>JAQQZT010000036.1:2644988-2668376 GCA_030068275.1 Clarias platycephalus | reverse complement strand
TTTTATACATTCACTTACACACTGAAAATATTGTATATAATTGTAAATATTGGTATCTGGTGCACTGCAGTGTCTATGTTTGTCCGTGATTGACCCGGAAATAAGAACCGCGGTCTGTTCGTATCTGTGGAAATTCATAACTCGGATGTTTGTAAGTCAGGGATGACCTGTACTGGGATTCAAAGATGCCCGAGAACAGGGACGTGGTACTAGATCTGAAGGAAAGTTCATGTTAGCATTTATGAGGTCAAAAGTGAATTTGATTAATCTGTTATTCTGGACTAAGACTGTGTTTTGGCCTAGATTGATTACTCATATGTTATGTTAAAGGTTGATACTATAAAAAAAAGATAACATATCACACAGTTTAACCAGCTAGTCCCTTCCGGCTTTTAATCAGCTTCATAATCAGAAGAACTGTGGAGTTCCAGTGTTTGAGTGTAGTGTTTTAGTGTTCGAGCAAACCTTCAAGTCAAGGTGGACGATGCTGCTCTGGTGCAGCAGATGGACGCCTTCAAGAATCTGTCGGATTAAACGGACGATCTGGCCTTCGGACAGGAGCTCGTCGGACACGCAGTGGTCAAATATCTCACCACCTGCCGCACTGGAGACCAAAATCAACACTTTTAAACCAAGATATAAAAATCTCTAAAGATGTCAGATTTTCATGTAAAATCACGCCTTTTTTTTTTTGCTGATTTATGTCCCACTCACTACTCGAGCAGCAGTATGATGTCATGTTCGTTCTCGTAGGCTGCATGCAGGTTGATGATGCGCGAGTTGGTCCGGGCCACCTCCAGCACCGCCATCTCGTGGATGACGTCGGCCCTGCAGTCACGACCTCGCCGGCGCTTCCGCACAAACTTCGCCGCAAACTCTTTCCCCGTCGTCTTCTCCACGCACTTCTTCACCACTGCAAACTTCCCCCTGAAGAAAGAAAGACAACACATACAGCTTAAAGTCAGGAATTCTGTGTCTAATCAGGGTTGCGTGTGTAGATGTTTTCTGTAAATATTTGCATCAAACCACATCCAGTTCTCCTGAATATATCACACGCAGACCTGCTGACATGGCTCGGTGTGACTTCGTGTCAGAGAGACGGGGAATGACGATACTTTTCTAGATAGACAGCAAATTTTGTAAGCAGTACGCCGACAATATATTAGGTCCGAACACGAGGCAGACCTGTGACTTCCTCGACTGCGGTGTTGTCGAATATCACACGGCACAACCGCCGGCATCACCGTGTCGTGAGAGCTACAAGAATTAACTCATATTTGTTTATTGAAACATTTCAATACTTCCCCCTCTCTCTCTCTCTCTTTTGTTCCAACATGACAGAAGCAGCATATGATGCTGCCTGAGAGCGTTTCACAACGCCGCAGGCTAGACGCCTAAACCTCTAATTACAGTTTACTGTATAATGACAGCTCGGCTAAGCGGGTAAACACACACACGGTCAGGTCAACCAGCAAAAAAAATAAATAAATCTAACATGAATTGTGTCTGCTCTGAAAAGCAAATATTTAAAATATTCACACTGGAGATCACATCGAGTTTTGTGCTGCGTCCTGTTCCGAGACAGAAGACACACAGAGAAACAAATGAGCTGTGAAAAGAGCTTCCTGTATAAGGAAAGATTCCCTGCACTGCCACAAAGGCATGTAGAGACCAAGCTTATGTAATACAATGAAAGAGAAAGATCGAGAGAGAGGAAGTAACCATAGCAGTTCTCTTTTCACACTGCTCTCATGGTACTGCTTCTCATTTTAGCTTCCTTCCTCCTAATAACCACAATAAGACACACACACACACACACACACACACACACACACACACACAGAGGTCTTGTCCATAAGACAAACAGTGATCTGTATATGAAATCACCGGTGCTATGGGGAAACTCACACACACAAACACACCACAACACACCAACACACACCACAACACACCACTCAACTCACTCCACCTTAATGGAAACCAGCACTTGTCCGACCATCTGGATGTAACAAAATATATATTATATATATATATATATATATATATATACACAACGTCTTGAAGCTGTTAAATTTCACCCTTCTTGAAATCAAACTATGTTGACTTGGTATTACACACAACCGTGAGAAATTACAGAAGTAGTCAGGGAACACTGGCCATTTTGTTCCTGATTAATGACTCCGCCCACACCCACAAAACACGAGAATCTGTGATGATTAAAATGATCGCATGTGTTATGAGACCTTTAAAGTCACCGGATTTCAAACCAAACTCAGAGGTAGTAGCTCAGCGGTTAAAGCATTGGACTATGGTTCGGAAGGTCTCAGTTTTAAACCCCACCACCACCACCTTGAGCAAGGCCTTGAACCCTCAACATCTTAGGTATATAACGAGATAAAAATGTAAGTCGCTCTGGATAAGGGTGTCTGCCAGATATGTAAATGTAAACTTAAACGTCGAATACCTTACTAACACACTTTGTGATGGTTTTTCCTTAGCATATCGTTTGGCAGGAATTCAACTTCTAACTTTATTTGTCACATATACAGTTATACAAAGTCATACACAGTACGATATAAAGTGAAATGCTTATACGACGAGAGACTTCTAGGTCGGATTGACTTCCAATCATTTCCTATTAAATGGAAACCCAATCCCCAGTGTTAAATGAGAGTAATGGCTATATTAACCTCTAGTGCAAAAATAAGAAAGCAACTTCAAAGGCATCACTAGGATGGACCCTAATCTTTCACTAATAATGAGAACATCATTACAATCAGAATAAAACTGCATCGTGTAAACGCCTTGCTCGGAATGAGTGGGTGGTGTGAACCTTCCATTCAATAAGAAAGAATCAGCCAACAATCTGATCTTTTTCACTTGTTGGAATAAATATATCCTTTCTGCTCTTGTTTACCACATTAGCTGGCATGACGAGTTTCCAGAAAGGAAAATGATGCATTCGTTCCTGATCTGTAAACTCTGTGAGAAGACCCAACGCTCACCTACGTGTGTTTTTACTTCAGACTTTCATCCACTGTCTGACTGGCTCACATATCACATGAAGCATGACGAGATGAGACTGAATTCTTGTTAACAGTCATAACGCAGAAGGCAGGATTTATCGGAGAAGATGGGAAACCTAACCTAACTTCAAAGGGGGAATTTTTTTTTTACATAAATCAATACTTCTTCTTTCTTGTTCTGGTATATCTCCAGCATATTAAACAATTTCCAGCGAGCACAACTGGTTTGTCAAACAAGTTTAATTCAGAGCACGTCTTTGAATAAACACACATATCTTATTGGATCTATCAACTTGAGCAACAAATTGAATAAATGTGGTCCATGTAAACGTGACGCTGACTACGGGACGGGGAGGTACGGTGCCAAAAGTTTTATCTGAGGTGTTTCTTCTGGTTAAGGAAACGGTTACAAGGTTACATCACAAACATAAGAGTGGATGTTCAATGGTCAACAGTAGAACACAGCAGGGTGTGTTGTTTTATGAAAATAATGTGGCTAGGGGCAAAGCAGAGATACTGTTACCATCCAGACGCAGATTAAACGACAGAACATCCTACGAATCGTTTTATTCTTATTAGCTTGCTTTCTAAAGACCTGTCAATTGCTTCACAGCTACACTACTGTCAAAGCTGCATTTACAAAAAATAAATCAACACTAGGACTTTAACAAAGGCATGCCAACGCATCTGTGTTTAAAGCAGTCATACTGTAAAAACATGAGCTATGAAAATGACAGGTTTGTGTTTTACAATCATCATAAATACTTTTAGCACTACATAAAACTCTGAAACCTTTCACAGTTCAGTGAGAAGCAGGAACCAAATAACGACGCCTCCTCAATCTGTCTGGTTTTCATATGTATAACAGAAGATATCAACAGGGTCATCGTGCTACTTCCACGGAATTCTAGTGTAGACTTGAAAGCGCAAATGTTATCACCAACACGAGGATCTTAAACATTTCGGATGTAAGATTTAATGCGATCATGACACATCTGCTCATCACTTGTGATGCACCTTCTGCTCCTATAGATGGTCTCACATCAGTATGCTTAAGATTTCACTTCCCAAAAACAGTTTATGCCCAAACACACCCTCTTCCTTCAGTAATCAAAGCCATTATGATACTGTAGACTGGTACCTAAGAACTGCTGCAGTAATCATAAAGACTTCAGGCTTAGTAGTTTACACCAGCTGAAGTGTAATAATGTATAATATAATCACCCTATGGGGTGTCACCCAGATTTGAGTCTTGAAACCTCAAGGTTTCGTCCTCATGTTGTCTCAGCTCAGGGAGCTTTTCTTATCTTACCTGTCAGAGTTCTAAATACAAACGAGATAAAACTATCCAATACAAGTTTAACTCTTATGTTAATCAACCAAATAATACTTCTGCTGTGAGGTTATGGTTTAAACTACTATCTTCAATTTGTTCTATAGCCACAGATCAGCTGTAACATTACAACCACCCTGGTAATGTTAAATAGATGCCTCTTGTCACGCGAAAACAGCCCTCATCATCATCAAGTCCTCGGGACTCCACTTGACCTTTGAAGGTGTTCTGTGGTATCTGGCACCAACCGGGCTGGTGAAGTGGTGCCTCAATAGATCGGGACTTGTTTTTCAGATCGCATCCCAGAGACGCTTGATTGGAAAGAGATCTGCCAGCAAGGGAGCATTGCAGCAATAGTGTTTAGATAAAGTGCTACACTGTATTTCCAAAATAATTCACTTGCCTGCCTGTATATGCATATAAACTTGAGTAACATCCAATTATTCATCCATAGGGTTTATTATGATGTTTGGCGTGGAAGAACTTGAATGTCCTGCACAGAGTCCTGACCCGATAGAACACCTTTGGGATGAATTAAAGCAGGGAGACAGTGTCTGACCTCACAAATACGCTTCTCGAAGAATGGTCAAAAATTACCACAAACACACTTCTAATCCTTGTGGAAAAACCTTCACAGAAGAGTTGAAGCTGTTATAGCTGCAAAGGGTGGGCCAACATAATACGAAACCCTTTGGATTAAGAATTGGATGTTACTCAAATTCATATGCATGTGAAGACAGGCGAGCAAATACTTTTGGCAATATAGTGTACATGTCAAAGTAACCTCGACATGGATGTCAGTACCCAAGGTTTCCCAGATCGTCACACCGTCTCGCCTTCTTCCCATAGTGCATCCTGGTGCCATCTCTTCCCCAGAAACCCCCAAAAACACACCCGGCCATCGACATGATGTAAAAGCAAACGTGATTCATCAGACCAGACCACCTACTTCCACAGTTCTGTGGTCCTGTAGTCCTGAAGCTCTCTGAAGATACGCAACAAACAGTGATGCGCTGTGTGTCCTGACTCTTTTCCATTAGAACCAGCATTCACTTTTTCAGCAGTTGGAGATACCCTAGGTCTTTCTATTGGATCGGATGTATATGTGTGCGTGTGTGTGTGTGTGTGTGTGTGTGTGTAAGAGTGAGTGTGTGTGTGTGTGTGTGTGTGTGTGTGTGTGTGTGACGGTGCTAACCTGCCGAGTTCGCCGGTGATGTGGAACAGCGAGTCCAGCGGCTCGGGCAGCAGCGCGGTCTGGATGTCCGCCAACAGCCCGCAGCGAGCCTCCGACCTCCTCCGGGCCATCATCCTGCAGGAAAGTGAACGGAAAAACACAATAAATTCCAGTTTTAGGTTTCTACAGCGTCATGAAAGAGAAATAAACGAAGAGGAGGAAGTCAAACAGTGTAAACAACCTGCCTCAGGAAACTTCTAGAAGGAGTTAATAATAACAACAACAATGTCTAAGATGACTATTGCTACTACTAATATAATAATAATAATTACTATCATTACACGCCTGGATGACTTCCTACATTAGTTTGTAAATGATCCGTGAAGCAGAGACACAGCAGAGTGACTTACCGAGAGTAAAGCTAATGCTAACAGAACGGAACGGGTAAGCTCGCGCTCTCTCTCGCGCTCTCTCTCTCTCAGAGTGAGTGAAGCAACTTCTCTTCCTCGTTTAAGCGCCTGTCCTCAACAGCAACATGTTGCATCTCCCCTTTCTGACAGAAAACACCACCACAGGATGAAGATTAATCTGACTTTTCCATGCAATCAACAAAAAACAAACTCTCCCTGGTTCTCCAGTTCACTTTCTGTAACTCACTCCACTAACTCTTATTCCACACTTCTGATATTTACTGTAAATATTTATTTTATAACTCATGTAATCCGTGTAAAGCTGTGTGTTTTCCTTTTCGCCCTCCCAGTATTCCTCTCAGCTCCCTTCCTGCTCACAGATTTGAAAAGTGCAGGTTTTTTTTTCCTCCCTTGGCACGGACAGCACGTTCCCACTTCCGGGTGCGACTTTACGTCATGACGCACATCCCGACGTGCCTCAAGTCTCTGCACGTTGTAAAACTGTACTGGGTAACTGTGGTGATGATGATGATGATGATGATGATCAGGGTTATAAGCCTGCTCCTGAAGAACCCCCTGTCTAGTGTTCCTTTCAGATGTAATGTTTCTTCTGAAGGATGATGTCAATCAGCTGAATTGTTACATCACTATTAAAACGTGCAGGAGAGGAGGTTCAAGGAGATCAAGGGTCAGGAACCACCTCCATCCATGCGTCCCATCATCACGAACAGGTTTTGATCAGATCGGCAACACGATGATTAACGCTCCTATAGATGATCTGATATAGGAAAGGGATAGCTCAATGGTTCAGGTGTTGGGCTACTGATTAAAAGAGGAGAACAAGGAGAACATGTGAACCATAAGGATATGAACCTCATGTTTCTCAGGACAGTAGTTATTTAAACTGGTATAGTCTTTAGTCTTAATTTTCTTAAAGAGGAAGTCTGACTTTCCTCCTCGTTCACTACTAAAATCAACAAGCCGCTTCTGCCTGCTAAACCAAATGCTTACTGGTTGTTTTTTGCACCATCAACTGTAAAAAAGATATTTGTCATTAACAAAGTCACTGAGATCACATTTTCCACCATTCTGAACACTGAATGACACTCTTCTGTATCTGCATGATCTTATGCATTGCACTGCTGCCGTATGATTTTCTTAATGATAAGGTGTTCCTATTAAATTGGCTGTTGAGTGCATATTTAGCCTATATTAATGAAAAAGTCCATATTGGTCTTTCATAGCTCTTAAACTGTTTTTGATAATAACTTTAGACAGAGCAGTCAGGGGATTTTTCAGTTTCTCTGATCTGTAATTTCTGGACTTTTTTATGAAGCCCACTATTACAAAAATGACATCATTTGTAAAGTTCCCTGAGTTCCGGTAAGTAAAGAACATAATTTAGCACAAATTACTATACATAGCTATAAAAGTGAGATGAAGCTGAATGTAAAAACCGTAAAGGACGTTTCAAGAGTAAAAGATGTCATTTAGATGGGAAAAAACCAACAGGAGTTGCATTTTGATGCCAGTTCCTAATTTCATTTTATCTGCTGGAAGTAGAAGATCTCTGAGTGAAGTACTGTACGTGCCTCTTGTTCTGATTGGATGAGGGAGAAGCAAGGATTGTTCTGATTAGACAGTGCACTTTTGGTCCTGTTTATGGTTACCCTCATGTCACATATACTACACTATGCTTATCTGCAAATAGACTTAAATTTGAACTTTGCAGATGTTCTAGAAATTTAAGTAGACAAAAAAACAAACACACAAATAAAGATCACCAATAGCCAGAAAACCTTTTGGTACATTCAGTGCAAAATATATTTTGAAACAAGACAGGCATCCATATAATACAACTATATACAAACATGGACATGATTGTGAACAACATGCATGAGCTCAGTTTCACCAAACCGTTAGCAAGTGCGTTCATAGACAGTCTTTACCTTTGGTACATCAAAAAAAGAAATCCAAATTAAAACTGGTCATTATAAGATAGATGATGTTTATATTCTCCTTTAACCCCGTCCGTTGTTAACAGCAACGCCTCATGCAAATAAAACTAAATCAGGACCGGAGTCAGGTCCCTATTTCCAGCATGCAATATCAAGCTATGACACCTAAGGGTCAAGGAATTCAGGTATTGCATTTTAGACCCTGCATGCATTAATTTATCCATAGATCAGTTTATACAGAGAACAAGAGCACTGCTACTCTGGGAACATGTATAAGAAGTGGAGACAAATCATAAATATTTTTGTGTAGAGATGCAGATGTGTGGATTGGTAATAGGGTCACCAGTACAATAGGCACAATTTCCCATTTCTGCAAACCAGTACATGAGGAAAAATATCAGCATTGAGCTTGTTGACAGGTGGCCCCTGGATGATGTCATTTGTTAACATAAAATAATAATAAGAAACTCTATGTAACTGTACCTAAAAAAAAAAATACTTAAAATGCCTGACTTTACATTCCAACTACAAGATGCCATGTTTAGCCTGCTTCCCTTAGCACTTCCGTTAGTAAATATTTATTCCATCCATCCATCTGGGAACCTCTGTACTGTAGTGCAACTGTAGAGGCCAACGGTGACCACTGTGTTTATTAGGGCCCAAGCACTATGATGTCATAGCTATTACATCATCGTCATTGCTATGATAGTGCAGATGTCAGATCCAGGGAGGCGATATCGCAAGGTGCTTGGGCCTGCAAATATATTTCCCATCTGTATGACCGTGGTAGAACCTCCAGTCAACATTCACACTACGGGCAATTTGGGAACGCCAATTATCCTAATCTGCATGTCTTTAGACTGGGAGGAAACCGGAGTACCCAGAGAAAACCCACCAATCACAGAGGCAGAACATGCAAACTCCATACACGTCTTGCAACAAAGCACATTAACCTATTCTTATCTTCAGCTTGAATGCTAATAAAACTTATTCCACAATATCATGTTGAGTTTCTCTGCTCTCATCAGATTCAATTCATATTTGAATGTAATTTTCTTTACCAGATTCCTTACACAACCCTATGAAGTTTTGGGAAAAAACATCATCCAAAGGCCTATTAAGCATTGCTGCTTACCTCTCCGAACCACAAACCACAGATTAACGATTTACAACTATAATGCTGCCATTAATGTCATGGTGCACATAATAAATGTGATGTTAAACGAGGCTCAGGAGACACAGTGACATGCAGCTTCAGCATCAGGATATGACAAATATCGGAACATATTAGCTTGTGTGTGTGTGTGTGGGTGTGTTTAATAGAGCACGGGATCTGTGCAACATTTAATTACAATTAATGCAGGGTTAGAAATGTCAAAATGAATAGCAAAAATCTTTATTAAACTACTTTCACATGCTTTTTTTGTCCCTAAAAAACAATGAGCAAAGATTTAGAATTCAACAATAACTTGAATTTCACTGTTTTGCTTAACTTTTCCCCATTATTGTTTGTCTTTGTCTTTTCTACATTACCCATAATGCTGTTGGATTACCGTTTACTTTCAATAGTGGTGCCTTCACTTAACGTATGTCTAAAGAAAGTAGTGCAGTGGAGTTTTAGTCCTTTAGCCTCCTCAGCACTTTTATCTCCTCATCTGTACATCATTCTGCATCCAGACCTTCATGCAGATACCATCATCAGCAACATTGCATTCGCCAATTATACTAATCTACATGTCTTTGGACTCTGGGAGGAAACCGGAGTACCCTGAGGAACCCCACCAAGAATTGGGAAAACGTGCAAACTCGGCACACAGTATCGAACCCGGTCCCTCGAGGAGCAAGGCGTCAGTGCTGCCTACTCGTCACCTCATACATTGCAAGTCTCTGCTTTAACTCAGCCTGTCTTATAGCTGAACTGCATTCTGGGACTTGAGTCCAGTCTACTACTTTTAATTATAATTATTTAATTATAATGAGTCATGAATGAGTTAAGTATTGCTCTCTTCTATATGAAGTCAAAACCAACTAATTAGTCATTTCTACTGTTTTGGATCTTTTAACACACACCACTAGAATGACGTTAGCAAGTCACTGTGGCAAACAACCACTGAATTCTCATAGAAATAATATAAATACAGCACCAACCAACAAAGTAGCACCGGAATTGCTAAGCATGTCATACAATACAGTGCAAAAGTCTTGACCCCCCTCATTTCTTCATATTTTTTCCCCCAAAGAGCCAGGCTGTCTTGTATTTTTTTTAATGTGGTCTTTAGGAATAGTTCTCCAGGCTTCCTGAAGGACTTTTTTGTCTCGCATGTTCAGTCTAGTCCCTGTACCTGACCAGTTTCAGAGGAATGGTTTTGTTTGTTAAGCCACATAGTGACCTATGATTCTAAGTTAAGGCATGAACCAGTGAGAAACAGGAGCAGATGATGACAGATGATCAGGTGATTAGTGTACTGTACACTGCTGATGCTGAATGCTGAGTGGTTGGAACAGACGAGAGGGGAAATGAGGTCGCAGCTAAGGTTGATATACTGTATAAACAACCAATTTTTAAACTGTATCTTTAGGCACTTTGCAGCCTGTCGCAGTAAAACGTTTGTTTCCATTTCTTTCATTTATTCTACATCATTTAATGGAATTAATATGAAGAAATATGGAAGTGTCAGGACTTTTGCAAAGTACTGTATATATTTCGGTAGAAGGGTGGATTTTTCTTTTAAGTTACATAACTTGACCAAAAGAATGTGCACCCTGACTATCACACCCAAATCTGCTTCTTCCCTAAACTGTCTCTGCTAAGGTTTGAAGCACAGAAATATACAGAATGTTTTTGTGTATGCTGTAGCTGTATAGTTTCTTTTCACTGGAACTACAAACCCGTTTCAGCATAACAATACAATACAACCTGTGTACTAAGCCAGCACCATAAAAATCCTCAACATCCCAACATCAGTCATTAATGCACTTCTAGCTGAATAAACACAAAACCCCACAGTCACACTCCAAAATCTAGTGGAAAGCCTTTTCAGAAGAGAAGAGTGGAGCTTAATGGAGGAATACATCTCAAATGAGATGTTCAACAAGGACATACAGTGCCTTACAACAGTATTCATACCCCTTTAGTCAGCAAAAGACAGCAAAAGTCAGACTAGGGCGGAGGTTCACCTTCCAGCAGGACAAACATGCAGCCAGAGCTACAACGGAATGGTTTAGATCAAAACATATTCATGTGTGAGAACGGCCCAGTCAAAGTCCAGACCTAAATCCAATCGAGTATCTGTGGCAGAACTTGAAAATTGATCTTCACAGACGCTCTCCATCCAAGGTGCCAGAACTCAATGGCAAAACATCTGAGACGTCCCTACGTGAAACTTTGTAGCCTCGGCCACGCCCCAAAATCGTGAGAAGTTGTTGCGATTGTACCGTAATTACATTCCATTATTACATGCTGCTCCATTGTGTTGTTACGCATTGTTCCTAGATTGCAATGTGATCGAGGTAAGTCTGTAAT
Source organism: Clarias platycephalus (assembly GCA_030068275.1). Classification (NCBI taxonomy): domain Eukaryota; kingdom Metazoa; phylum Chordata; class Actinopteri; order Siluriformes; family Clariidae; genus Clarias; species Clarias platycephalus. The sequence goes on along the minus strand of JAQQZT010000036.1, from coordinate 2,656,952 downwards.
AACATGCGGTGAAGAACCTGATATCTGCACGCAATACAGATGTCGAATACAGTAAAGCTGAAGGGATTACTGTCAAGGTGGGTGGCATTCCATCCTGACACGATTTCACCAATTTGGTTCCATGGAAGTAAATCATTGCTCAGAGTTTTTTTTTTTTAGTATTACATGGATCAAGCTACGTGAAAGCAGCGAGTAATTAATGGGAATTTTATAATATTCAAACTTTATCATATTCTGAAAAGGTCACGCATCAGAAGCAATGTGTGTAAAAGAATTGTACTTAAGTATCGCACAGATTCCTCACCGCTAATCCACAAGCGTATAAAATAAACATAAGAACACACAATATCCACACAAGTGTGTTCAAGTCCTCATGTCTTGGGTTCATCTTTAAATGAAGGTCTCTCATGAGAAACAAGCGCTACAGTTACACCATCGCTGAACGACCCGCTGTAACACGAGTCGTTCCCCCAATCAGTGTAATGTGAGAAATGTGCATACAGTATACTGTATCTACTGTATATTGTGGGTTTGACTCCCTTTTCGTGAAAATAATGTGTACGCTTACTGAGGATTTTAGTGTAACCTTTATTCACCGTGTCAGTAACATGTGTTTGCGTGTAAGAAAGTTTTTTTCTTTCTTTCTAGTAGTATTAATGACTAGTGAAGTGTTTATGTTCCTATTCAAGATCTAATGCATTCACAGTATGTTTGTGTGTGTTTGAAGACCCAGAAGGAAGAAATCCCAGAAAGAGCCGTCATGCTTTAGTCAGATAATCCTGGTTTCATAGCAGAGGGGAGAAAAAGTCGGGGGAGTCCAGGAGACAAGGCCATCATTAAGACTGAGGATGAGGACTGGGGTACAGAGTAAAAGGCAAAAAAGGTTTCAGATTTTTGAAGCCTCACTCTAGACCAAACGTGCTCGTTTCCTCCACAGCAGTGAGCACCTTCTCATACAGCATGGAGAAGGAGTGGTATGGGGGGAGATCCAAACGGTTAAAGCAGGTGTGAGCCCTGTGGAGACACAGATGGAGGATTAAGCTGTGATGCAGCCGCAAATCTGAATATGAGATATTAAGACAGCTCTTATCTTATCTTATCTCATCTTATCTTATATTAAAAAAGCAGATAAGAACTTGCTTTATGTAGTAGAATAAAAAGTGTACTATTAAAAATTTATTATTTTTCACAAGAAATAATAGCTGGCATTGCAAAAAAAATTACTTTCAGAAATATGGACCAATTAATATTAAATCATATTACAAGAGACGTTCAAGTCAAACTGGTCAAACTTGCGATGACATTGTATCTGAATACATATAATGCAATATGGTGTTGGTCCCCCTTTTCCACTTTTCTTGGAAGGAGTGTATCTATGTGAATTCGTGTCCGATCATTCTGTAGAGCGTTTTATGAGCTCAGGCACTGATGTTGGACAAGAAGTCCCGGCTCGCGATCTCCGTTCCAGTTCATCCAAAAGGTGCTCGATGGGGTTGAGGTCAGGGCTCTATGTTAGGGCCAGTCGAGTTCTTCCACGCTGAACTCATCAAACAAGGACTTTATAGTCCTTGCCTTGTGCACTGGGGCGGAGTCATATTGGAATAGAAAAGGGCCTTCAACAAACTGTCGCCACAAAGTTAATAAAAAAAGCACAGCATTTTCCAAGATGACTTGGTATGCTAAAGCATTAAGATGTTTATTAATACATTAATATTCTGTGCACTGTTCCCACAGACAGATGCGTCTCTTCCGGAGGTTGGTGACAAATTATCTGTCGATTCCACAGGATCAGGCGTTCCACTTTCTGAATGTTCACGGGAAGGACTGCGGCGGCCACCTCGGACGGGATCGTCATTCACAGGCGTACAGGCTTTTTAAAAACCATTCAAAAGCGTCTCATCTCCATACTATGCTTGAAATATTCTGTAAATGTCAATCACTTTTTAACACCTTCACTCATGAGAAGTTTCATGATAAATCCCAGTTCGACTTGAACAGCTCAAATTATGGCTCATATAATGATAAATATTATCATACCATCCATTCTATTTTCTACTCATCAACATCAGGGGTGTAACAATACAATCCGGTCACAATTCAATTCAATTGTACTCCAATAAATATAATATAGTGTATAATAAAATAATACACCATGTCATATTCCAAACCGCTGTTCATTACAGTCTCTTTGCTTCAGTTGGGATTTGAGTGAGAGCTGCTATTACTTTGAAATGAGCTTAAAAAGTAATAACGCTAATCCCTAGACTGCTAGACATACTGTACCTTGGAAGGGAAGTAACTTTGCCCCATTTTTCGACGCAGAAGCGTCGCGGCCCGTTGCTCCCCCGGAGAGAGGCGAACCCTTCATAGGGAACACTCGAGGTGCCTGTAACAAACTGCACCACAAAAACCAGGAGTCAGACAGAAAATGTCACGGCCTCAAAGTAACAGTAGAGAAAAGAATGTATGTAAAACATGTATGGTTGAGTTTAGCAAGAACAGCAGATCTGGTTTGGTGTACCTGAAGAAGTCTGAGTCTCTGCTCGTTGTTAAAACGCTCCACCGCTGCCCAGAACCATCGGATCACGATGTGACCATCGTGATAACCTTCAGAGAAAGATCCATTCATATTTTTAGAAAATGCCAAAGTAAAATGATCTAATCAACAGTTCACTTGCCAAGTCATTCCTACCTCCTCGATACTCTGTGTTGTTCCTCCAGTCAGCCAGGTCGATTTCTGCAGTCCCAGCAATGACGAGCTCCAGCTCGCGAGCATCAAACACAGAGACCAGCCGCACATCCACAACCTGCAGCGCCACCAGTGAGGGATTACATCTTAAAAGGTTCAGAAGCAAGTTTGCTGAAAATTTGCCAGGAACACTTAGCTTATAAGAGCTTATCCCAGGAAAACTTATGGTGGCCCCCCAGGATGTGGTGCCAACCCAATGCAGGGCACAAGCACATTCCCACCCAATCCTACACCATAGGCAATTAAGAAATGACAGACAAACAGTGTCTATGGCACAGACAAACTGTCGACTGTGGGAGGAAACCGGAGTCCCCAGAGGAAATCACTACACACAGGAGAAGGTACATGCAAAATCTCCCATAACAACCAGGTAAATTGTCATAAATATAAAATGGAAAAATATCACATTTCATGCAATCATGTTTTTCAATTTCATGTGGTGTCACTGACATCACCGATGGTGTCATACTCAAAGATGATGATGCCGTACCTCATAGAAGCCTCGCACCAGGCTCTCGGTCTGCTGAGCCACACCCCTCTCGATGCGCCACTTCACCATGCGCTCGATGTACTCCTTTTTGTTTTTCTCACACACTGGGACACCAGCTCCTCCAGGCTTCAGCTCCCGCTCTGTAATCTATTACATTGGAGAACAGTGAAAACTCTACTACATTGCTCACACAGTAAAATCTCCAGCATTTATTTAACCCCTTCAGAGTCCAGCTGGACCTGTGCACGGTGTTAAATAACACTAACACTGGGGATTTTGCTGTGCTTATGCTATATGAACAGTTTCCTGATTAAACATAAAAATACATGATGCATAACACACCTGCAAAAACTACTGGAGGTGCTTCAGGTTTGGACAAGGGTTAATCAATGAGCTAAAGTTAATAAAGATTTTTTTTAAATCATAATACAAACATTAATTCTATCAAATTGTAAAAGGGCAATTTGTAGAAGAAAACATAAAATTTAAAGCATAATTGTCATTTTGTGGCTATTATGAGAATAAACCCACTATAACCCCAGATGTTTTGTCCTGAATATGATTGATGAGCCTTAACATTATGAAGGTATTAGAGTTCTAACATTTTTCAACACGTAAAGATATTTAGTCTCCACTTTTAATTTCACATTATCATAAATGTCTTTTGCCACATCAACTAGCGTGTCTATTTTATAACATCAGAGAAACAGTTATTGAAATACAAATATAATTTACTATACAGTGGTACCTCGGCATACGAACGCCGCTTCACAAATTTTTGCTTTAAGAACTGAAATCTTGCAAGACATTTTCAGCATACGAGCGAACGAACCGAGCCCGAACTGAACGCCAGTTGTGCGCACATCTGGGAGCGTCTAGCAAGGACATTAGGCAGTAGTTTGGTTTTTAAGCAGCCGGTGCCAAGTGGAATCATAGATTACGGTTAACTGAGATTTAATATCTATTTATTTCATATTTTACTTTATTTACATGTCTTTTCTAAATGATTTGATTGTTTTTAATATGCAGAAATATGATTATAGTGTTGGAAAATGGTAATATTTGTAATTATTTTAAAATAATTAATAATTGTAATTCTTTGGGTGGCTGTAAGGGATTATCTGCATCTACATTATTTCCTTTTGGGACGATGTGTTTCGCCCTTTTATGAAATTTCACCTTAAGAACTCGCCTCTGGATCAGACTAAATTTGTAGGCCGAGGTACCGTAGTATTAGAATTCCAATGAGTAAAAGGTTTACATGCCCAGATGGCTGTCTTTTTAAATAGTCTGAAAGATTTCAAAATATAATAATGAAATGATATTTAAAAACCAGAGCCTTTCACTGCATTTCACACCGTGGGAAAATCCAAGCAACTAAAGCCAAGACCTCAGGAAAAAAAAACTTGTGAACCTCTACAAGTCCAGTTCAGCTGAACCCTAAAAGGGCAACAAAGAAGTCCACATCGCTATGACCTGAAAGGCCCTACTTCAAGACCAGGATAAAGTGACGTGTGCGGCCTTTTGGGGACGTCTCCTTAGATAAAGCGACTTCCCTATGGGCCAGAAGGGGGAGCAGCAACCACGATGAGGCTGAAGCTGAACAAGGAGGGGAAGCCATGATCTCAGCCAAGAAGGTGATGTAACTTACTTGGCAGATCAGAGAGGTGGAGACATGTCGTAAATGAGGGAATTACAGATCTGAGTGGGAGCCCTCGGCCCCAAAATGCATCTTGCGTAAAGCCAAATCAGCAAGCTGACCCCACATGGGATGGATTATCTCCAGCTGCCACTGCAGTAAAACATGTTCAATGCCCAAGTCATTCTCAGTAAGCCTGCTGCAACCATGATAAGGCTGTGTAATGTTACACAAATCCAGGGAAGTGGATGCAAGCTTTACTAAATCAACAACTAAGAACTAACAACCAATAGGCAGGAAAAAGAACCAATAATTAGCTAAACAAACTACAATCAAGATGCCATGGGGAAAAAATCATAACAGGGATACAGATTTCTAGGGGAAACAAATGTCAAGAAACTAAGGAGAGTTTAACATTCAAAAAAAGTTTAACATTTGAGACAAAAAAAGTTTAACATTTGAGTGAAGGTGAACACGGTCCCAACTTTAAAGCATCACCTCATGGGGCAGAAACCGGTACAGGTCAGAGAAAATCATGAAGAAGGAGGATTAGCCAGAAAGTTAAAACTGGGGTCTTCCAGGAGAATATCCTGGCACTTCATTTATAACTTTCTATACTGTATGATATAAAGTATGTGACATATGAAGGCTTTGTCTTAAGCTTTTTTTCCCCTTGTAAAAGCACATTTAAACTGTCTCAGGCAACCCATTATTGTTATTTTCAAAGCGCAAAGAAAAATTCCCTGTCTGGGAATAGCTCGATATTACTTTTCTAAGGAATTTGATGGATGGTTATCCCAAAAATTACCGTTCTTCCTATTTGGAACTGGACCTGGGTCTCTTAGGTTCAATGGAATAGAAAAAAAAATGCACCAAAAGAAAACACACTGTTTTTGAGTTATGGGGATCCGTTTGGTACCCCTGCAGAACCATTCTGCTCCTCTGACTCCTAACTAACTCAATGTTGGTCCGATTGGAAAACGAGACTTGGCATGTCGAAGGGCTTGAAAAAAATCTTGTGTTTGGTAAAAGTCATGTAGACTAAAAAGAATTCACCCCTTAAAATGACTCCACGGACTATAAAGTGTGCATACTGGAAAAAAAAACAGCACTTTTGGACCTTATTGCATAAACCGTCATTTTGTGCTCAATTCTTGAAATGCACAAGATTAAAGTCTCTACTGTTAAACAAACCACAAACCAATAGCTACGATTTTTCCGATATAAATAAAAGTATAACAGGAGGGCTGTTGGCTTTACAGTTAATGCCATGAATTTTAAATATCTAGTTTTGAAATGATCTCTTATGGGAATTAGGTTTATGCTTTAGAGAACTTACGGGTCAGAAAAACATGAAATGCAATGAAATTGCACAGGTATTACAGTATATAGAGAAATAAAGGGAGTTTTCATAACTGTATTCTGACACGATCAAAAGTCCCGCTTTGACTTGAACACCCCCATATTGTGTAAATTGTAGCAGGTTTCACTTTAGTTAGAGATGGTGGCTGATAAACACTGCTGAAACGTAAAAGCCACGAGCACACAGCTGACCTGTCCAAACACCTCCTCGTTCACAGTGAAGGTGAGATCCAGCATGTTCTCAATGTCGTTATCTTTCATCCACTGCAGGCTCTGATGAAACTCCTCATCCAGAAACTCCAAATCACTCAAATCACATGGACTAAAAAAAAAAAATAAAGGTCAACTGCACTTACACACATTAGATGTAGAGATGTATAGAGACAGAGATGATTTGTGGTCGGCTCAAAGACTTAACAGCAACGCTCTCAGATACAGTAGAAGTGGGGTTTTAAACGTATAAGATCTCAAATATTTATTATTTCTATAGTCACAGCTTACATAGAGACTTAGTATGCAGAACACTTTGACATAATCTATGACTGACAATAAGTAAAAAAGGTAACTTTATAATTACTGATATTATTATTATTTTACAAATAATACGATCAGATGTAAAGCTGTAACTTTCATTTATATTATATAATAATTCAGCAATGGGATCAACAACAAAGCCTTTTGTGTTGCTCAGTAATAATTTGCATTGTGCTTAAGGCATTGGTCTACTTATCAGAAGGTCCCAGGTTCAAACCGCACCACCACCGAGTTGCCGCTGTTGAGCCCTTGAGCAAGGCCCCTAAACGTCTCTGGTGTATAACGAGAACAAAATGTAAGTAGCTCTGGATGAGGCTGTCTGCCAAATGCCGTAAATGTAATTACTGCTCATCTGTCTTTTATTAATTAAAAAGTGTACTCATTGCCAAATTCGACTTGAGTTAGATAGTAAGTTGTAAATTATTATGCATGCCATCATCCATATAAGACTTTTGTCACTAGTAGTGTTGACACGATATAAGAAAAGAGAGACCAGAGAAAATACAAACATCGGACAAGTACTGAACTGAATATACAGCTGAAGCAGAAACACATATCTCAGTAGAAAGACTCACTTACATTCGCAGCAGTCCTTTATAGAATGGCCGGGTGAAGAAGGCATCCAGGAGGTACTGGTGAATCAGAGCGAGGCCCAAAATTCGCCCACTGAACCGGAACCTGAGTAACAAGTGTTTCTTTGATGAGCTGGTTGTAACATTAGTTAAAACAGCACTTGTACTTGTGACAAAACGACTTCTGACTATCAGGTGGAAATTGAGGAGTCGCCTGGAATGGACGGATTAACTGCTGGAAGACATCTTTTATCGCTACAGTTGGACTGACTACATTTTTTGCTACTCGCTGGCCGACTAACATTACTGGACGTTTGTCTTCCTCTTGTCTTTATCTGCCTTGTTCCATTCCATCGATGATAGCCATCGACTGTCAGCCAAAAACGAGCGAGTGACAGGCGTCATATTGAGTCCGATTACCGAATAAGAGGAAAATGGTGTGCAAGGTCACGTGACCACAAGCTACGGTTCTGTGCATTATTATTTGTGAATAAGCATGTATTGAGCAATAATTGAGCTCCCAAACATAAAAGAGTAGATCACATAAATTTTCAAAATGTCACCCAACATTGGGCAAAAAATGGCATAAATCGAGAGCTAATCTCTACCGGTCAGCTGTTTATGGTCGTCAACCATCAGTTGGTATTTACCTCTCATTATCTCCGGCTTGTTCGAACGTCAATCGTTAAGATCGCATGGTCATTTCTATTGCCTTTTTTGTGTGTGTGTGTGTGTGTGTGTTATCTGCTGACTCACCATTCGTGGTGGTTGTCCACGAACGCCGACATCGGGCTGATCTGCACAGTGTAGGTGTCATTGGCTGAGTATTCGAAGAGTCCGTAATATGGGTTAAAGAGCTCACGGGACACCAAGAAGAAGAACTCCCTCGACGGGCCACTGTAGTCCAACCTGAGTGGGAAAGAAAAGAGGAGTTGATGTACAAACAGGGCTTGACATTGGCACCGGCCCACCCGCCAAATGCGGGTAAAATTCGGCTGTGGTGGGGAATTTAAGTTTAAGTTTAAGCAGAATATACTGTTCATGTTTGCATGTTTTTATATTGGGAGCTATCTTAACAGTACTGAATAATTGACTACTGCTCTAGTGATACAGTGTATGCTGTCATTTCTAAGTAAATCTTAGACATAATCATTAACGTATCACAGTGAAGAAAAAAACTGCGATTTTCTGGTAACAAAATTGTGGCTAGTAAAAAGGCTGAATGGCGAGTGACTCCGGAAATCCACTAGCCACATCGGCCAGTGAGCAAAAAAGTTAATGTCATGCCCTGTGTACAAAGTGAGTAATTTTCATAAATTTGCTTCAAATTCAAGCAGTTCAATCCATAAATAAATACATATCCTTAAGCTGTCACTGAGGTGAAGTTGTCATTATCTCCAGTATCTATTGTCATTATTCATTTTATTATGGAGACATTATTATTATTATAATATCCGATAACCAGACGCCCGAGTAGGCGTCTCTGACTCTAAGTCATTAAGTTGTTAAAAGGCTGTAAAACATTTATTTCCTTTATTTCCTACACTAGAGAAATTAAAATGATTGTACGTCTCTTGTCTCGCATATGGAAAATCTACTCCATCACCTAAAGCAAGTACAATATAAGCACATTATGGTAAAATATACAGTAACTAACCAGCCCACTCTGGGCAAAAACCTTTACCCAATCTTGCACATTTTTTTTTTTTTGCAGAAAATCTGAGATGAGACCAACATTATTAATCCATACCTGAAACTGGAGTACAATCCAAACCATTGAAATGTAATCCTCTGGTTGACTCACCCTTCCTCTCCTACGAAGCTGACGTACAGTTTGCTTCTCTGCAGGTCCTTCCGTGAGTAGCACATGATCTGGTTAAAGGCATCTTCCAGTAGATGATCTCTACGGATGATCAGTCTGCGAATGAGACCGTAAAGGAAACCGGATGTTAGGAATCAGTGAATAATGTTTCACTCTTAGGACCCATTCAGGGCATTGTTCTGCACTCAATCCACTCATTCCAGAATTATTTAGGACTTGGTCTATCACACAATATTAATGGTTCTGCTGGTTCCATATTATAGTGCATTTAATATTCTTGTGTCATACTTGACACAACCCCAGATCATTACACTGTCTCCAGAGGCTTGTACAGTGGACACTATGCATGATGGGTGCATCGCTCCATGCGCTTCCCTTCTTACCCCGACACGCCCATCACTCTGGAATAGGGACTCAATCTGGACTCATCATACCACTTTCTCACGTGGACACACAGCTGTTTAGTCCTGTGAGTTCTCATCACATTGCATGTGTGCATGGAAACGCTCTTACTTTCACTATTAAACATAGCTCTGCTTTCTGCTGCCCATGTTCTTGTACAATGCAACTTCACCAAATCTTTAAGTGTTGTCCATTCATGCTTTTTTTTTTTTTTTTTGACCACATATCTACTACAAAGCTAAAGGGTTCAGCACGGTCATTCCAGGATTTAATAAAGTGTTGGACAGGTCTAACCCAATTCCAGTCATTTCAGTTTTCCTTAGTTGTTTTCTTTGCTTGATGCAGCCTGATAATCTGACCTTCCTGAAACACATCTTTGTTTTTGCCAGACAGGGTATGTATACAGTATATATAAAATCAAGGTAAACAAAGAAAATTCAAACTTACTTCACTTTCCCCGGGCCCTGCCCATAACCCTTTGTCTCCAGTTTGCGGTAGAAGTTTCTTAGTTTAGCCTCAAAGTCGCGTTTGTAAGGAGCAGGGGCGCGAGCGTTCGCACGAGGAGTCCCTTTAAAGAGAAAAAGGTGAAAGATAGAGAAGTTAGAGAATGGAATTAAAGGCATAGATGAAAAAAACTTTTTCACAATGTTAACATTTTGTCATATGATGAAATGTAGCGTATATAATAATAATAATAATAATAATAATAATGCATTAATTTCTACAGCACTTTGTAGAATGTGCAGCCCACAAACAAATTTTATATTGTAGTTAAATGATGAATTTAAAAAAGTAGTAGTTTAGCTTAAAATATGCAAATCATCATCTGACGCTGATACCACAGAGGTAAAGGACAAGAGGAGGGAGACTGGGTCACGTGACCTCTCACCAGGGGAGCTTTGTGGGGACGCGTGACTGTAACTGGGGTGCAGTAAGGCGTGGGGCGGCACATACGACATCACTTCCTCTTCAAACAGACTGCAAGGAGAGATGGGGTTTGTAACGTACAAACAAGTCTGATATACACACTATGGTGTCAACCACACACACACACACACACACACACACACACACACACACACACACATACACACAGTTACAGACCTGAGCAGCATCACCAGGTCTGCATCGCTAGAGAGCCGAGCTAATCCAGGCGCACCTTCGTTACGAATAAACTGCACCTTCTCTCTGCAAACACAAAGCTTTCAGTCAGTCTGCACGCCGCTCTTTATTCGGTGTCTTATTGCAGATATTTTTCCCCCCACAGAAAATACTGAAAATCATTTTATCATCATGTTATTGCAGAACAGTATGATAATTCTTTGTTGTGAGCTTCGTGGCTGATAAAAAAAGGAACCTACTCTACCTGAGGGAATGGTTTCTCACAAGCTCCGGTTGTCGCTCCTGAAGGATCTCAAAGATGTTTGGTTGTCGCAGGAACGCCACAATTTTCTCGTTGTAAGCTGCAGAAAAACAGAACATACTCAGAATTCACGAGACGCTCAGCCGCAGGGATTAAAAATGCCTCGGGGTCAGCGCACACCGTTACTGTTCTCTCTTCTCACCATACCTATGGTGTTTGTTCACTGTACAGAATCACAGTCACTGATGATTAGTTTGTGTTATAATGAACTGAGAGATTATTATTTACTAGGATGAAGCAATGTGCTTTTTGTAACAAGTCTTAAATCAGTGTGTTCTCTTGTGAAGCCAGTGGTTGAGATGTGAAGCAGGCACTCTGGCTTGGTGCATTTGTTAATCATGGTTCATATCCCGATCCTACACTGATAATAATATTCATAGATCAATGTACAAGGGATTCAATTTAAACCGGGACTTGTCCTGGAAGGGTTAAAGGGTCCGTCTACGTACCATCAGACACATCAGGCGCCGGAAACACCCCACCGTGGAGATATATCTGTCTTTGCTTATGGAGCTGGGTTGCCAGTTGAACGCTAGATTGTATCTGAGTATCCAACAGTGGCAGCTCAGCAGCATCGGGGATCAAAACGGAGATATTCTGATCGGCGGTCCAATACCTTAACCACCAAGCCACCCCTGCCGCCTGTAGAGTTCTGACCAAGCCATTTCCACATGTTTCGGCCATTAAAGGAGTTCCTGGGAGGCCAGCGGGAAGCAGGCAGTCTGATCATGACTCTAGGATACTGAGAAAACTTTAATGGTATCTGAGCGCTAGTGAAACTCTGGGATAAGTGCATTAGTGTAGCAGGGGATTCTATAGAGACATCAAGGACGTTTTTTTACTCTCATAACTGTGTTCTCTTATTCTGCACAATCAAAAGTCCCATTCTCTAGTATAGTGGTACATGCTGGAGCTAACGATATACGCCTTCGTCAGTCAGAGGTTAGTAAGAGTAACTTTACAGAGGTGTT
>JAQQZT010000036.1:2562135-2574118 GCA_030068275.1 Clarias platycephalus | reverse complement strand
GAGACGACTCGTTCATCTGAGTCATGTGAAAGATTCGTTCAAAAAGAACGAATCGTTCATGAACGACCCATCACTAGCGGCTAGTGAGAATACGGTGACAGTGATGGAGAAGTTTTACAAAAGGAAAAATGTAAACTCCGAACCGAGATGAAGGCGCTAGTAGGAATGGAGGTCAAAAGAAAGCAAAGACGGTGACCTCGAGCAAAGTCTAAATCAAATTTTAAAAGTCCCATACTGTGGCAGAGTCATTAATACTTCCCGCCTGCAAAGCCATTGTAAATGAGATGCTCGGACCTGAAGCGGTTAAAGAAATAGCCAAAGTCTCTCTCTCAGATAACACAATTTCCAGACGTATTGATGACATGTTCAGACATCGAATGTGTGGTTTTGGAAAAGATCCATATCAGTAAGAAATTAGCTTTGTAACTTTGACAAAGACACTTTGATAAGAATGGCTGTATATTGTTAATAAAGGCTACAGAGTTTCATTTTTTTACAGTTTCGATTGTTGGTGTGCCTTGTGATTTTTTTCAATTAAAAATGTACCTCAAAAAAGGTTGAAAAACACTGTCTTAGAGAACTACAAACTGCCTGTATTTTTAGTGCCACTAGAGGGCAGCATGTAAACTTTTTTTTCTTGCCCTCCAGTACTTGCAGAAAGCAGCATCTGTGCCATACTAAGTCCAATATTCATTGCCAGTGAGAGTGTGTGAGGGGCCTTGGGAAGGGGAGGCAGAGGGAGGAGAGATGGAAAAGAGGGGAAGGAGAGAGTAAGAAATGGAGAGGGAATGGGAGAGCTGCAGCAAGAAGCAGCTGCGATCGTGAAGTTCTCGAGACTCAACAGGTCGTGGACAAAATATTAGAGATACGGTGGGTCCCTCATTATCTTACATCATCACTGTGGCTCCTTTTATTACACTATTTATTTTTGTTTGTTTCTGTTTTGCTTTGTTAAACATTTCAATCTGTGAATCTGAATATGCCATGCATGCACAATACATACTCTGACCTTTAATATGATAATATGATAATTTCCCTTTCTTTTTTTGGAGAATGGGGATTCTGCATGAAGTGAGCGGACACACAGCTTCTTCATAGTCATAGTTCATAGAAACAGTCGTAGTTTTTGGTCATGTTTTATTTCAACAGATTTGCTCTGAAAGCCATTAAGGGTAATTCGAGCATGTGCAGATATACGGAGGTACATTCTGGAGATGAATGTACTATCTATAAGCTGAGATATGTAAGGGTGTGGGTGGGGGGGTGTAGTCGCTCTGGAGAGGGTGGAAATGGGAATGTTAGGGTAGGTGCCTGTGCGGTTTATGATGTCAGCTGACTGTCTGCATCATATTTCCAGTTGTCTCAAACAAAGACCTTTTTTTAAAAGACAGCTTTTTATTTCATTTGCGATTATATAAGGCTTGCAAATATTCACATAATATTCTTTTGTATTTCTAGAAATGTCAAAAGATAAAATGCACTGCAAAAATGAAAAACAAATTATGTGAAAGTATTATCGGACACTAGATTGCTGCCATATAAAAACTTTTATTTTTATTTTTATTATTCTCATTTCACATGATTGTCTTTCAAAAATATGCAAACATCAAATGGAGCACAATTGGACAGAAATACTTGCATTTGTTTTTCACTCGTGCAGGATGGGACATTTTTAGTACATTTATAATATTCATATAAATATTCAATCATTTCATCATGTGCTTACTAACAATTATTATTATAATAATTAGCATTTCATTTTACCCTTAGAGGTTGTTTTTTTTGCTAATCAAAAAAACAAACTTTAATTTTTGTTTATTAAATCATTTAATCTTTAATAACCTTTACTGTATTCCACTACTTCACATACAAAACACAAATACTGCGACCTGAACCAGAAGGCTACAATAAATTAAATTTAGGTCAATCAAAAAGACTATCGACAGTGTGTCTCAAAGTCTGGGAAAATTGTGGACCAGAGTTACTCGGCGTGAATGTTTCATAGCGTGAGGTCACTGAGATGACTGGTGCTGTATTCCACTGCCTGAGCTGCCATATTCCAGGGCAAACATTAGCTCTTAGGAAGGTTACATAATCATGAAGCAGAAGGCAGTAAAGGATTCTTTGTGATCATTTCACGTGCTGAGTCCAATGGCAGCACTGGAAAGTCTGTCCTCCTTCCCCGAAGCCTTTAAACCTGCGAGCAGACCAAAGTGAAGAGACTGTGCTCTATGACTTTTACTTTTCCTGCCAGGTTTAACAAGACGGAAAAGCCAGCTCGGAACACAGCGTGTTTCAGTTTCAGAATTTAACAGCCAGCTACAATATACTAGAACATCTGGACTGAGTGTCTCAAAAAACTTTTTTCTCACAGTTCGGTAAAAAGCCCAATAAAATGTGTCAAAGAATGTGCGCAAGGAAAAGTATGATGTTAATTGCCAGAGCTGTCAGCTGCGGAACACTTGTTGGACTATGGCTTGTGTAGTGTTAATGTTTTAATGAGTGAGGCTAAAAAACTGGCACTGAGTGTAGAGATCTGGGAATGATCACTGATGATCGCCTACTGCATAGCGTGCATAAATAAAATGCATGAAAAAAGCGCATATAAAAAGGAAAGAAATCGCACAGTATCATCACTTCTAAATGGGTAATTTACTTTCAAATAAAATTGTAAGAAAAAAAAAAAGTGAATCAGTAAGGACAAACATACATCTTGAGTATGTGCATTAAAAAAATATTTTATTAAAGGAAAAGAACGTTCATTCATATACTTAGGCCAACACTGTTATAGTTCATCACCTAGTTCTAAATGGTATGTGGTTTAATTAAATGTGACTAAATTCTAGGAAAAGCAGCACAATAAATAACTTTATAACCTTCTCTTTTCCAGACTCTGGATCAGGATGTAGGCCTGGATCACATGGATGTGAAAATGCTGCTGTCTTGCTTACAGCATCTCTTGTGCTTTCTCCTCCCGTTCCACTTGGTGGAATCTCAGCATCCCCTTCAAGCCAACATCACGCTAGTGTTCGACAGCTCAGACCATGCCGCCCGCTTATGCAACTGCAGCTGTGCGTCGGCGGTACTCAGTTGTAATGAAACTCTCGCCAGCCTGATGTGCAGCTGTGGCACTGTGGGGCGCACGGCTCTGTCGCCCGGCACCTTGGAGGCGGAGATGCTGACGGTGTGGGCGTGGCAGCCCTGGGTGCTAAGGGAGCTGCTGAATGGTAGCAGGGTTTCAGAGCTGCAGCTGTCTCTGTGTAGCCCAGCCTCGCTTTTCGAACCTTCTCAATATCTCACTATTGTGGGTCTGAGGAAGCTTCAGATCTCCAGTAATGGGATGTCACAAAATAAAGTCCTGAACTTTGGACTAAACATACAGGATGGGAATCTCAGCGTTGCGTTTTTAGACTTGTGGTCACTGAACAATCACCTGAAGGCCTACAGTGTCATCGGACCACCAGTGCAGAAGCTCATGCAGCATTTTCCTTACCTTCAGCAAGCCAATATAAAGATTACTGACCTAGAGGAGATCCAAAAGCCAGCCATCTTAACTTTTATTTACTAAATTCATCAATTTTTTTGCTTATTTGTACACTGGATTAACGATATAATCATACCTGTCTAATTGTGGAACAGTGCGTTCTCTGATTTAATGAGTGCTGGATATTGCTTAACTTGTTTCCTAAGGCATGGCATCAAAACAGAAAACCCCCAATACCAGGTTCAGTTTCAGACATGTGAGAGTTTACTGCAAAGGAACATTTCCTCCACTTTTAGTTTTTCTGCCGACCACAAAAACAACAACCAACACTTCAGAATCACTTCCTTTTTCCTTTGTGGCTGTACATTCAGAAAGATGACATTTTTCTGGCACAAATACATTTCTGAAACTTTCTGCATTATGCCATAAATTCCTTTTGTTTCTCAAATAGTTTTTTGGTAGACTCACTTCCAATTATTATTTTTTTCCATTCCAAAGTTCATGTAGTGATAACTAGAATTGCTTCCTTATTATTTTTTTCCCACTTAAACCAGATGTATAAAGTCTTTTAAACTGCAAGAACATTTAAGGAACCTTTTTTTTTTTCAGGTGTCATGATAGATGATAGAGATATGATCATACTAGGACTGGGATGTTTAGGAATCGGTTAAACATAAAACATTACTTGAACCTCAAGTTATAAAATTGGACATCTAATACTACTAGCAAACATTATGTATGTAGGTATTTTAATGAAAATATTAACAATAACATTCAAATTCTAGGCTCTTAATAAATCTAGCATTTTAATTCGCATCGCAGAATAGGTTATATCCGGTGATGAATCTTGCCCAGCATGTTACTGTAAGTGTGTCTGGATGAAAATAGAAGAAAAGAAAAAAACAGGTTACAACTGAATATACTGTAGTGAGAAAATATTCTGTAAATCTTTGAAGTATACATTGAGCAACTGACTAAAAGCCTAACTACAGGCTTGAAAAAATGGGAAATAAATGTTCTTTAAATGGTCTGATTTTTTTGCTAAATATATACAAGCCACTGTTGAGTAAATAACAGAGTATTCATTCAATTCTGCAGTTATTAAGTAGCATTTTTATATTTACTTTTTTTTATTTTATTTATAAATTATAAATTTGATATTTTTCATGTACATTTAAAAATGGTTTTTGGACTGGTAAAGAAGGAACGTCCAAGTATGAGTTGAAAGTACTGTAGGCTAATTTACTATTCGGTGAGCTAATCAGATGGTGACATCAAGTGCCCTAAAGTGACCTAGCACAGCTGGAATAAGCATGGAAAGGGATAGTTGTGTCAGTTTGAATTTGCATGACATACTTGTTCATAGACTGTTGTATTCTTGAATGACGGTGAAGTTGTGGAGGTTAGCACTTTCGCCTCGTACCTCCAGGGTCAAGGGTTTGATTCCTGCCTCTGGTCTGCATGAGTGATGTGAACTTACAAGCTTTTACCCTGAAAGAGATTATTTTTCAAACGCAGCACATCATCCTTGTTTTATTAATCTTATACCATAGCACTTTTTTTTTTTACATTTATTAAAGAGCATTTTTAAAATCAATTTATAGTTACATTTAATGTTCTGAAAAACCCTAAAGACATTAAAATCCATTTATGGCAATGATTAACAGTCACTCCCTTAGCAACGTCCCTGTTTTGATTGAAGTAGATAAGAAAGAAATGTGTTTCATGATATTGAGAAACTGGAAAGACCTGTTTTGAAGACTATCACAAGACTCCTGCTCTTTCCGAAAACCTGTATAATTACTTTACCAACACAATTTTTTTCCCATTCATCAGCCCTGGAGGTGCGAGGCCGCAGTGCTAACCACTACGCCACGTGAGTGCTTGGATAGTTTATTTTAACAGCAGCTCTGACGCCACAAGTCTATTATTACCATGTACTCAGAATACTTCCTCATAGCACAAATTCCACACATTTTTATACACTCATGATGATGGTCAGTAATTATCTAAGGATAACTTAATATACTGTAGGAGATCTGAAATCTGAAATACAAGTCCCTGTGTCTAAGTTGTTACTAGGATATACCTTTAGAGCATCAGAGCTGCTGTTGAAATAAAATTAACCAAGCATTCATGGTGGTGTAGTGGTTAACACTACAGTATGGGCTCGCGCCTACAGGGTTGAGGGTTTCATGCCCTTGTGATGATGAGTAAATAGTAAAGCATTTCGATTATTATTAAAATAATAACCTTCAGCCCTCGGGGATGAAGTTACTTTCGCTTTTTGTTTTGCATACATTAATGACTAAGACACAGTGATTCTTAGGTAATATTTTGCTCCCATAGAATTAGAAATGAGCCTACAGTGTGACTACTACTGAACTGAGTAATGAGGGGATTTCCCTTATTTTAAGAATAACGCTGAACTTTTCCATGAACTAATATTTTCATTTACAGCTCAGGACCCAGACTTTTGTACCAAACAGATTGTACAAACAGTACATAATAAAAGATAGTCTAGAATTACATTACCTTGCAAACATTTTCACACACCCTTAACTTTTCCACATTTTGTCACGATACAACCACAAACATAAATGTATTTCATCAGGATTTTTTGTAATAGACCAACACAAAGTGGCGCGTAATTGTGAATTAGAAGGAAAATATTTTTTTCCTTTTTGGTTTTCAAAACTTTTTTTTACACATAAAAATCTGAAAGTTGTTTAATCTCTCTCTCACACACACACACAACAAACTATGGGCAATTTGGGAATGCCAATCAGCATATTCTACATGTGTTTGGACTGTGGGAGGAAACCGGAGTACCTGGAGGGCACAAAACCTAGCACAAGGATATGAGACGGGAATCGAACCCAGAACCTGGAGGTGCGAGGAAACATTGGTAAGCACTAAGCCACTGTGCTGCCGCGTTTAATTTAAAAGGTTTTAATCATGTACCAATTTATATTGGTGTATCGGATAAAGTCCCATTAAAATAAGTTTACGTTTGTGGTAGGAACCTGACAAAATGTGTAAAAGTTCCAGGGATGTGAATACTTTTGAAGGCACCATATGAACAGCTCATTTCATTATGTTGTGCGAGCGCCCCCTGTAGGTTCCATGCTACTATACATGCAGGAGCCTGACTTGTGTTTTCCTGTTTCGTAACCAAGTCTTCCGAAATTCCTTAGAATTAAGAGTCAGACTAGACTAAAGTATTTAAACTACATATTTACACCATTTAAACTAACGAAAATGTGTTTAATTCAGCAGTTAGGAATGAAAGCCTCGTTTTCGTAACTGCTACATTATTTTTTTTTAACATCTGAAAACCACTGAGAGTTTCACTTCTTTAGTCATACATATAGCGTAAAAGGGCAGCAAGCCAGAAAAGCTCTTACGAGGACAGTAATTAAGACTTGAAGCGGTGTTTATTTGCTGAGAAAACGTGCCTTAACCTAAATTCGGAGAGCGCTTGAAGGAAGCACGGGCAAACGACCCGGGGAGCATGGTCACGTGACAGGGAAAGGAAAGTGAGTTTCGGCTGGAAGAGAGGTGTGCTGCGTTCACTGGCTGTGTGTGTGAGTGAGTGAGTGTTTCTCTCTCTCTCTCTCTCTCTCTCTCTCTGTCTGTCTGTCTCTATGGTTCTGTACATCAAACCCCGGTTTTGTTTGCACTTCGAGAAGCCAGAAGAGGAACCCTAAAGCTGTGAGTGTGTATTTATACGACTGTAATATGTGTGTGTGTGTTTTTGCCTGTGTTTGTTTATGTGTGTGTTGAGAGGAGATAAAGTCAGAGAGCTCTATTCTTGCTTTCGATATTTGAATCACTCGCATACAATGTCCCTTTACATATTTATTAATGTTTCAGGCTGTAAAAATCCTATGCTGTTTCATTTATAATAGAAAAAATAATTTTAAAAATCTAATAATTCCTGTTTTTGTTTATAGTTTAGGCTGATATTTATGAGATGACATCTTTGGAGAGAGAGAGAGAGAGAGAGAGAGAGAGAGAAGAAACATTGCAAGAAGCCAGAATAAACAGAATGAACTCTCTTCTGGACAGTGAGATTAAAAACAAAGTGTAGAAGACTAACACATGTTTGTTACTCTTCAGTAAACAGTACAGGGCTGGTCACACCTGAGTGTTTATTATTATTATTATTATTATTATTATTACAGCTGCAGTTGTCAAGAACAGGCAGGTAAGAATGTCCGGTCATTTAAAAAAAAAGGGGAAAAAAGGGCAGGAACTGAGCATACAATGATTTTTGGAGGTGAAACTCCTTTTCTGCCATCACAGTGGCTTAGTGGTTAGCTCTGCCATCTTGCACCTCCAGGGTTGTGGTTTGATTCCCGACTTGGGGTCTGTTTGTGTAGAGTTTGCATCTTCTCCCTATGCTGGGTGTTTTTTTCCCCCACATTTCAAAAACATACGGGCTGATTGGCATGTCGTCGTGTGTGTGATTGTGTACCTCGCCTAATGTTCTAAGTCTCCTGGGATAGGCTCCAGGACGCCCACGACCCTGTTATACAGAATAAAGCGGTATAGATGGTGAGTGAGTGAGTGAGTGAAAATCTTTTTCTGCATGCACATTTGTAAACAGCAGGAGAAAGAAAGACACAAGTGTCATGACAAGTCAGATCGATGAGATGAGAAGAGCGACCGCAGTGTCACATCTATACTGTAGCTCATGGAGGAAGACAAGAAGAAAGGAAAAAAAGATAAAATAACTGATTATTAGCTTGGCCTTTGTCCTATAGTGGTGTACACGGTAACTCTAGCACCCTGAGACATACAGAGACATGTAACACCACCATTAACATGCCTGAATAAACACATGTGAGGGACTGACTCAACAATTAGCCTTTATTTCACCCATTGTGAATTCTTCTCAAATCCATTTGCTATGTTGACATACAGAATACTGGTCTGATATTAATCTAAACTACCATTAGGCATGATCGAGTGAAGAGCTAAGTAATATTTTTTAAGTCACGCTGATGAGTTGTGCGACTCTTACAGTATATAAGTTAGAGACTGGAAAAAAAAAAGTTTCAGATACATATCGCAGTTCTTTCATGTGGCAAGTCATGTATCGCCACAGTGACTTCAAAATCTTTTTTTAAATGAATGAAATAAAAAAACTAATTGGTGCACTATAAACTATTCAATGCGTACAGCACAGCATTCTGTGTTGTACGAGAAAATTATTTGCCGTTTGTTTAGAATTGTAAGAAAATCAGAGAAAAGTTTAATACTGAATCCGGACATTTATAAAATCATAATACTAACAGAATCGCAATACAAATCAAATCGACACCTGGGTGACGTGATAATTTTGGACGTCCCTGGTGATTCCCGTCCCTATACGAAGTACTGTTCACATGATGATACAGTGTATGCCACAGACACACATTAAAGACTCTGTGGTTTGACCTTTATTAAAACGTTTCAGGACTTGGTTAATAACAGGCATAGTAGATGTCAATTTGAAAAGGTAGTACATGTCAAAGAAACAAATAAAATCTTATAATCCGAATAGAATCTTTCTTAAAAAATTTACTTGTTTATATTTTATAGTTTGACTTTTTAAACTTGGCTTGGTTTGCATAGGAGATAAAGCTGCATATACAGTAGAGTGCACACTAAAGATAACGAAGCACTGGGTATCAGTTGATACACTGAACTGAACTGGGTGCACTCATGTAAAATGTGCCTAAAGGAAAATTGTGCTGTGTTTAATCCAATATAAAATACACCAGTGGAATAGAGACCCAATAGGGATCCAGGGCTCGGATAAATGCATCCCTAGCTATCCATATCATAATGCTCTACAAGGTCACTGTGCATTTCCCTCCATTATATGACCGTGTATTTACCAACATGTCAGATTGTAAAAAATAGACAGATTCTGAACAAAACCATGGAGATGCTACAGCAGTGCTCCCCAACTCATCATGCAAAAAAATAACCCATCTGATAAAAGCCTGTAGTACAGCACTACACCTGGCACTGTATATGGCACAGGCTATTTGAATTAGATTTACACATGTATATGCTGAGACTCGGACACTTTGCATGACATGTTGGACAAAGCCTTTCATAGAGTTAAAAATATCATCTTTAAATATATATATATTTTTTCCGGATCAACATGGTGTACACGTTCAGTGTATAGAACAATTGTTTAATGTTGACCTTTACTTGTTCTGTTTTATTGGAATTTCCCTATATGTGGTACTTCCTTTTATGTTTTTGTGGCAAAGTTGTTTGTGTGTGGGAACTGTGTAACTGAAAAAAAGAACAGGAAAGGGTTTTTAAGGACGCTTTAATTTCCTGCGTAAAGAATTCTAGTCATGATAATTTTATTTATGTATTTATTATTATTATTATTATTATTATTATTATTATTATTATACAGCATTCTAATATTGTTATTAATTAATCAACTGATTAATTTATTGATTTATTACTGAATTAATTAATTAATTTCAAAACTCAAGTACTCTAACACACTGCCTGGCTAAAAATGTCACACACCTTTAGCTTTGATTACAGCACACAATGTGGTGGCCAGTTCATATGTTAAAATGATTCCTTATGCTCCCAGAACATTACAGAACTTTTACAATTTGAGTCCACGAATATAGCCGTGCCATCAGGGATGAAAAACTCCATAGACATAATAATGTGTTCATTCAGTACATTCAGGTGGTCAGCTGACTTCATTTTATTGCCACATAACATTGCTGAGCCTAAACCTGAGCAATTGAAGCAACCCCAGATCATAACACTGCCTCCAGAGGCTTGTACAGTGCCACTATGCATGATGGGTACATGCGCTTCCCTTCTCATCCAGACACTAAAATAGGCTCAATCTGAGCTCATCAGACCACATGACCTTTTTCAAGTCTCGTTTCCTGATGAGCCTCACTAACAACTGGTTTTCTTATGGCCACACAGCTGTTTAGTCAGAATCGTGCGAGTTCTCATCACATTGTCTGTGTGTGTCTGGAAACCCTTCTACTTTCACTATTAAACATAGCTCTGGTTTTTACTGTTGATTTTTTTTTTTTACCGTGCAACTTTACCAAGCACTTAAGTGATCTCCATTCATATTTTTTCCGACCACATTTCTTCCACGAAGTTGACGGTTCTGCACTATCCTTCCAGGTTTTGATAATGTGATGAAGGGTTCTTAACCCATTTCCAGTCATTTCAAATCTCCTTAGTTGTTTTCTTGATACAGCCCATTAAATTGTCTCTTCTGAAATGGTGACTAATTATTTTTTTAAATGAATAATTTTTTTTAAATGAATGCTTTGGCAGAATTGTGTAATATAAGGTATATATGTGTGTGTGTGTGTGTGTGTGTGTGTGTTTTTTATATATATAAGGCCTGGTAGAAGGCCTTACTAGCCGTGAGTCATTGTGTGTACAGTCTATTGACACCCGGGGAGAGTCTCATAACAATACACTGTTAATGTCGTCATCTTCAACAAGCCTGTTCTGCTTGTCCTAAATTACCTTGAAAAGGTACTCTTTTTTTTTTTTTTTAGACGAAGTGTCATAACTCTACTGCATAGCCGTCTAACTCAAATATAATTCCTTAACAATTCTGGTGTGAAAATGTCACATATTGAATAATAAACTGAGTAAAGAATGTTCCCTACTGTTGTAGTCCATGGAATGCAATCTGTACATTTCTGATTTAACACTTCACTGTAAAAAGTGTCAAAAACCACAAGCTTTTTTTTTTCCAATCAAATGATCAAGCTGTGCTTATTTACGCTGGCTAGTATTAAAGTTCTATAGTACAAATGAAGGCTTCATTCAGTTTTTTGCTGTGTGATTTTCAAATTAAACACACTGTAAAGGAAATTATTTTATATAAAAGTATTTTAATTCTACTCACTTGCTCTCTTCCTCATAGATCTGATATTAATGTGTTAAATCCTCCATGCTGCTCCCTTCCTATCTCCTCCTGCATCTGTTCTTAAAAATGCTAACGCTCCCACATTCATCTTCTCATTCATTCTTTATCTCTCTCTCTCTCGCTCTCTTTCCCCCTCTACCGCCAACTCGAGCCAACACCTCCCGGTTGGTCTCTGGATGAACATCTGTCTAACCTCCACTCATTTGTTCTTCTGGATTTCACCAGGACATTTTACAATAGTTTGTGTTCTTTGTAGTAACAGACGTCGATGTCGTTTGGTCAAACATATAAAAATCTTTAGCTGTTAATAAACAGAGACCTTTCTGACAGACGTGTTTGTGCGTTTAGACTGTGTCTCTCCAGGCGCCAGAAAAGCTTATTGAAGCCGAGCAGACAGATCAACCTTTACGCACACATTTATATTTTTTCAATTTTCATTATTGTTACACAAATCGCAACAGTTTTATTAATAATAATACAAAAATAGAAATATTGTCATGTATATTTCTATAGCTATATATCGATATGGATTTAAACTCTTCATACAAACTAAA
>JAQQZT010000036.1:2467646-2478493 GCA_030068275.1 Clarias platycephalus | reverse complement strand
AGAGACAAAGAACTCAATGGACTTTGTGTCGTAAGTAATGAATCTGAAACAAAGATACGCGTCAAAACTAGTGGAATCATATGACCGCATCCACTCAGAATAAAATATCAGAATAAAATTCAAGATGTCCCGCCGAGTCATCATAACGCTCCACGTCGGCTTCAGATCAGACACGCTCGTGATTGGCAGATCGTAATTAAGATGCTTCATGGCATGTAGGAGGAGATTATTTCCTCTTCCTTTAACCACTCAGGGTCGGTAAGTGATGGCAGTTTAAAGGAAATGATTTGGCAGTGCCAAAGGGGGTGAAGGCAGAGTGGGGAAGTTCCTCTTTTTGGGCTGCACCAAAACAGCGGATTTCCATCTAATCAGCAATCCAAGCATGTCGTTAAGGTTTAATGGGACGCCTTCCTCAAGGCAAAATAGCATGTGGTGTTACATGAATTGGACTAAAAAACGTTTATATTTTTCTGCATTTGACTTTGATCTGAATTCTTAAAGGATTTATAATGCTTTCATGCTGACCACAATGTTTACTGCGGTTGCATATTTCAAATCAAAATGTAATTCAATACAAAAAATGGTCTTACCAAATTGCTGTACAAAAATATTTTAAAATATGTTAACAAAATACCATCTTCATCGTTTTTCAACCACACAAAGTCAGATCTTCACATCCAGGTTATCGCAGGAAGAGCAATGGATTGCCGATTGCCACAGTGTCCCCGTTCAAGCATTATAAATGCATTCATTCAGTTCGAATTGAAAGCTTTTGTTCCATCCGTCCATCCATCTAGGAAAATGTGTAGTCCAACCAGGAACCGTGGAGGCCAATAGTGATCATTGTATTTATTCCCATTATCACAACCATGGTAGGACCTCCGGTCAACATTCACACACTCATTCACACACTACAAGCAATTTGAGGAAACCGGAGCACCCGGAGGAAACCCAGGGAGAACATGCGAACTCCACCAACACACTCGTACCCGAGGTGAGAATCAAACCCTGGAGGTGCGAGGCCACAGTGCTAACCACGACGCCACCATGGAGAAAATGTCGAAAAAAAGAAAAGCCAAGGACATGAATCTACATTCACAGCCAAAACATTGTGCACATTTAATTAAAACACAGACCCGAGGTGAGAGTTGAACCCGGACTCTGGAGGCGGAAGGCGAGTGTGCTAACCACAGAGCCACCAACCATCAAGTTTTTGTTCAGGTCATGTGATCCAACATGCTGTTTTGGGTTGAGGAATTTTGCCACTGTTACACTTCCATACTTTAGCTTGATACTGATACTGAAGTCTAGACTGTGTTTTGTCTAAAATTCAGTGCAGTTAAAAGACGAATACGTGTAGAACTTTCTAACGATTCGTGTAAAGTCGCCCTGTTTGAAAATGGCTTCAATCCTTGAAGAGTTGAGTTAAAGTCTCAGGACCAGCATTAAAACAGGAACAGGAAATGCAAGACAGACGTTCAGCATCAAAAGTCCAGGGAAATTATTCATCTCTTTATTGTGGGAGAATTTATTTTTTACAGACAGAATCAGCCAATCCGGTTTCCTCCCACAGTTCAAAGATATGCAGGTTAGGCTAACTGGCGTTCCCAAATTGCCCGTAGTGTGTGAATGAGATTGATGGATTGGCATCTGTCAGGGTGTACCCCGCCTCGTGCCCTAAGCCTCCTGGGATAGGCTCCGCCCCGCGACCCTGAATACAGGATGAAGAAGTGTAGAAGATGAGTGCGTGAGTGAGTGCGTGAGTGTCAGCCACAAAAATGTATACACACTTAAGGAAAAGAAAAATTGTATGATGTCTATTATATTAACATGATAATTTCATCACCACATTATTATCATAATATTATAATAAACACTATATGTCTAATGTGTAGCAATAGATTTAATATTAAAATATTTATACAAGGTTTCCTGAAGTGTATATA
Source organism: Clarias platycephalus (assembly GCA_030068275.1). Taxonomy (NCBI): domain Eukaryota; kingdom Metazoa; phylum Chordata; class Actinopteri; order Siluriformes; family Clariidae; genus Clarias; species Clarias platycephalus. The sequence continues at coordinate 2,476,547 of JAQQZT010000036.1, read as the reverse complement.
CATTTTTTGCCTGATTCTGTGATATAATGTTTATTTAACTTATTTAACCCGCGTTAATAATTGACGCTGGTATGGACTCTGGCCTCCTATCAGAACTTTAACAGTTCTTTATGTTCTTTATGTGAATGTCAATAGAACCTACCTGGAAATGGAGTTTCGGTTTGTTATACAGCAATATAACACTCGAGTAACGTGGACATGTGACAGTATTTGCTAATTTGTTGATTTCCTCAGGACACGGATCGACGTGTTGGAGTTGTTTGTCATGTTTCACGACCCAAATTTGACGTGTCATGTCTAGTGATAGTATAACATCATGACAATCTACATGGAGACAAAAACGTGTAGTTTACACACAATGTGACGTTACACACATTACACAAAATTATCACAGAGTAGGTTTATTGGTGACGAATTTTGCACCTTTATTTTTCAACAAAAAAAATTAATCTTTTTTTGGTGGTGGGGGGGGGGGGTCTTCGTGCTTATGTTGAAAAGCAGTTAAATCAGTAAATCAGATGTTTTTCTGCTGTAAACTAATGCTTTGAGTGCTCACTGCTTGCAGTAGATTTATTTCTCGCCTGTGTTCTGTTTGTGCCTCAGTACCTGTGTGACTCGGGCAGCTCGGAGACGCCGCACTTGTTGAGCATTGAGTCGGAGCTGGAGATCTGCTGTGACAGCCCCGAACTTCTGATTCCTGACCCCGAGGTCCCTGATGTCCCTGAGGTCGGCGAGGTCATTCTGGAGGTCCATCTGCCCCCCAGGACCGTGGAGCCAGGGATCAGGTCGCACAGCCGCCACAGCAGCTGCGATTCCGGTGTTCACTCCATGGAGGGCTCGAGTCAGAGCCAGAGGCAGAGCGAGCTCGGAGAAGTGAAGATGGAAAAACTGGGAAAGAAGATGAGAATGGAGGAGCTGGACGAGGGAGTGCAGGACGTGATCGTCTAATCTGGCAGAAACTGGAACGGCCTTGAATTGGCTTTCATGTCCGTTTTATTTTTCACCCTGCAATCTCTCCTGGACCTGCTTCCTGCAGAAACATAAAAAGACTCACAAACTATAACCTCCTGTTAGACGGGACGGTTAGAGTGAGCTGATCTCTCAGTCAAAGCACTTATTTTGAACTTTTTAATATGGAGTCGGAAGGAAAAGCCAGCCGCCCATACTGAGTTCTCATAACAGTTTAAAGATTTGCTTTTTAACACATCATGTTTTCTTCCGGCAGTTACTCGTATCACTCTACACATTACTGATGGAAAAAAAAGAAAAGAAAAAAAAAGCAGCGCAGATGAAAGGCCGGATTCAAAAGGCGTAAATATAATAGAGCACCCCATAATGTAATATAATATAAATTACTGCAGATGCTCTAACTGAATGATGAACATTTCTTAATGTATCAGAACTGTATCGAAACGATTCGCTCCATTAGTGCAGCGATTCTGTATCCCTGAGCCCGAATCTGATCGACTACTGACTCCAGATCAGCCGAAAGAAGAACGTCGAGTGGCGTTTGGTCTGGTGCTGCTTTGTCTTCTATGTTAGTTTCTGTCGTCTTGGGGCTGAAATAAAAGAAAAAAAATCTGCGAAAGTGCAGATGGATGCAGACTTCTGTGCCGCCCTGGAAATGGCACATGGCAGAAAATTGGCATTAAAGTTCTTAAGATCTTAAGTGGTAATATATAATGTGAAGGTGGGAACTGTTTGCTTCTTAATGTACTGCATAAACAGTTGAACCTGTCGGAGCCACGATGTCATGAGTTATTATTTTTGTTTGTTTTTACATTTTACATGTTATGTGACACTTGTATATTTCGTAGGGTTTTGCATAGTTGTAGGTGTGTCTGACAGTTTTTTAAAGGCTCCTGAGATTATGATTCTTATAGAATCTGATGTTATTAACCTCATAGATTACTTTATTCATTCATTTTATTTGCATTTCTTACATTTTGTCTTAGAGCGCCGTATGGCACTTGAGTCTTCGCTTAACACAACGTGACTTGTACAAGTACATATATATAGTCATTTTATCATATGGATTACTGAACGTTTCACATGTGAAGGTTCTTCAACATACATACATACATACAAGACAATATAATCAATGCATACTGCACATTTTCCCACTGTTCCAAGCTGCTAAGGGTTGAGGTCCTTTTGTAATGCAAAATAAAGTAAAGGATTTGCAGAAGAGTGATTGCTTTCTGTGTGTGTGTGTTTCTTTACCTCTGCTTGGCACCTTTTCAGCGGGTCTACATATAAACTGTTCACATCACTCTGTCGAGATGTGATGCCTGGTTCATTAGAGCAGGGAGAGTTAATTAGTGGAGCAGTGACTAACAGTCGGCTAACCAGTTTGTCTTCTGTTGTGTTTCATTCTCTCTCATGCGTTTACAGAATGTCAATAATAATTCAGTCTGATTACACAAGTAATATGATTTGTTTTGTTCCTGTAACAAGCTGTCACTTCACTAATCTGAGCAGAAAGGTCAATTAAATTAAAATACTTTCCCGTCAGCCCCGCCCCTCAGTCTCTGGTCTGATGAGTTGTCTTGAACTAAATATTTTACTTACATGTGCTTGATTGGATAAACCTCAGCACAGGATCCACCACAGAAGCTGCAACAGTAGTTTTAGATTACTTGATTGAGTCTGCTGAAATATTTCCCTATGTTTACATTCATTCATCTACTATTTAGTAAGCGCGAGAGTAGGAGAAGTTCATTCTGTGCTACGAGTCTAAGAGTGCATAGTATTAGTCATCTAAAAGTCTACCTAATAAAACTAATCCGTCCATCTAGGAACTTCTGTAGTCCAACTAGGGACCGTAGTGATCACCACTGTATTTATTCCAGATTTACGACCGTGATAGAATCTTCAGTCAACATTCACACACTACAGGTACGCCAATTAGCCTAATCTACATGCCTTTGGGCTGTGGGAGGAAACCGGAGGAAACCCAACAAGCAGCCGAAGAACATGCAAACTCCATGACCTCGAGGTGCGAGGCGACAGCGCTAACAACTACGCCACAGTGCGTAAAAGTACGTAGCTGTGCATAAAAATAATAGTAGTCACCATCATTATCATTATCAGCATAATTATCATTATCAGGTAACATTTTATATAAAAGGAACCCTTTAGAACATTGCATTGCATGAATTATTCATAAAAGACTTGCACCTTGAGTGACATCATGTGTCTTAATTGAAAACAGAATTTTATTCATATATATACAGATACTAGCTGGCATGTATTAATATATTCATATATTTTCAAGCTGACGTTTTAAAATTTTTAGATAAACAGAAATATCATTATGAGAGAAATCATTATGAGTATTTCCAGTATTGTGATGTGGAAAAAGATAACCAATTACCCACCTTTTTGTGACTATCAGTAATATCAGATCAGTATCAGAATCTATACATGAACATATTATCATACACACAGACCCTGATGCGGGAATCGAATCCCTCGGCCCTCGAGGTGCGAGGTGACAGTACTAACTACTACGCCACATTGCCAGTAAAAGTAATAGTAATTAATCACCATTATCATCATCATCATCATCATCATCATCATCAACAGCAGCATAATTATCATTATCAGGTTACATTTTATATGAAAGAAACCCTTCAGAACGTTGTTAAAAATTGCATGCATTTTTTAAATAAAGCAATGCTGAATTATTTATAAAGACTTGCGCCTTGAGTGCTGTACAGTTACATGACATCATGTTTCTTAATTTAAAACAGAATTTTATTCGTAGATGTTAGATTTTCCCTTTACATTTAAGTCACAATCCACCAAGTCATAGTCTATTTGGTAAAATATTTAAATAAATAATCATAAATAAATATAACACTTTGTATTAATTAAATAGATACATAAATCTATTTTGGCTTCTCTTATCAAGTGATAATCAAACCCAGGCCTTCTGCATGGCAAGTGAGAAACAAATATGTAAGTAAATAATTACATTTCAACCCTCAATAACTTAAGGAGCGCTATAAAATAGTAATGAGAACTTCGACCAAGTTTTTTCTTTGGAATCCCAGGAGTCTATAATCCATCACAGCCACACACAAATAACCTAATCTGCATGTTTTTGGACCGGGGAGGAAACTTACCAAGCATAGGGAAAACATGCAAACTCCACACACACACACACACACACACACACACACACACACACACACACTCATACCTGAGAAGAAAATTGAACCCTGTCAGGGAACTAACCTGAGTTGACCAGAAGACGTAGCTTTAGCGGTTAGCCCTTTGTAGCGTGGATGGTAAACCCAAACGCGGAAGCAAGCGAGTAGGCAGGATAACCACGCGATTTAGTCTAGGGACTCTCACGAAAGGGGAACAAGGGAAAAACACAAATTTAACCCGCCTCCTATAAACACACGCGCAAGTGTGTGTGACAGTACCCCCCTGTCCAGGGCCGACTCCCGATGGTCCTGGGGTGGAGGATACCCGACGACGGTAGTCCCTGATAAGCTTGATGAACCGGGCCGGTATCCAAGATCGCTCTTCGGGACCGTAGCCTTCCCAGTCTACCAAGTACTGAGTGCCTCGGCCCCTAGGTCGCGAATCGAGGATCCGACGTACGGTGTAAGCAGGGGCACCGTCAATGATTCTGGGAGGAGGAGCAGGGGGGAGGGTGGAATCATCAGAGAAGTGGTGAAGGGTTTAAGCTGTTAGGTGTGGAAGACTGGGTGAATTCGGAGCGCCGCAGGCAGCTGGAGCTGGTAGGTAACAGGGTTGATGCGGAGTGTGATACGGTAAGGACCAATGAATCTGGGTGAGAGCTTTTTTGACTCTGTGTGGAGGTGCAGATTCTTTGTGGACAACCATACTTTGTCACCTACGTTGTACATTCGTCCCGGTGGGTGTCGACGGCGATGTTGGGCGGTGTAGCAGGCGTTAGATAGTCGGATGGCTTGGTTGGCTTGTCTCTACAGCCGCCGACACCTGCGAACCAACTGTTGGGCCGATGGTACATCAACCTCCGGTTCTTGATGTTCGAACATCGAAGGCTGGAAACCGTGGCATACCTCAAATGGACTGAGATTTGTGGCAGATGACACATGAAGGATATGAGATAACTCAGCCCATATGAGGTAGCGGGCCCAGGAGCGCTGACGATCGGCGACATAACATCTTCGGTAGCGCTCCAGTTGTTGGTTGGTTTGCTCCGTCTGACCGTTAGTCTGAGGGTGATATCCGGATGACAGACTGCAGGTGGAATTGATCAGACGGCAGAAGGCCTTCCAGAACCGGGCAGTGAACTGGGGCCCTCTGTCCGAGACAATGTCTTTTGGGAACCCATGCAGGCGGACTACATGCTCCAGAATCAGCTCGGCTGTGTCTTTAGCTGACGGGAGTCCGGCGAGAGCCACCAGATGCAAGGTCTTGGAGAACCGATCCACGATGGTCATGATGGTTGTTTTTTCCACTGAGGCCGGCAGGCCTGTGATGAAATCGATAGCAGGGCGGTAAGACAGATGGAAATAAAAATGTTAAAAAACAGTGCCCACCGCGCCCGTCTCGGGTTGAGTTGTTTGATGGTTTGAATGGTGATCAGATTTTGGTGATCGGTCCAGATAATGAAAGGCTCGCTGGCCCTGGAGCCAGTGTCGCCGATCCTCCAAGGCCCACTTTATGGACAACAGTTCACGGTGCCCTACCCCGTATCGCTGTTGAGTGGGATAATATTTTTTGGAGAAGAAGCCACAGGGGTGTAGCTTCTGATCTGGACCTCGCTGGGAGAGGATGGCTCCAACGCCCACATCCGAAGCATCCACCTCCACAACGAATGGTTTGTTGGCATCTGGATGTAGAAGGATAGGAGCGGTGGTGAATCGATGACATAGTTCGTTGAAGGCGGAAATGGCGGCAGGGTTGAGAGTGAAGTGGTGAGGTGTTAGGGTTGCTGCAACTGTACTGTAGCCCCGGATAAAGCGACGATAGAAATTCACAAACCAGAGGAACCGTTGAAGCTGCTTGAGGGTCTTGGGTAGAGGCCAATGACGCATAGTTTCTGTGGGTCCATGGCCACACCCTGGGGAGAGATGACAAAGCCCAGGAACATGGTGGAGCGCTTGTGAAAAGCGCACTTTTCCAGCTTACAATACAGTTGATGGGTCTCTTAAGGACCGCTCTGACATGTTGGGTGTGTTTTTCGACAGTCCGTGAATAGATCAGTATGTCATCCAAGTAAGCAAATGCCCACTGCCCCAACATGTCCCGAAGGACGTCATTAATAAAACTTTGAAAGGCGGCGGGGGCATTGCAGAGTCCAAACAGAATAACTAAACTTTCATAGTGTCCAGTGGGGGTGATGAAAGTCGTCTTCCACTCATCGCCCTCTCTAATGCGCACCAAGTTGTAGGCGCTCCGAAGGTCCAACTTCGTGAAAATGGTGGCACCAGAGAGGGCGTCCAGGGCAGAGTTGGTCCCAGCCGATGCCGATAGGCAAAGTTCGTTGCAAGCCGGCCCCCACTGTAGGATCCGATTTTGGGTCCAGGAATTCAGAGGATCATGTTTTAAAAGCCATGGGTGTCCAAGGATGATGGGTGGTGATGAGATGGGGGTTAGATGAAATTGAATAGGTTCCTGATGTTGATTGATGATGAGGGTGATAGGTTGAGTCTGGGCTGTAATAGGGCTAGATGAAAGGGGCCGACCGTCTACAGAGGTGATACGAACAGGCTGGGATAACGCCTCAATTTTTACCCCCAGTTTTTTGGCAAGTTTTTAGAGTCAATGGTGTTACCTGCGGCACCGGAATCGATGAGCGCGGTACTTCCGACCCGTCTGTGACCAAATTGGAGGAATACCTGAACCGTGAGACGAGCGGTGGTGGTGTTGAGCACGGTGTACCGTGTGCCGTGGATCCACAATAGGCGCACAACCCCTCCCGGTAGCGGCGTTCACGCTCGGCCACGGTTAGGGAGGCGCGTCCTAATTGCATGGGTTCCCCGGCTCCGGTGTAAACCACGGCAGGAGGTGGAGATCCGACATGTCCAGTGGTGACAGTGGTGAAGGTGGTCGATGGTCGAGGGGCGGTGTAGTGGTAGGTGGGAACAGGTGGCAGGGTCCTCGGGGCTGGCTTCGGACGAGAGAGGAGGCGCTGATCGAGAGGAGGCGCTAGCTGGATTAATCCCTCCAGCGTGGCGGGGAGCTCTCGTCCGGCAAGTTCGTGCTTAATACGTGACGCTAGCCCTTCGTAGTAGGACGTCCGGAAGGCGGCGTCTCCCCAAGATGTCTGCACAGCGAGGGTGCGAAATTCCGCTGTGTAACGTCTCAAGGACGATCCTCCCTGCCGCAGGTGATAGAGCTTAGTGTCGGTCTCCATCTCGCCCGCAGGATGTTCCAATGTGATATTGAGTTGGTGGATGAATTCGTTGTAGGAATGGGCGGTGTCAGAGTCTGATCGAAGAACTGCCGTGGCCAACTCAGCTGCCTGCCCTGATAGCAACGAAACGAGTGGAGTACTTGGTGGAATTAAACTCAAACACCAGATCTAAAGCCGCCAAAAACACACTGCACTTCCCGAGAGAGGAAAACATCAGAAGGAGGGGGGGTGGTTGCGGGGCCGCAGCCACTGCGACGTGAGGCCGACTAGCCGCACTAGCAACAGCCGCGCGGAGATTCGCGTTCTCCTGCCGAAGCTCCGCCACCTCCGACGTGCTGATCTACCACATCGCAGAGGAGCGCATGATCCGCTGGGTTTACCGCTGTAGGCTCAGTCATTCTGTCAGGAAACTAACCTGAGTTGACCAGAAGACGTAGCTTTAGCGGTTAGCCCTTTGTAGCGTGGATGGTAAACCCAAACGCGGAAGCAAGCGAGTAGTCTATGGACTCTCACGAAAGGGGAGCAAGGGAAAAACACAAATTTAACCCGCGTCCTATAAACACACACTCGAATCAGAAAGAAAACCCAAGAAAGTGAGTACTCACGAAATGGTGGACGAACAGCCTGAACCAACATGGGCGAACTCAATGACTGAGCGATGTGCCGTGGTTTGTTTACTCCTTTTATGCTTCCTGTTTAGCGACCTGACTACTTCCAGGTCCTAGTGCCGGTCGCGGCGCAAGTGTGTGTGACAAACCATTGACAATGGAAATGTGAGGCCACTGTGCTAACCATCAGCCTAAATATTAGGCTGATAAAATGACTACATTTACAGCTACAATATTGTACACATTTAAATACATATTAATAAAATTGGTTTTTATTTATTTAAATGATGTTGATAAAGAATTAAGAACACGTACATCTGCACATTCATGCAATTATCTAATTAGACAATCATTTGGCAAAAACAACAACAACAACAACAACGTTCAAATACAGGTTTCAGCCTGATGATGGCCTCCTTCGCTTGCATCACTACATCTAGGCTGTATATCAAGTTTCCATGTAATGCTAGTGAATGCAAATTCAGCACTTTGAATCAACTTCAGACTTTTTATCTCCTTAATTTGTCATGGAAATTATTCCACAACAGACCATCAAATTACTTATTAAGCTGTGAAAATGTGATTTGAGACTTAGTGGTTAGCACTGTTGCCTTGCGCCTTCAGGGTCAAGGGTTCGATTCCCACCTCGGGTCTGTGGGCGGTGGAGTTTGCATGTTCTCCCCCTGCTTGATGGGTTTCCCCCCAGGTGCTCTGCTTTCCCCTGGTGTACCGTGCCACGTGGCCAGTCCCCTGTGACCCTGTATACAGGATAAATCGATATAGACGGATGAGTGAGTGAATGAATTTTTAAACAGCTAATGCAACATTTTGGTGTACAGAGGCACAGATACAGAAATTGAAAGCAACACAGTCAGTCGCTCAAATTCAAATTATATTTATCAAATACATGACCATGAAATGCTTATA
>JAQQZT010000036.1:2305025-2318246 GCA_030068275.1 Clarias platycephalus | reverse complement strand
TACAAAGTGGTGTACACGTGAGAAGTGGAACGAAAATCATACATGATTCCAAATTTTTTTTTACAAATAAATAACTGAAAAGTGGGGTGTGTGTAATTATTCAAATAAATTATTTGTAATGTGACAAAATAGTGGAAAAGTTCAAGGGGGCCGAATACTTTTGCAAGCCACTTATAATGAAATATTTTTTTTTTTTTTTTATAAAAAAAAAATCTAGATATTTATATAATATAATTGAATACAGAATTGCGAAACAGATCATGAGTATCGTGATCTTGCCGTATCGGGTGACCCCTGGTGATTCCTGTCCCTAATAATTAGGTGCACTGATAGTTTGGGTGTAAAGCCCAAAAAGGAAGTGTACATGTATACTAATGAGGGATTGCAAAAAATCTGAGGGTAGATATAGTACAGGAATATACACACACAGGAACATTTTGACACTTACTGTAGAGAAAAAATAATTAATCTAAGGAGTGTACCTGATGATTACATCATTGTGTTAGCTGGAGGTAAGGCAAATTAAAGTCAGACATGAATCACTTCAGGCTGTTCCGCTCTCGACAGGGTTCGCCCCAATCACAAGAGGACTCGCTCCAGCTTATCTCGCACACCTCTGCCTCCGCCAGAGTCATAAACCGTTTTGGTTAAATTGAGAGGATCTTCCTGAGACGAGCATCAAAAAAATGCTTCACATCAGGTGAAGTAAAGCAGAGTGTGTCAGAGATATGGATACAGCTCTAAAGGTTAATCATCACGCCGCCTCATGTTAATCATAAAGTAGGGAACTAGGAGGAATGACGTGAGGCGAGTTCCTCTGTGTCTCTCTCTTAAACCGAATGGTGATGTGTTCATTAGTGAGTTCCTGAGTGACCGTGTCACTGTATAAGATCAATCTTTATACTTTAATTCATTATATAGCAGTGCGGCACTTTTAATCACATATTTACTTTTCTAAACAAAATCTTTTTCATTTTTGTGAAGCTGCCTTGAGACAATGACCATTGTTAAAAGCGCTATATAAATAAAATTGAATTGAAATAAAAAAAAATCTAAATCACAGTATGGACCTGTGCAGTAATTTTCACATAGTCGAGAATTATCTAAAGTTTGTCAGCAATGTAGGTAGTTTTTTTTTTCTTTTTTTTTTTTTTTTCCATTTTTAAAAAGAGCTGAGGTGATCAATAAATAAATATTGGCTAACATCCTCTTAATGAGATCATTTGCCCAATTATTTGCTGTTTGCCTCAAGAAATGTTTGAATACAAAATTGAATAGTTATAAATCCCTGTGTGTGTATGAGATAAACTTGTGTTTTCTTCAGCTGGTGTTTAAATACAATCTAACAAAACTGACTAGCCAGTGTTAGTTAACATGGTTAGGGAATTATTTTTGCCTCCAGCTCCGCCCACATTGAAATTAAAACAATTGGGCTAAATAAAACTAAGTATGTAAAAAAAAAAAAAAAAAAAAAAAAGTATTTTTGAACCATAAATAAAATGTACAGCGGTTATGATTATGGTTAATGATCGACTGAATCCTCCTCTGTAACAGACACGGAGCTGCAAAGGCGGCTCAATGCAGCGTAATCCGTGACCCCTTCCTCAGGCGGTGTGGATCACAGAGGCATGAGGGTCGGGTCATTAAAAACAGCACTTAACCGTAATACCATGGTCCTGTAACGGGAATATAGTCACCTCCTGATACTATATTATCACCATACCCCAGTGCTGATTCGATTAAAATTGTGTTTCTGTAAGTATCATGATTTTATAAATATCCTGATTTTATATTACATTTTTGCCCAATTTTAAACCTTTAAAAAAGTTTGAGTAATTAAATATAGTCCGTTGCTTATAACATATTAGTTTTCTCACTTAAAAAAAAAAAAGCGCAGCTTTTAAACAATACAAACTCACTTCAAATACAAGAGTTTAACATTTTTACTGAGCAGCGTGTATCTCTGTTATCTGCCATAATTATAATTTCTTAAATAAACTTGGCAAATAATTCCCTCTGACCACACGGGATGAAAACGTGTAAAGAGTTTACCTGTAGGATTATAAAGAAACGGCGATGTTGTACCTCCTCAAACGCCTCCGAAAGCGCGGATTGAGAGGCTGCGAGCGTGAATATTCTAACGCAGGCCCACAAGGTTTCTAATGCACACGATTTCCAGCTAATTAGCGCTTGCGGTGTTTTGAGACTAGTGTAAGAGCGTGTAATGAGTGGGCTTTGAGACTAATGCGCTCAGAAAACCAGCCAGTTCTGGTCACTGACTGATCGACCAGTTCATCACTATTTATAAACGTAATGTGATAAATAAACGTAAGTTTTTAAAAAAATTTATCGTGAATAACCACACAAACACAACTTTTCCCCCCCATCTTTATTGTGTACAATCCCAGGCGTCCAGTGGTGTCAGTGTATCACATGCATAAGTAAAGGAATGCCGATACCTTACGCATGCAGATTATATTTTTGCTCTCAATCTTTCTCACACACACACACATGCACACGCGCGCGCTATGCTACACTCAGGGTTGTCAGTTCACACCTAAAAAATAATCCCAAGGCAACTCCAAGTCATAAGGAAAGTACAGACAGTTTAAAAGCTGAATGTTGAATCTCAGCCTTAATTAATCGTGATCACGTGATCTGATAACAGGGTGTGTAACATAATGACAGCCTGACGCACAGAGTCACCATGTAACACAAGTCTGGTCATCGGGCTTTCAGGGAAAATATGTTCAAGGCATTATTTGAATTCTATTTAAATATTCAAATATTCAACCTGCAAAACGCGCACACACACGCGCGCGCACACACACACACACACACACACACACACATATACACACCAGTGCACACATCCCCCACTTATGTGTTCATTTCATTAGTGTCTTGAGTGTTGAGGTGTTGAGTTTTTTTCCGGCAGCTTTAACTTTTTTTAATGATCTGTAATGTTAGTTTCTTATAGAGACAGACAAAAGTCTCTTTTGATCATGTGCTTGTGTGTATACGGGGGCAGTACCTGCGTACTGTCTAGAGCTTTATTTTGGCCAAAACATGCTATCGTTGCTAAAAAGTGTCTCACTGAATTGAAAAAGTGAATTTTCAGACAGGATCATATAACACCATTTTTTAAAAATAATACTTGATGCTTCTTATCTCTCGATCCATGCTTAGTTTTTTGTAAATATGCTACACATTTATATTTTTATCAGATAAAGAAACGCGTTTGCTAAATACAATTTTGCACCCTTTTATGTTTTAGTGTCTGTAACTTTTAAAAAATTCAAATCTTTTCAATTATTTTTCTCAATGATCTTAACTGTCATTCAGATGAAACTTGGTTTCACATGAAAAGATACAAACCTAAAAAAGTGTTTTTTTTTTTGTTTTGTTTTTTCTAAAATGCAACATGAATTTAACAAGGTTACATGGGAACAAAAAATCCTTAATTTTGCGATCTCTCCAAACGGCTGAAGTTAGCAACTGATCACTTCTATGTTACATAAACTTTAGACCTGCGTGATAAAATCAGTTTGTCAGTTTAGTCGTTGTTTTTTTTCAGTCGATGTGGTTAATTAAATCGATGAGTCAGTGTTCGATCCAGAATCGATTTATACTTAAAAAAAAATATTTACGTAAACTTGAATTTTATTCAGTTTTATTGATAGTGCTTTTAACAACGGTCGTTGTAACAAAGGAGCTTCACGGAATCAAAAAATGAAGGAAATAAGTTTGAAAAGTGGGAGGAAATGTGTATAAATTATAATTCAGTTTGTAATTCACAAATTATTGATTTTCTTAAATTACATCTAATCTTTTACAGGATATACAAAAGGTATTTCAGTATCTTTAGAGATTAGTACTGCTTTTGTTTATGTGGTTGGTGCATTAGCACCACCTACTGGACTGGAGTCATTAAAATTTTTTTTTTTTTTACCTCAAAATCTGTCAATTGTTTAATGTGAAAAAATCAGTCAGTGATGCTGATAAGCGGTGTGCAAAAATCTGATCAACTCGACAGTGTGTGATTCAAATCTCAGTGTCTTAATCATGAACAGGTCACATGACCATAACATGTATTTCTACTAGTCACTGTAGTGACATTCTGGATTTGGACTAAAACCCCAGTTATACTCCAGTAACACACACAGGAAGCTCAAACGTCACAAACCGACATGTACGTCATTCTGTGTTTATTATCGGAAACCCGTGCGCCGCGTCTTTACTTTTACCAATAATTATTCAGAAATGTTGGTGTTTTATGCACCATGACGCACCACTACACAGTGAGTCCAGAAGGACTCTCGTCCACACACGCGCGCACACGACTTCTTAACCCTCTGTCGAAATGATTTCAGACTCTGGATCGCAGCTGATCCCACACTGTGTCTTTGTGCCTCAGAGTCAGCGCTCCTCACAGCTTTCCCAGGACCACACTCTCTCTCTCACACACACACAGCTTTCACACACAAGTTTTCTCCCCGTTTTCTTCTCTGATGTGGATATTGTCATTTCTACCCTCGAGCGAACTCTCCACTATCACGCAACAGCTACAAACAGGGCAGTGTGGGACGAACACATGCTTCCTCAAAGACACGCCAAGCCAAGTGTCTCTTACTAAAGAGGGGGTGGAGCTTATAGTTGGAGGTTGTACACAACCACATTCCTCATGTTTGTGATCTGGATCTAGTAAACGTCTGACATTTAGGGGAATCCTGAGGGACTTGATATTCCATTAATATACTAAATTAATAATTAATTCGGTTAATATACTGAAGCCTGTCATATTGTTGCACTTTATCAGTATATTTCACTTTACTCATGAGTGTAATCTCTTGCTGATGTCACTACACCCCATTTAACACCCCCACTGGAGCGCAGCTGACACAGTACCGAGGAACTTTATTAATCCCAGAGGGAAAGTGCTTCTAGTCAGATCTCAAAACCGTGTGTGTGTGTGATTGTATCGTATAAACATTGTGACCTCAAGATCTTGATTAGAAAGAGTTAACTGTTTAAACTCCATCCCTTAGAGAGAGAGCTTATTCTGGGATGTTTTTTTGGGGTTCCTGGTTCCATCTTGAGCTTGGAGAACTCGCTCGCATGTTCCTCCCGATGTCTCGAGTGAGGAGAAGAGACTGGTACAGCAGTTGTATGTTTTATCCCATCAGAGTTCATTTAGAATGTCTGACTTTGCGCGTTTGATGAGCTGCTGATCATCTCCTGCAGCTCTATGTCAGATATGTGGAGATGTTGTCAAACTTCCACCTGTCTCTAGGTTGCAGGAGCTGTGCATGTCCTTGACCGTTCTCGCAGGTGCGTGTTAGGACGAGGTATGGAGATGTTTCACCTCTAGCTGCTTGTTGGTGAAGGTCCATAAATATCTTCTGCAGTCTGGATGAGCGGTTTTGTTGAGGCTCACTTCAGTCCCAGGGTTAAGAGGCCATGCTCGAGGAGCTCCCTAAGAACTTTATTCATGGACGAGGTGGATTTTTGGCCAGGAGAGATGGTGTGTTTTAAAGTAGTAAACAGTTATAACGGTTGGTCTCTCGTTGTGTGGCTCGTCTTCCTCAGAGGCCTGAAGAGCTTCTTACCCTCAGGACAAGTGATTGTGCCCAGTGTTACAGTGGTATGCATTGATTTGTCGCTGGCCATGGTGCTGATGTGTTCCAGCGGTGCTCCAGGTGTGTGTGTGTGTGGGGGGGGGACGATTGGTACTTCACCAGTGAGGCCAGATCACACCTTCTGTATCACGGTTTGATTGACTTAAACACCGCTTCTGTTATACTGAACTTCAATCCTCCTGACACTCAGTATGACCTGATGTCACTGAAGTGAGGATGGGTTTCCTGTTCAGTCTGGTTCCTCTCAAGGTTTTTCCTGTCGTCATCTCGGGGAGTCATCTCTCTCCGCACCGTCGCCCTCGGCTCGCTCATCAGGGACAAACTGATCGTTCTGATTCATACACATTTCATACTCGTGTGTGTACATATTTTAATCTGTAAAGCTGCTTTGTGACAGTGACTGTAAGAGCCATATCGCATTTGCTGTGAATTTGTTGTGTTTATTTGTTTTGTTTTGTTTTATTCTATCTTATTCTATTCATTAGCTAAGCATTAAGTTCATTAGATAAGGCATAAGCTTTGAATTTGCTATTCAAGCATCCATTTTGACAATCGTAAGTTGGCCTGTGATGTCACTCCACTATTACACGTATTTGTATGACTATTGCATGGAAAATAGGTCAGTTTTAAGATGCGGAATTGAGGAGAAACAAGCTTTTGACCGTAATCTACCGCTAAAACTATTTGATACAGCAACTGGTGTTGTAACCACAGTGGATTTACTCAAGACGACTGTATGAAGTGTTAAATCTTTGATGCTGGAAAATAAAATACAAGAGACAAAGATCACTGGACCTGTGTGTCGTAAGTAACAAAGATACGCGTCAAAACTAGTGGAATAATATGACCGCATTTACAGTGAACAATGTTAAGAAGCGCTATATGAATAAAATTGAATTGAATTGAGCTTGTGTGTGACCTGCCTGTGACAGATTGGACTGTTTTGTACTATAAAGTATCCGGAGATACAAATACCAAATGTTTTACTCATTTCCTTTTGAGACAGGAAGTCAGGGATTCGTGTGTGTGTCAGAGGACTTGACTGGGTTTTCCATTCAGAGTTTTTAAACTCACATGGTTTCACATTCAGTTTCTTGGCACGTGGATATCCAGACACAGCACCTCGGATTGGGACGGGGTCATGACCCTCGTTAGACTGACTACAGGAGAGGGGGGGCACTATTTAATGTGAAAGAGTACAATAATACGAAACAAAACTCTTACACACAAACGCACAGAATGGCCCTGAAATAATCAAGGAGAACGGTTCAAAACTTGAAGGAACCCGGCGTCTGGTTGATGTCTGCAGGTTCTAGACAGCAGAGTGTTGTTGATGATGATTTACTTCATGATCGTTTGTTTGTCTCATTGTGTTTGATGGGGGTAAAGGTGGAAACGGCATGTAGGAACTCAAATCAAAGCCATGTTTACTAAATTTTTAACTCCAGTATACCGTCGCCGTGCTGTCCAAATATTTATCGACCTGACTACACACACACATGAATCCTGACTCGCCAAGAGCTTGTACAGAAATCTCTGAAAGGCCACTCTTCTGATTTCTCAGGGATTTGAATGCTTTACACACACATCCATGTTTATTGAGTGTTTCATCTGAGACTGACTCCTCTTTTTTTTTTTTTTTTTTTTCCCCCTCCTCTTCCTGGACGCGGGCCCGGTATCAGCTGACTGAAATCGAGGGCTGTGATTGGTTGTGGAGCCATGTGCATTTATCCTGTAGCTAGGCAGAATCCTCAACTCCCATGAGAACGCAGGCCTAAATTCCATTATATTCAACACACACACACACACACACACACACACACACACACACACACACACGGACAGAGTCTTCTGCCACATTCAGTGAAGAGAGGTGTGTGTGTGTTTTTTCAGCGTTCTGATTTGCAGCTCACACAGACAGAACCGTGGAGTGACAGTTCAGGTTTTGAGCGCGATTTGTGTGTACACATTATGAATTTTAAACATCCTCCGTCTAGTCTCTGTAACACTCAATGAGTGTGTGTGTGTGTGAGAGACGGTGTGATGGTGTGATATTGTACTCGGACGCTCTCTAACACACAGCGGGACGCCTCACACTGACTCGGCTCATACTCTCCTGATCTGTTTTCCGTCAACGTTCCTGACTTTGTGGAGCTATTGGATACACACACACACACACACACACACACACACACACACACACACACACACACACACACACACAAAACAAAAGGCATCCAGATATATTTAGACAAATGTGACTATTGATGCTGAGTGTGTGTGACTGACTGACTGTTTTTTTTTTTGTTGCACAGAATTAACTCTTTTTATTTTATTCCCGAGTCACTTCAAAGCCTGAGGGGAAACACGGAGAGTGTGAAAGAATGATGTAACTCCTTCTGGATGACCATAAACATACTGCAGCCTAAATGAGGATCAGGAGACCTGAGTTCTAGCAGGATGCAAAGACAAATTGGGCACAACAGGTCTTTCTACTGGTGTGTGTGTGAGAGATAGAGGGCTGTATAGGTAATGCCCTGAACTTGAGCAAGGAACAGACGCGTGTAAATCATAATAGAGCAGAAAAAGATAAAGAAATTACGTTCATAGAGGGGAAACCCTTCGGGATTTATGTAACTCTGTTTATTCTCTTGTGGTATTTCACCTGTGACGGGAGAACAGTCGAGCGCTTGACATCAGTCATAATGGAAGGTTGTACAGGATTCTGTTTTGTGTGTGTGTGTTTGTGTGTTCCACTTCATCACGAGGAAGAAGAGAGATGATGTTTACTCTCTGCGTCCCTGTGAAACGAGTGATGATCCACTCAGAGCTGATGCTGACTGAACAACTTCTTCTCTTGCGGCTGTGAATTATCACAGCTTCGAGTTTTAAAAGTTTTAATTTTCTTTTGCTTTATGTCGCTTTTAAGGCTTTTCTCGTAGTAGTTCCGTACCCGAGGACACCTGTATACCCTCCGATACAGCAGGGGGCAGTAAAGCACCGACCCTCTCTCCTGCCTTCCTGCTTCATCAGTTATGAGGATGAGGCGGGACATAGAGCAAGGAACATCTTCAGCACACACAGTACAAAACGTGCTGTAGGAGTGGTCTTAGGAATTATTTAAGCCTATTGGATGCTTTACGTGTTTGTATCTAACGCTTGGAAAATTCCAGAAAGTAATGTGATGACTTCAGAAGCTTCTGATAGGCTGATGGGGTCAGTCGGGAGTGCACCTGTGGATTTATTTTAAGGGCTACCTTCAATCTCACTGCCTCTTTGTTTGATTATCATGAGAAAAGAAAAAAAGAGAATCAGCCGAGACCTCAGAAACAAAAATTCATCTGGTTCAACTTCCAAATTCCTGAAGGTACCACGTTCATCTGTACAGACAATATGAAGTATAAACACCACGCACCGTCATCAGGAAGGAGACGTGTACCTCGGAACAAAAAGTACTAATCAATCCCAGAACTGCAGCAAAGGACCTCGTGAAGACACTGAGGGGGAAAGGATTTATATCCACATTACAACAGGACCGATATCAACATAACCTGGAAGCTGAAAGATCCACTGTTCTAAAACTGGCGTAAAAAAAAAAGTCAGACTACAGTTTGCAGTTTTGGAGAAATGTCCACTGGACTGATGAAACGAGAATGTAAGTGTTTGGCTTCCTTATGTCTGGAGGAAAAGGTGGAGGTTCACAAACTGGACAGTGAGCAAAGCATCCTGCTAAAGTTGTGGAAAAATGGCTTCAGGACAACAAAGTCGATGTGTTGGACCAACTCTGACCTCAACCCAGTAGAAAATGTGTGAGAGAACTAAAAAAAGCGAGGAGGCCTACAAACCTGACTCGGTTACACCGGCTCTGACAGGAGGAGTGGGATAAAACTACCGAAACTTATTGTAAGAAGTGTCTGGAAGGCGACTCGAAACATTTGACCCAAGTTACACAATTTAAAGGCAATATATCGCCAAATACTCACTAAACCCTGTGACCCACTGGGAATGTGATGAAAGAAAAAGGAGCTGAAATACATCTCTCTCTCTCTCTCTCTCTCTCTCTCTCTCTCTGTGTTTATAAACTGACATTTCACAATCTTAAACAAAACTTGGTGATCTTCAACTGACTGAAGACCAGAGAATGTTTAATAAGATTTAAGTTAAAATGTGTTCGTCTAAAATACCGTAAATGTAAACCTCCAACTTCAACTGAGAATTATAACTCAAAACATACATTATCAGATGTTTTAGGGTTTTTTTCTTTCTTTTTTTTTTTCCTCTCACCAATTTTTTCTAATTGTTTACATTATCAGGATTTCTTAAAATGGATTTTTAACATCCCTAACTGTAACTGATGGTTTGGTGATGGTCTTTTCACTCGTCCTTGTGTCTCATACAGACTGTCTGTACGTTTAACTGTGTCTTTCGGACACACTGTTGATTGCTTGATTGGTACCTTTTTTTTCTTCACCTTGAGATCTTTATGATCCTGCTCATAGAAGCTTGTACATGGGTGAGGTGATGAGAAACATCACGCTTCTGCTCTGATCAGTAAAAAGTCTAATGAAGTTTTTTGACTCTGGATTGATTTTACTGTAGAGTAGGAAGCCTGCTCACTCTCTCTCTCTCTCTCTCTCTCGCGCTGTTGTTGGTGTCTATGGTAACGCCTCAGAGCTATTTCAGGCCGAGGCGACGGTGTGAATTCTCTGTGAGCTGGAGGCCTTCTCACGCTCCCTGGTGTTTGAGTTCAGCTCGTACTAGAACACTAATTACAATCCAGACTCGTCACGCCAGAGTTCAGCATAAACTGAGTTTATCATTTTAAGGTGAGATTGTCTCCGAGCTGAAACGTCTTCATTCTCGTGTTGAAAAAGATAATTTAAACACGTGCCGTGGTCCTAATATCTAGAGTGTAACGTGTGTGTGTGTGGTGAGCTGCAAGGCCGGTCTCATCTGGTACCAACAACCTGCTGTGTTAAAATAACAGAGGTCACACTTTTGCTGATGTTTGATGTGAACATGAACCTGAAGCTCTTCACCTGCACTGCATCGCTCTGCTGCCTCGTGATTGGACGATTAGATAACTGCATAAATATACTTGGTTTTTTTTTCTGTTTTTTTTTTTTTCCTTAAAGCAACAGGTCTCACCGTTCATAAACGAGCTGATTTGTAAATTTACTAATTTAACAATTTGTTTTGTGGGTCTTGTTTATTTAGTTTTTTCGCACTGGATAAAAATTACTTTTCTCGAATGTTTGCAAGTCGGGGGCTACCTGTGTGTGTGTGTGTGTGTGTGTGTGTGTGTGTGTGTGTTAAATAGATAGATGTAAGCTCAGGTGATCTTAAGAGAGCAATGATGTCATTAAAATAACGAGAACCAAATGTACGGTCAGTGGGAGTCTGGAACACACACACACACACACACACAAATGCTGTGTCACTGTTTGTTCCAGAAATCGCTTTCCATCACTCTTCACTCGTTTAGAAACTCCCCTTCTTTTTCTTGTCTTTTCTTTCTCCTGATTTGTCTTTGTGCCTCTGTCTCATGTCTCATCTCTCTCTCTCTCTCTCTCTCTCTCTGAGTGTTTTTTCCTTGCCCCCTGTCCCTGCCCCCACTGTTTCTCCCATACGGTTAACCCTCGCCGTGTGTATTGTGTGTGTGTGTCTGGTGTGTGTGTTCTGCTCGGCTGATGTGTGGGTGAACAGCTGGAGGGAGGAAGACAGGAGCTGGTTAAAAAGCTACAGCACTATTTAAAGCCGTGCCACTGAGGGACTGGAGCTCTCTCTCTCTCTCTCTCTCTGTGTGTGTGTGTGTGTGTGTGTGCAGCAGGGGGCTCCTTAAATCCCAGAAAATGGACAAAGCCTGGTCCTGTTCGCTTTCACAGTTTAGCCAGAGTGTGTTCACTTCGACAGTTTAAAGACGTGTGTGTTGTTTATTTTACACAGGATTAAAAAGGCACTGTTAGTGTATCTGTGAATCGAAAGATGTTCATCCGCTGCAGAGATATGAGTGCGGTGTCATGGGCGAGTGACATTTAATCATCTTTCTCTATTTTTTGTTGATAACTGAATGATTTTTATCGCCGATCATTCTGTGTAGCACTCGACGGGCGTTCAAGTCAAAGCGAGACTTTTGATTGTACAGAAGACTGTCATGAGTTTAAACATATTGTTTATGTCTCCATATCATCCCCTGATACACTAATGCTCTTATCTCTCCATTAAGGTAGAAAGTTTTCTGTTTTTCTGCTTCACGTTTGAGCCGCTGGCCTCCCAGGAACTCCTTTAAACATTTGGAAATGGCTCGGACTGTACGAGGGGATGTGGAAGGAACTCTACGGATCTATTATACGTAATCGTGAAACTGGGAGCCGGGCTTTAAGAGGTTGACATGCTTAGGTGTTGCAGGATATCAGTGTTGTTCATCATAATGGAAAGGGTTTATATTTCAGCCACACACACACACACACACACACACACACACTAATGGAACCGTCAATCACACTAGTGTTCCCTTCATTGTGATACTGAACGCTTCCCGTTTTTATGTGGTCATTTTTAACGCGCCTCTTCTTCTCTCCTCTTCTCTTTCGCAGGGTCGACATGTCAAAACAGGACAGCTGGCCGCCATCAAGGTCATGGACGTCACCGAGGTAAGAAAGTCTCAAGTCTGACTGTTTCATCTGATTGCTGATGAGAGTCCAGTTTATATTTATTTTATTTTATTTTTTCACCTCCAAAATCAGTTTTTCCACAATCGCCGGGTGCTCTAGGAACATAAACACCCCGAATTTCAGAGGGTCGACCGTACATGATCACCTTAATAAACAAACTGGAGGAGTGTGATCTACAGATTTAACAATAACAAGCAATTACAAAGGCGTTTTCACGACAGGCCCCCGGGATCGTTTCATATTGATTAGCGAGAGAATGATACGGTGTACTCGGGAACGGATCGAATCGGACACAGAACCCGATCAAACCTGAGAGCTGAAGCAGATCACCGCTCATACGCGACATCATCAGTGCCGTCAGTCTCCTCTAAAATCTGAGAAAATGTTAGAAATCACCGATCGCGACCTCTGACCCCTACACGGTCACGGCAGATACAGTAGGAGACGCGCGAGAGCGTCACTCGTGACATTTTCCCCACAGTCTCAGTAATGTTGGGTACAGAGCAAAAACTTCCTGATGTGAAAACGCCCACAATGTGACGTCTGATGGTATCGAGATCAGACCAGCTGCAGCTTCTCCGTACGATTACGAATAACCCGATTGAACTTGTCGTTGCAGTGTGGTGTTTAACAGAGAGCGTGAGGACGACTGACCCCAGTGTTCGGTTACACTCCTGTTAAACACCGTAAACTGAGAAGCAGCAGGAGGGAACACGAACAGAGTCGTGTCTCCGATTAATTCATATTACAGCAGTCGTGTTTATTTCTCTATCAGCACCCGTATCTACAGAACCTCACCCGAACCGCAGAGAGAGAGAGACGGGCAGAGAGAGAGAGAGAGAGACGGGCAGAGAGAGAGAGAGAGAGACGGGCAGAGAGAGAGAGAGAGAGACGGGCAGAGAGAGAGA
>JAQQZT010000036.1:2292725-2304564 GCA_030068275.1 Clarias platycephalus | reverse complement strand
AGAGACGGGCAGAGAGAGAGAGACGGGCAGAGAGAGAGAGACGGGCAGAGAGAGAGAGACGGGCAGAGAGAGAGAGACGGGCAGAGAGAGAGAGAGAGACAGACATGGGACACTGCAGGAGGAGGCGGAGGAAAAAAAAAGACATTTAAAAATCATTTGAACAGGTGTGAGATGAGGTGGCAGACACACCGCCTGGAGTGTGTGTGTGAGAGAGAAAATCTGTAACACCTCTGTGTGTGTGTGTGTGTGTGTGTGTGTGTGTGTGTGTGTGTGTGTGTGTGTGTGTGTGTGTGAGAGAGTTCTCGAGTGTAAAAATGACAGGAGTGTAGTGTTGATCCGAATTAATACAGTGTAATAAAATAATAACAAATCAAAATGGTTGATACTCCTTTTCTGTGTGTGTGTGTGTGTGTGTGTGAGAGAGAATCATATCCAGTGATGCAGCACTGCGCTTGACCCACATACAGTTTCCTGTTAGATACAAAGAGAGCGGTGTGTGTGTTGAGGTTGTGCATATTTTTACTTTTTTCTTTCCATAAGGAGGTTCAGCAGAAGTGCTGTGGGATTATTGTTCTCTCTTTTCCCTTCTCCTTTCTTCCCCCTCTCTCTCTCTCTCTCTCTCTCTCTCTCTCTCTCTCTCTCTCTCTCTCTCTTTGTGTAAGAGATGAATTTTCAAGAGAAGGATGATGTCACTCTGCTATATGGCCATAAATCTCCTCCCCCAATGTCTCTCTCTCTCTCTCTCTCTCTCTCTCTCTCTGAGAGAGATGTGTATGATGTATGTGTGCTGACGGGTTTCTCAGGAGTCGGGGCCCCTTGGGGAGTCACTCAGGCCTATTAAGACGCTGTGTGTGTGTAGAAACGTCATGTCGTCTTGGCCTCGTGTGTTTCTCCTGATCTGGCTCCATGTTAATCACGTGTTAATGACTCTGTGATCGTCTCTCTCACGTCTCTCTGCTCTGTAATCTGTGTCCAGGATGAAGAGGAAGAAATCAAGCTGGAGATCAACATGCTGAAGAAATACTCGCACCATCGTAACATCGCCACCTACTACGGAGCGTTCATCAAGAAGAGTCCGCCGGGGCACGATGACCAGCTCTGGGTCAGCCATATTATATATACACACACACACACACACACACACACACACACACACACATACAGAGTGAAGCTCCTCCGCGTGAGGTGTGCAGAAGCGCACGTGATTAAAACATCACTGAACGTTTTGACCTCACGCTAATGTTAAAAGCGTAAAAACCACCGTCCCCGGAGACCGAGCATAATCTGCTCAATGGTGCTGTTGTCAGCAGGCAGGTAAACGGCATTCTGGGTAATTTAGGAAACCGTTAACCGAAGTAAAAATCTTCCCTGATGAAACTCCGACCCAGAGAAGTTCTGCTCTGCAGATCTGGTTGTAATTCTGTAGATGATGCTGTGTGAAGTCAGGGTGAGTTTGCCCTTTAATCCCATGATGCACTGCAGTACGTTTCCGTGTGAACAGTCAGTGTGGTTACAAGTCGAGGTGTGGTTATAACCGGACTCGACTATTTAGATAAACTACCTTCCGTGTCCAGGTACACAAACACGACAGTAAAGTTGCTCTGTGTCCTTTTAGTTAGTATTTTATTTCAGCTGTTACATCACAACAAAAGTTAACTTTACAGCGCTGCACGTTTCATACGTTCTGTACACTTCACTTTTTGTACAGATGAGACGCACACTAACTACCTACTGTATGTGATAGTTTCACGTGCAGGAGAAGTTCGACTCCCAGACGCAGGGTCGGGGTGTGTTCAGTGTGTATTGTTCAGACTGTGAAACGTTTGATTTAGTACGATTTCAGCCAGACTAGGATGTTTACATTTATTTCATGGTTTTGCTCGCGGATCGGATTTATATTTTAGATCAGGAAAAAAGACGAGAGTTGAATGTTATTTTATTATTACTTGTAGAAATTAAAGAGCATTTTATGCAAGAAACTCTCAGTTCATGTTAAGTAAAAACAACACTCGCGATTTACAATGTTTAAATAAAATACCAACATAAAATATTCAATACTCAGTTATTAAATTGTTTATTAAACTGTCTTATTACCAAGATAAAGTCATTATTCTTCTTCTTATTATATATTTTTGAGACATGGACTGTTTGATTGTTCCGTTAATAAGGTATTTAATTTATAGGTATTTTCTTTAGTAGTGCATGAAATAATAATAACAATAATAATGACTTTATCTTGGTAATAAGACAGTTTGGCCAGTTTTAATGAAACAAAAACAGTGTGTACAGTGTGTTTGGTTGGGCTCCTGTATGAGCTCCAGATGTTATTTGGGCTGGTTTTTATCAGACTGAGCAGAGTTTCAGCACTGCATAGGGGGATTTCCCCAGTGAGACCTGGCAACAGAGAGAGAGAGAGAGAGTTTACAATCGTGTAAAATAAAAAAAACAACCATATCATATTAAAGTGTCTTATTTATGCTGAGAATCTGATCTACTGAAGTTGCCTGTGTAAAACTGTGTGTGTGTGTAGTTGGTGATGGAGTTCTGTGGTGCTGGATCCATCACAGACCTGGTGAAGAACACTAAAGGCAACTGGCTGAAGGAAGACTGGATTGCGTACATCTCCAGAGAAATTCTCAGGGTGAGTGTTTGTGTGTTTCTTCCTAGTCAGAGGTTGTAAATGACAAGTTTCTACATAATTCTCTCTATTTATACCTATAAATAAACATTTAGTTTTCAAGCAGAAGATATTTAGTTTTTCAAAATGTGTTAATTGTTTTAACTCTTTTATAACCTCAAATAATGTGGTTTATTAGTTATACATATATATTTGTTTGTATTTCTTCAGCCTCCTAATGTGTGTGTGTGTGTGTGTTTCTCTAAAGGGCTTGGCTCATCTACACGCCCACCATGTTATCCACCGAGATATTAAAGGCCAAAACGTGCTGCTGACTGAAAACGCAGAAGTCAAACTGGGTGAGAGGAAGTGTTTCAGATCACTGCTGTTGTGTTGCACTTACCCAGCATGCACCACTGCAGAAAAAACATCAGAGGGTTCAGGACGGTTCAGTTCTGATCACATGACGTTACATTTATATTATTAACAGTAATAACAGGAACTAAACGGTCATCATGATCAACAATATTTAATATTACATTCAGTTATTAAATTAAAGAGAAATGCTTATACGACTGTCTGTGGTCTAAAAATAGAAAACTTACACTACAGATTAATAATTGTTACACAATTAACAACAGATAAACATAAATCATGAAGTTTTAATAACACATTTTATATTCATGTGAACTCTTTTACACTTCATGTGTGAACACTTTGCTAATCTCCCTGCTTGTGTGTGTGTGTGTGTGTGTGTGTGTGGGTCAGTGGACTTTGGTGTGAGTGCTCAGCTGGACCGCACCGTGGGCCGCAGGAACACCTTCATCGGAACACCGTACTGGATGGCACCCGAGGTCATCGCCTGTGACGAAAACCCTGATGCTACCTACGACTACAGGGTACAGCACACATATATACACACACACACACACACACACACATACACAGTACATCCGGAAAGTATTCACTTTACTTTTTATGATGTTACAGCCTTATTCCAAATTAGGATTGAATTCATTATTTTTCTTAAAATTCCCAAAACATCCCATAATATCAACTTCAAATTTATTTATACAGTGGAACCTTGGACTACGAGCATAATTCGTTCCAGGAGTGGGCTCGTATTTCAAAATTGTCGCCCTCGGCTTGCTCACCAGGGACGATCTGACCATTTTGATTCATACACACTAACATTCCGTACAAACTTAAATAATTCTTTTGATTGTGTAAAGCTCCTTTGCGACAATGACAGTTGTTAAATGGAAATAATTATGGAAATAATGGAAACTCAAATTATTCGTTCCACAGCCCCAAAAAATAAATGCATAAAAATAATTAATACAAAATATAAAGTAAAAATAGAACAAATTAACCTGCACTTTACCTTTAAAAAGAATCGCAACAGAGCAGTGTTTCTGTGTAGAGCAGAGAGAAAGTGTGTGTGTGTAAAGGCGAAAGTAGGAGTGGTGTGTGTGTGTGTGTGAGAGACACGGTGTCCAAAGACGCGCGCACACAGACACAAAGAGCAGGCTGAGCCTTGAGCAGAGAGAGAAAATGCATCTTTAACCTCTCTAATGAGACTTGCTTTTGCTTTACACATGTTCTGTACACACACGCATACAGACACAAAATAAAATATGTCTTACACGCACACGTGGTCACAGTGTTACAGTAAACAGTACACGCGAGCACGGATGTTGATTATACCAGTAAGAGACGAGCACTAAGACCCAGCAGGGGAGACGATTACCCACAATTTTGCAGCGCAAGAGAGAGAAAAAACGTTGGCTCAGTTGTGATCATGTGACTCTCGGCATCAAAACAAGAAGCGCATGACTTGCGACAAGAACGTGATACATGATACTCGGCACTCGCAAACCAAGACACTGCTCGTTTTTCAAGTCAAAATTTATTTTAAAATCTTTGCTCGTCTTACCAAGCGCTTGTGTTTTGACCGGAGCAGCTCCAGCATCAACTGATTCTACGACCTGAGTGGGCGACTGTGGCTGCGTACAACAAACCAGTTCAGTTCATTATGCTGGAGCTAAACTATTGAGAGACTTAAAAGACAATAATAAAAGTTTAAATTGGACTCTAAAACCCACTGGGAGACAATGAAGAGCTGGAAGGACCGGTGTAATGTGTGAGGGGAGACGGACCGACACCATTATACCAAGCATTAGAGTCGTCCAGACTTGAGGTTATAAAAGCATGGATTGCTGTTGTGGGAGATTTTTATCTTCCAGTGTTAATGCCAGTTACACATTATCACTCTAATTATAATAGGTCAGACACGACCTCTCTTACTGTCCGTGCAGGTTCTGTACTTACGATGATCTTACAGTTCATCCCATATGAGCTTTTAAAGTTTTAATAGCAAAGTTTAGACGTTTAAAGAATTGCATTTGGTACTTGATTAATGTGAATTTATTTGGTACTTGGTTAATGTGATTAAATGTGTTGTACTTAGAAACCTAAATGCTTACAAATTTCCCTCTTTACGACTGTTTAGTTGTATACCAACATGCCTTTGATAATGTGAAAGAAGTTTGTTTAAAATTATTGCAAATTTACTAAAAATAGAAACATGTACATAAGTATTCACATCCTCTGCTCAATACTTTGTTGAAGCGCCTTTGCTGATTTTTTGGGCAGTTTGTCCATCAGGTTGGATGGGGAGCGTCGGTTCACAGCCATTTTCAGATCTCTCCAGAGATGTTCAGTCGGGTTCGATTTAACTCAAGGATGCTCACAGAGTCGTCCCGTAGCCCGTGGGTGAGGTTCCTGTCCTGTTGGAAGGTGAACCGTCGCCCCAGTCTGAGATCCGGGGCGTACTGGAACAGGTTTTCATCGAGTTTGTTTCTGTACACTGCTTCATTCGTCTTTCCCTCCTGACTAGTCTAGCAGGAAGGTTCTCCACAGCACTCAGTGTTAACTGTTGGACCTTTTATATAGACGTGTGTCTGTGTTTACAAATCATGTCCAATCAACTGAATTGCACACAGGTGGACTCTAATCAAGTTGTAGAAACATGTCAAGGATCAGTGGAGACAGGATGCACCTGAATTCAATTTTGTGTGTCGTGGTGAAGGTCGTGAATACTTACTGTATGTACATGTGATTTAAAACAAGATTTCAGACAAACTTCTTTTATGTCGTCATTATGGGATGTTTGCAGAATTTTTAGGAAAATAATGAATTCAATCTATTTTGGAACAAGGCTGTAACATCTGTTTTCTGTTATGATTATTAATAATCTCTGTAGATTATTTGTCTTGCTTTTCAGGCTGTTGGCGAGATCACAGTACGTAATCTGATCATTGTAGTCCTGATGGCGTTTGTACACATTAGTTGCTAAAATATTTCTCTCTCTCTCACTGTTTCATCCAGAGTGATCTGTGGTCTTGTGGAATCACGGCTATAGAGATGGCTGAAGGAGCACCACGTAAGTGCAGGCAGCTCAATACTGCAGCGCCCCCCTCTCTCTCTCTCTCTCTCTCTCTCTCTCTCTCTCTCTCTCTCTCTCTCTGTTCTCTCTCTGTTCTCTCTCTCTCTGTCTCTGCAGTCCTCAGTGAAATGCTCCTCTGTAACGCAGCCTCATGTTCTCTGTAGTCTGTTAATGACTTGTGTAAAATCAAACAGTGATGTACTTTAGATCAGGATTGTTAATTGAGACTCTAATAACACATTAGTGATGTAAGTGAAGCTTGTCTGTGGAATCAGATAGAGACTTTCAGTCGTGTGTCATTAGGCAGCTGGAGGGTCTTTGAGTCTCTGTTACTGGAAGAATTAAATGTCTTCGTGTGATGATGCATGAAATGCTTTATTGTACAGTAAATGCGTTTTTTGTGTGTGTGTGTGTGTAGCGCTGTGTGACATGCACCCGATGCGAGCGCTCTTCCTCATCCCCAGAAACCCTCCACCAAGGCTCAAGTCCAAGAAATGGTGAGTGTGTGCGTGCGCGCGCGCGCGCGTGTGTGTGTGTGTCGCACCGGTTTGTGCTCTTAGTGTTCAGTTTAGCACATAACGAGTAAACACACGTTGTCCTTTTCAACTCTTTGAACTCTCTGACTAAAGAGACGTGTGACGATCAGCTCACAGTTTAAACACACGTCACATCACCTGGGTGGGTATTGTAGAACTTATGGTTTATGGTAGGAACTTTCAGTGAACCTGGTGAGCCTCTGGAGAGGAGACTGAAAGGAGGAACTCCCCAAAACACAGTGTAAATAATGAGAGGGTGGGATGGGGTGGACGCCGACACCAATTTTTTAAAATTTATGTCAAAGGCGTACAAGACTCGCTTTGTCGGACTTAAGAACAAATCCGACTTATGTCGGAACGGAATTCGTTTGTAAGTCGGGGACTACCTGTAAATGGTATCTAATACTAAATCTCTTTTGCTCACCTAAAAATTGTGTGGTGTGGCTGTTTCACACACCTAGATGTAAATATCAGGAAATTGAAGCTGATCTAGCAAACGAATTGACCTTCTGTCCCAATACTTTTGGACGAGATGGTTTATCTCTCTCGGTTCTTCCAGCAGTATTCGCTGAGAGTCCTATACTTCAGGGAAGTGCTTATAAACGTTCTTTTATTCTTTTACTGAACTGAGAGAGGTCATGTTCTCCTGTTTCTCTTCAAGTCTTTTCTAGACGCTCCATAACACTGACCATGTTAGTCCTCTTTTTCCATTATTATAATGAGTGGTGTTAATAATCACCCTGAGGGTCATATACACTATATCAAATGACATTGTGATTAAATACATTAGATTATATAGATGTGTATGGATTAGACGGATAGTAAAGCATGTGATGTCTGTGGTTAAAGCTCGACTAGAGTCTCTCAGATCACCGTGGGCACTGAAATTAAAAAATGTGGCGGCATCTCAGTTCCCTCCCCCCCATATTTAACACCCCCCCCCCCCCCCCTCTCTCTCTCTCTCTCTCTCTCTCTGTGTGTTGATTCTCTTCCCATCAGGTCCAAGAAGTTCTTTAACTTCATTGAAAGCTGTCTGGTGAAGAACTACACTCAGAGGCCGACTACAGAGCAGCTGCTGAAACACCCGTTCATCCGAGACCAGCCGAACGAGAGACAAGTGCGCATCCAGCTCAAAGATCACATCGACCGCACCCGCAAGAAGAGGGGAGAGAAAGGTGTGTACACACACACACTCTCGAGCTGTATGTGTGCGTGTTTGTTCTGTGTAACAGTCTGTTCTTGTTCTTTGTGATTGTAGACGAGACCGAGTATGAATACAGCGGCAGTGAGGAAGAGGAGGAGGAAACTCCAGAGCAGGAGGGAGAACCAAGGTACACTCTCTCTCTCTCTCTCACACACACACACACACTATTCTACTCATGAAGTATTATATAAACCTTGTATGACTGTGCAGGATTCAGTATGATGTCAGTGACAGGTGTGTGTGTGTTTTATTAACATGGCACTCGGGTCGTCTGGAAGAAGTGAATTATAGACGGTGCACCAGGGACGCTTATTTAAATGGGACGGTTTTTAATAGACTTTCTGTATAATTGAGTTCAACCGGCGCTGACATCGGTGACGGCGATTATCTGAGCTTTCCTACAAGTAAAGTTTCAAACCTACACAACATGGGCGAAAGTTTGTTCTCCCGTGTGTGTGTAGCCCAAACTGTTCTCAGGAAGTCTGGAGTGCACACACAAATCTCCTTGTAAGCCCTACCGTCACAGTTTGCCTTGACTGGATCTACAAACCTCTTCCAGCACGACTGATCCATCACCTGGCGTCTCCTCGACGTCTCAGCGTCTGTGCTCGACCTCACTAATCCTCACTAATGCCTGATCGAACACGGATCCGCACAGCCACGCTCCACAACCTGGGGGACAGAGTGGGAGCGGAGCGGATTAGCGCATTAGCTCAGCAAAGGGGAAATATAGTTGCGAGCAACGGTGAGCGGGCCCAAGCACCCTGCGCCATCAGAGCACCTGGCAGCGAAATCTTGTTCGAGGGCCACGCCCCTTAGGCATCCTAATGGTGGCAGACTCCAACCATGACTTCTTGAGCATGTTAAGATCTGATCTGACTGGTTTGGCGAATATTTATAACTGAAGCAAGTAAGCAAGAATCAGTGAGTCCTGATCTCGTTCCCCTGCACAGAGACGTTCCCACCTGAAGTGTATTCCCGATTGTCCTGTCCGTAATTTCATTCTCGTTGCAGACGACCCGGTTCCACAGAGATATGTTGTTGGAGATGGAAGCAGGGTTTTAGTGGCGATGTCGTATTACGCTTTGATCTTAACTTAAAATTTGCAAACATTCTTGATAAGCTTTTAAACTTATCAAGACAAACTTTTAAGGTCACAGCTATACGGACTTGGAGCATGTGAATCACCTGCCGTGATGAACCCATAGTCTAGGTACGACTCTCGGCTTTGTCTCAGATCCTCTCTCATCACTGGGTAGTTTCACTTTTTCTCAGAAGCTCTCCTGAGACGTTTTTACAAACTTTTAGCTGGAGGTACTGACGCAAGCGAATGGGAGACGATACTATTTTCAAAGTATTAATACTCCGCATAGATAGTCAATAATATGAAAATACACTGTATATCTTTAATTCTTTCTTTGCGGCCTGGTACCGGTCAGGAGTCAGTGAGCTGCAGAACTCAGACTCACGATGTGTGAAGTCTTTCGAGGTGATCCGGAATCTGCAGTCGTACACAACCCGGTTAAAATACTTATGTGAAATGTTTGGGCTTTATTTCATATCGCAGTAGAGAGTGTTCAGGATTATAAACTAGAAGCGCTGTGCAGTGAAATGCTTATTATGACGTACACGAATTAAAAATTAAATAAGGCAGAATTTGTTAGTATACAGGTAGAAAAATTCCTGAAGAGAACAAGTATGATTTTATATAAAGCGTAATTATAAAATGAATAAGTACAGGGCAGTGTTTCAGGAGTGTGTGCTGTGATGGTGACATGGTGCTATTAATCCAGGACTGAACAGTAATTACAGTGTTTCCCACAGGTCTGAAATATACTTGCGGCGGTAGCACTTTAAAAAAAATAAATAATAATAATTATATATATATGTGTATGTATATATATATATATGTGTATGTATGTATATACACACACACACCCACTACCTCTATATACACACCCACTACCTCTCGAAGGTTTGCGATCACTTGCAAATTTACTTGTTTTCCAAAATAAAACACATTTTCATGCAATTCACAAACAATTTCATCCACCATAACTGTGTAACCGCTGGATGAAGAAACTTTACAGCTCAGAATTAAATCTTTGTCTGTCCGTCACTGACACTGGGGGGGGGGTGTCTTCTGTTTAGGACAGTTCTGTCCCTGTAGGCTGACGTCTCTCTCTCTCTCTCTCTCTCTCTCTCTCTCTCTCTCTCTCTCTCTCCACCACAGTTCTATCGTGAACGTGCCGGGCGAGTCGACCCTGCGGCGGGACTTCATCCGTCTGCAGCAGGAGAACAAGGAGCGCTCGGAGGCTCTGAGGAGGCAGCAGCTCCTGCAGGAACAGCAGCTCCGTGAGCAGGAGGAGTACAAACGCCAACTACTCGCCGAGCGCCAGAAACGTATCGAGCAGCAGAAGGAGCAGCGCAGGAGGCTTGAGGAGGTACAGGACGAGTGTGTGTGTGTGTGTGTGTGTGTGTGCTGATGTTCCCGTGGTGTTTTTTTTTTAGAACCTGTGCTCTTTGTGGTATAATGAGAAGGTGTAGAACGTCTAGGCCTAGGGGCCCCTAGGGAGTGTTTTTTGTCTCACTTTGTCTCCCTCTGCTGGCGCTCTACAGCAACAGCGGCGCGAGCGAGAGATGAGGAGGCAGCAGGAGAGAGAGCAGCGGAGACGCGAGCAAGAAGAGAAGAGACGTCTAGAGGAGATAGAGCGCAGACGTAAGGAGGAGGAGGAGCGCAGGAGAGCAGAGGAGGAGAAGAGGAGAGCAGACCGTGAACAGGTGAAGGTTCTACTTCATCAATAGTCAACATCATCTCATGATGACACTGACACGAGCATGCGGTCGGACCCGACTCTGAAGATTATAGTGACGGAAAACACATCAGAGACACTGAAGGGTCACGGAAACATTGTGGGTGTTGTTTCTTGATCACCTGATTGTTATTCTCCGGTGTAGTGACATGCCGTGAGCTTTTATACGTTCACTTTTGCAATCTTTTACACAGGTTCGCCTGGGGACTATTCGGATGGGATTAGTATTACCTTAATATTATATATTACATTTATATTACATATTACAAACATTACATTTCCTACATACAGCCCTATCTGCAGTTGTTCTCTTTCTGCACTCTGCATTATGATGATGTATAGTGATCTGACTCGGCACCCAAAATACTTTCACTCCAATGCAACCTCTTCATGGAAAAACCTTAAAAAGAAATGGTATACAACCCCACCAAATCACAGACATGTACGGGATTGAGATCAAAGACAACCTCCGCAATTATTACAAATCACACGATCAGGACGTTTCTGGAGCGGGCCGGGCGCATTGTCCTGCTGGAGCAGGTTCGTAGTCCCAGTGAAGTGAAGTTGCATTACATTACAGCGTATAGAGGCGTTTCAGACGTGGTTTAGACTTCCTGACACCAGATTAGTGACATGGAGGCCGGCAGAGGTACCGTTTCTCATTGGTTCATTACATAAAGCAGAACCTTCAGTCCAAGAACGTCTGCTCGTGTCCTGTTTTGTCCAGCAGATCTCTCTGCTCTTCTCCTTTTAAAGCCAATGAGAGTAAACACTCTTTATTTTCAGTTCACTATTTACACCACGTGCTCCACATGTACACATTGTGCTCTGTAAGCATCTCTCAGCCTCTTCTTCCCGTTTTTGCAGATCCTGATTAGAATATGCCTGTTAAAGTCGTGCCAAGATTTAGTCATCATCTCGAACAGCACGAGAAGTCATGGTCTTAAAACACCACCGTAATCTCACTCAGTGTATTACTCAGTGGATTAAAAAAAAAAAACAGCATAAAATATAAACAATCCCTATATACAGTACTGTGCAAAAGTCTTAGGCACCATATTATATGCTGTATCAATTTTGTTAGATATGTTTCTTATATGTCTTCTTAATTATATACAAAATTTTTCATTATTTCCATATATAACTTATAAATTAATAAATAAATAACATTACAGGAGAATATATGCATGGCTGTAAAGAAAAAAAAAAAAAAAAAATTAT
>JAQQZT010000036.1:2281757-2292625 GCA_030068275.1 Clarias platycephalus | reverse complement strand
AGCCTGGCCAGGGAATCGAACCCGGACCCTGGAGGTGCAAGGCGACAGTGCTAACCACTACACCACCGTGCCGCCCCGATTGTTTATCATGTCTGCATAATTATGTATAAAATCATTCAGTATTTCCATATATAACTGAAAAATTTATAAATAAATAACATTACAGGAGAATCTATTCATGGATGTAAAGAAACAATATATAGTACAAGACAGACCAGTTTTCAGATGAAAACAAAAAACCTAATGTACGCTCCTGGGATTTGCATGAAAATATAAAGGAGCGAGTGTGACAAAGTTACCAGAAGAACTCATATTCTCTCCAGCATGCTCATAAACTTATAAAACTGCACAAATCTGTCTAAAACTCCTGATTTTAAACAATGAGTTTTCACTCCAAATATTGATTGTTTATTTTATTGCTCTTTATAGAAGTTTCTTTTTATGCAGAAATGTTTTCAAAAGCATCTTTTGCTTTTGCCATATTTTTGTATGTGCCAAGACTTTTGCACAGAACTATAAGTAAAACAGCTGACACCAGAGTTCTTCTGGTAACTTTGTCACACATTAGGTTGTTTTTTGTTTCCATCTGAAAACTGGTCTGTCTCGTACTATATATTTCTTTCTTTACAGCCGTGCATATATTCTCCTGTAAGGTTATTTATTTACTATTATTTAAGTTAATGATTTTGTACATAGTTATGCAGAGATAAACATGTATAACAAAATTGGTACAGCATATAATATGGTGCCCAAGACTTTTGCACAGTACTGTATATATTTAAGCGGGGAGTGATTCCATCTCTCAGATCATTTGTGAAGACACAGCGTTGACTTGCGAGTGCTGAGGTGATGGAGGTGTGTGTGTTTTTTTAACAGGAGTACATCAGGAGGCAGCTGGAAGAGGAGCAGAGACATCTGGAAATCCTACAGCAGCAGCTTCTGCATGAACAGGCCATGCTACTGGTGAGCACGCGTCGCTTCGTCTCCTGACCTCTCTTCAGAGAGCTCACTTTTATTACTGGTTGGAAAGGGGGAAGGACGCAGGAGTTATAACTTTTATATAAAATACTCAGTTTGAATAGCCAGGAGGTCACTGATTCAGGAGGGTCTAATTACTGACCTGCGTCAGGCAAAGAGACGATAAAATGAAGTGGAAGTTAAGACCTTTCCAGCACTTTATTACGACCTGGAAATGTAGTGCTGAACCGTCAACATGGTGGAAGAAATGTGGCTGGGAAACGTAATAAATAATCCGTGTAGATGTTTATCGTGTAGATGTGTATCGTGTAGATGTGTATCGTTAGTGTTCTGCAGACAGACAGGCAGACATCATGTTTTTCCTTTCTGAAGAAATGTTGTTTTTATGGATTGTCATTTTACATTTGGACGTATTTGTATTTATACACACAACGGCTGACCAAAAAACAAAAAAGTCACACACACTAATTTAATTGAACCGACTTTCACTTCAATAATTTCGATAAGCTCATGAAAAGTCACAGCATTTATTTCAGTTCAGAGTCGAATTAGTTTCTCTTCAAGATCTTGTATTGATGATGAGAGAGTCTGACCGCAGTGTAATCTTGGAATATGACCATCAGGGAAGAGAAGAATACATTTACTGTAGATGTGATAATCTGGTGATTCAGTACATTCAGGTCGTCAGCTGACTTCATTGTATTTCCCCATAACGTTACCAGAGCGACTGATCAACCCCAGATCATAACACTGTCTCCAGAGACACTTGTACAGTGGACACTCTTTGCATGTGCTTCCCTTCTTACCCTGATACACACACATCGCTCCAGAATAGGGTCAGTCTCGACTCATTAGGTCACGTGACCTTTTTCCATGACTCCAAAGTCCAATCTTTATGCTCTCTAACAAACCAAATCTTGTTTTCAGATTATCTTTACTATTAAACATAGCCATGAGTTTTACTGTTGTTAACGGATTGATTTCACCAAAGGTTTAAGTGATCTCCTGTCACGATTAAAAAAACTTGCATAAATAAATCTGATCACATTTCTTCCTCAAGGATGATGGTCACAACTGGCACTTTATGTAGCTTTGTTATGCAAAAAAAAAATCGAATGTAATGTTTTATCCATTAGGATCGACATGTTTCTAGCTGGCTGTTGGTGTCTCTACACTCGATCTGTGTTTTAAAGACTAAGGATGTGAAGGACATCTAGAAAGGGCAACAATTAGAATAAATCTAAAGTAGTTTAACCCTTTCAATCCAGGATGTCTATTACAAAAAGAACATTTTGTCGTTCAGCTGTTTTTTTTGTTTTGTTTAAAGTATAATTTGACTTGAAGTCTAAATGTAAACAAAAACAACACCAAGTGAGGAGCAGTGTGTGATGTAAACCTGCGAGGGTTTTCGCTTTCTGACGTCCCCCATGTGGCTCATGGAGCTGCCACTACCACACGTCTCACCTTTTACACTGAATCGTCCACTTTTGGTTGTTGTTGGGTTTATTTACATTTTTTATCTGCACTTAATTTACCCAAACTGCACTGATGCTGTCTCAGCAAATTAAACTGAACCGTGAGATGTGTGTGGGACGTGTCCGTCTGTCCGAGGTTCTCTTTAGCACAACGATTCGAGAGTGAGGATTAATAAAACGTTGTTATTGTAACCAGCTGATGAAATGATCCAAACAGCTTCAGCGTTAAAATTTTTTCCTTCTTTCTAATTTGAATTCCACGTTATTAACAAGAACGACTAGACATGCTGTCGACGTTAATTCTAACGTGTTTCGTTCCCTGTTAATCTTTTCTTTTATTCCTGTGAATCACTTCACCTTAGAGATACTCAAATTCTTAACATCAAAGATTTCTCACAGAAAAAAAAAATCAAATCTTAAAGTCAAAGAATTCTAATCAACCAGACTAAACGCTTTTCTATCGTTAACATTATTATCCTTTCTGTGAATTAACCCACCGTCCGGACGACGTGTTAAAACCTCTGCAGCAGATAATCCATGCGTCTTGTTTTACGCACTGTGTGTGTGTGTCAGGAGTTTAAGTGGAGGGAGCTGGAGGAGCAGAGACAAGCCGAGAGACTGCAGAGACAGTTACAGCAGGAGCAGGCGTACCTACTCTCCCTGCAACAGGCGAAAAACCTCCAACAGCAGCCTCAAGCTCCGCCCCCTGCCGCAGACAAGAACCGAAACCCCACGCAGCCCCCGTCCTCGGCTCAAAGGAGCAAAATCCCCCAGCAGCAGCAGCCTCTATCTGAACAGCGCAGGAAAGTTCCGGTGGAGCAGGACAAGAGCAAGAACCCGCCGCCACTGACGAACCAGGAGAAGTCCAGGATCCCGCAGTTACAGCAGTCAGCCGTCGAAAGGACCAAAACCCCCCCGCCAGCGCCGACGTCGTCCTCACAGGACAGGAGCAGGATTCCCCAACCGCAGGAAAAAAAACAGATCCCTCAGCCTCAACAGGTTCCCTCAGAGAAAGAGAAGGATCTCTCTCTCGCTCCTCAAGACCAAACGCGGAGGAGCTCCGTCCCTCAGACCGCCCCCATCCCCCCCGACCAGGACCAGGACCAGAACCAGGCCTCTCTCACACTCCCGTCCCAGTCCCAGTGCCCCGCCCCTGACTCAGAGCCAGTCAGAGAGGTGATGCCTTAAAACCTCTTGCACTAATAATCTCCGTGTCTGCTCGGACTGATAACCCCGCCCACCTCAGGGTATTAACCGCCACTCCTGCCTCACGCTTGCTCACCTGCACTAATAACTCCAGGCCTCCACCTGTTTATCTTTCTGCTTGTATTAATAAACTAGCACTGCTTTGCCTTATCGAGCGGTGAACACGGAGCAGCCGTGTGAAGAAAAAGCTCCCAGTCTTTCCTGCTGCTGTCGCGGTGTTTGTACTCTGACGCCGTTCTTCAAGCACATGGTTCTGCTCGAGATTTCATCTAATCACATACTGTAGTGTTAGTAGAGAAACAAAAACAAATCAATTTGTGTTATTCCTTTTCACTTATGCATTTTATTTTTTTTTTTTTGCTTAAGTACTTTTTTATAAATAGTTTGGCTGATTTTTCTTTTTTTTTTGCAGAATTCTCCTTTTATTTATTTTTTTTACACTTACTCTCTCTTTTCTGATCTGCTTTCGCACGAGTGCATTTTTAAACCTGTTACTCACCTTTAACTTGAGTGTTGTTTCTGTTTTGTGCTCGAGACGAATAACTTCCTACAGGTTTATCTCACTTGTTCTCCGTGTCCCGGTCGTGTCCTCTCTCGGGTGTGTGTTTTATTCTGTGCTGTATCCTCTATTCGTGGTTAACATTGTGTGTTTTGCTGCTGGTGGGTTTGCAGGCGGATGAGCGGCACCGCAGGAACGTTCAAGGCTCTCCGCAGGCCGCAGCGGTGCCGAAGCAGCCTCCCGCCGTCCCGCCGCGCGCCGAAACCTATTCCAACGGCAACGCCCCCGAGTCGGCTCAGCCTGCCCTGCACCGCCCCATGGAACCTCAGGTAACCACGGTAACGCCTCACCCCGAGATGTTGGACAACAGGTCCCCATAACGCGCCGTGATGTTTCTCTACCGCGGTCAGTGTTAATTAATGTTCTTGTAGATGTTTGAGAAAAATGTCCTCGAAAATGAAATCCTTCATAACAGGATGGAAATTTTTTTCTTTTCTTTTTTTAAACTAATGATTTATCAAATAACCAGGAGATTTAAGGGGGCGGGGGGATTCACCGAGTGTTTACCCTGTATTGATGACCAGAGGAACCCTTTTAGTTAATTTTTTTCCTTTTAGATCTCTTCTTTCTCTTTCCTCATTGTTTCTCTAGCTCTGTGCTTCAGTTTCATCCTGAGGGCCGAGGTTTCTTCACATTTTTTTCCCCTTTCTTGATGTTGGAATACTCTGTGCCGTCAACCTTCTGTCCTCTAGCTGTGTAATTATAACAGATGGGAGTTTCAGCATGTTTCCCTGCACTGAGGAAATGGTGTGAACTAATTTGTAAGCTCCCCTATAAGATGATGAAAGATGATTAGTTTCCCTCTTCTGAGAGCTTCATAGTTGTAGAAATCTGTTAATAAATCTTTAATAATCAAAAAAAAAAAAAAAAAAGAAAGTTAAAGCATAAATCTCCGTCTAATTATTATTATTTTTTTTAAGATAAGGCAGAACAAAGAGTAGATGTGTGAGAATAAGGGGGGGGGGGGATTTCCTGTGGAGAACTCACTTTTATTGTGTTGCTCCACTCTTCTGCGAATTTAAGACCTGAGTCAGTCGTGTGTGTGTGTGTGTGTGTGTACACGATGGCCTACGACCTTTAACGTCTTGTGGAATTAGTGATGCACAAGTAACCTTGGCTGTCGTGTTTTGGGAACAATGGTCTGTCTGTACTTTTTTTAAGTTCAGGGAAATGTGTTGAAATTGTCGCCTTGCAATCACAGTAGAGGTGTGAAAAGAAGCTGGAGTATTTCATTATATAGTCTTCTCTCTCTTCTCTGAATTCTCCTTCATCATACTAACATGTCTAATCACTTTACAGCTACACGTCCTGCTAACACTCACTAACCCCCCCGTCTCTCTCTGGCTCCACAGCTCCATCCTCAGTACTGTTGACTGTTGAGACCGACTTTGCTCTCTTTCTTGCGCTCTCTCTTTAGACAGGTAGTTTAGATGTAGTACATGTTTAGTGGGTTTGTAAGCTCTCTTTCTCTTTGCTTTGCTCTTCTCTGGTGTCTCTCACTCTTTGAAGTGTTCTTCACTCTTCTTTTCTTGGTCAGCTCTCATCTCTTTCACATCTCTTGGTGTTAGAAGGTGAAACGAACTATGGCTCATTTTGGGTGACCCAGTTTTCTCCAAAAATAAATAAAGCGACTGTACTGCGGTTTACACAATCATCTGATCACCGTTACCTTCCCAGCGCTCCTCATTCGCTCCTTAATGTCCTCGCCTCACAGTCCATTTTCTCTAGTCATTCATGCTTTAATTTTTTTTGTTGTTTCTAATTTTCCCCTCAATTTAACTGATTTCTCATTTGTGTGTTTTCCTGTGTGTTGGCTTTTATGTTTAAAAAAAACATTCGAATTTGTTTGCTGTTTGTTTTTGTTGTTTTTTTGGTCACTCATCTGTCGTAACTGTTTTTCCTCATCCTCCCCACCACACCCTTTCTTTTTCCCCCTCATGTGTCCTCACCGACCCCCCTTCATCGCTTCGTGCCGCTCCGTCTCCGGGAAAAAGGTGCAGTGGTCCCAGGTGGCCGCTCTAAAGAGCAGCACGGGCGCCCCTAACTCCCACTCGCTCTCGTTCGGCGAGTCCGCTCCCTCGCTCGCTCACGTCCGAGCCCACCGGCACGCGGCCAGCCCCGAGCCGCCGCCCCGCTCGCACGAGGAGCCTCCCCGGGTAAGCACAGGCCCAGACCGCTCACTCTCTCACTCTGAACTGGGTAGTTTGTCAGATTTCGGCAGCTCTCTGTTTATCCTGGTGGTCATTTCTGAGTGTGTACGTACTGTAGTAACCTGAGGGGGCGCTAGTGAGTATTGTGTGTATTTCACATCAGTCCAAAACGCTCTTACGCACTTACACACACACACACACACATCAACGAGTGTCCCTGCATGTCTCCCTGGAAGGTTCCGGTAAGAACAACCTCCAGGTCACCAGTACTCTCTCGCCGTGACGTCCCTCACCCCGGCGGCGCGCCGCAGAGCAACCTGCCGCCTCAGAAGAACCTTGCCAGGTGAGTGGGCATGCTGTGTGTGTGCTGTGAATGTGTGTGTGGGGTTGTGTAGCGATCACACACACACGTACCTGTCTCCATAGTACCGGGGATCCACGATTGCTCTGGGAGCGTGTCGAGAGGATGGCGCCCAGGCCCAGCAGCAGCAGCTCATCAGGGTCCAGTTCCACATCCAGCAACTCCAACACCGGGTCAGGAGAAAGGTTCAGACCACGCAGTGAGTACTCACACACACACACACACACACACACGGACGCACACAGATCAAAAGGTAAATTAGATGATCAGGGTCAGAATTTCAGCTTTCATTTCCTGATTTTTTTTTTTTTTTCCCCTTTTAAATGTTTTAAACCGTTCCTGTTTCAGGTAATCAAAAATATTGGAACAGGTGTTTCTCGTGACTGATTAAACCATTATCAGCTCTGAAGGTATTAATACAGGTCTGAGCTCCGGTTTGTCCCTTTGAAGATTGCATTCGTTGTTAAAAAAAAAAAAAAAACAACAACAATGTGAAGATCAGAGAGACGTGTGTGTTGGAGAAACTGAGAAAAAGAGGAGAAACTACATCAGAGCCATTACACAGGAATTCAGCACAGCCAGTACAACAATGTCCAGAGAAAGAGAGAAAGAAAGAACAAAGCCACTGGTGTACCAACAACCAGACACGGAGCAGGTCAGACTGAGAACACAAGAGGAGGAGATGATGAACATTGTAAGAACGGTGAAGAAAAAGTGATGCGTTCCATTGAGGTAGTTGGTGATATCACAATCCACAGTTTAAGAAGAGAGCAGAAATATAGAAGTCAAACTACAAGGTGAAAACAACTCGTCAGCTGTACGAATCAGAAAACTACTAAAGATCTAAAAAGGTTCTGATAACACGATGAATCTCCACTGAAGGGACAGAACGGCGAAAGTGTGGAGAAGTGAATGATCTCGTCATGATGCGAAACGCAGACGCACGGGTGAAGCTTGGAGTCACGTCTCAGGTTCGTCTGGCTGCTTCTCGAACAGACTCACTGATCTTCACTGATGATGGAACTCGTGATGAGTTCAGACGTCTACGGAAACATTCTGTCTGTAACACATTACTGAGAAATGCATCCAATCTCACAGTGAGACAAACAACCAAACCACAGTGTCAACAACAACAACAACAACAGAGGGGGAAATGTGGAAGGTTTATCAACTGGACAAGTCAATCATCAGACCTTAATCAGCTTCACACCGCCTGTAGAGGAGACATGAGGAACGAGAAACACCTACTAAAAGGGGGGGGGGGTGTACAAGCCTGGAGAACAACAAAACAGTTATGAAACCAAATATTAGAGCTTTGGACCAATATTAACCTTTGGAGTGTCTGTTCCAATACTTTTGCTCTTTGAAAGATCAAGCGTCGTTTGATCAAAGGTGTCATGTTGTAAATTGTGTCTTAGATTTTTATACGTTTAGATATAAATGTCAGGAAATTAAAACTGAAATCATGATCAATACTTTTGGAGGAGACTGTGAATATCTGTTCCTTAAATACATCGACCAGCCACGACACGAACACCACCACCAGGGGAAGTAGGGAAGAGCGCTGGTTATCAGTTATATATCAGTAACCTGGTGACTGGATCCTGAGTACCACTTGTCTCTCACATGTCTGTGGAGATTAAAGTCCAGCACGTCTAGTCCTGGTCCCTACAGAAAGGCACCAGGACCCCCAGTGCATTGACCCTAATCTGATTAGACCCCATGTGGAGTCTCTGGACTAACAGGTCTGATCCACGGTGGTTTTATGTTATGGCTGATCGGTGTATACTGAGTCTTCAGAAACACTTGGACGGTGTTAAATCTGATGTATTCGATGTATTATTTTGCTCTGGGAGGAGCTGATCAGTGATGTGTCCACTCCTCACACTCCTGTCTCCTTCTGCAGCCTCTTCTAAGTCTGAGGGCTCTCAACAGAGGCAGGAGCACCCGGCCAAAAAAGCAGAGGACAAGAAGGACGTAGCTCGGCCCGGGCGTCCGGTGGTGAGAGCTGTAGAGCACACAAGTGTGCATGTGTGTAACTTAGCAGAGAGTGTGTGTGTTTGTTTTGGGAATTCCATGCCTATTGATTACAGGCTGGTTTGTAATCTGGTTTGAGTTTTGGAATATCTTGGCGTTTGTTTTTTTTCCATGACTCTGCTGTGGACTCTGGGGTCATTCTGGGGTCATCCTCAGGCTGATGTGGTAAGCATGAGCGGGTCACGTCTCGAACCTTGAACAAGCAGCTTGCATCCAATTAACTGACGTACTAGTGGCTCGTCTTCTGCTTAAAATCTATGTCTCTCTCTCTGTCTCTCTGTCTGTCTCGGGGTGGCGCTGTTGAGTCGGCCTTCCGTAACCTCATTAACACTTTTCTGATTGTGTTTGTACAGGCTCACTAACAGGTGAACTGCGTGACCTTACTGGAGACTGTCAATCATCTGCTATGATTTATTTCTTGGGTTATTTTGCTTGTCTCTGATTTTTCTGTTGGCGTCTAATGACTTTTTACAATCATGTTTCATCTGAGTTGTGCCACAAACTAAACTCTTAACCCTGAATGCTAACTAACACATAAAGAGACGGTGGGAGACGAGAGAGAGAGCAAAGAGAAAAAGAGCAGCTCAGTGTTAACGATGTCATGATGCAGGATGATCTATTAAAAGACTCGTGAGAGAGCAACGAGAGAGAGCTAGAAAGTGAGAGAGTTCTGTCTGTGTCTAACTGGCGGCTGCTCGTCCCCCCTGTAGGATCTGACGGCTCTGGCCAAAGAGCTGCGTGCCGTGGAGGACGTGAGGCCACCGCACAAGGTCACCGATTACTCTTCCTCCAGCGACGATTCAGGAACCACTGACGACGAGGATGATGAAGAGGTGGATCAGGAGGGAGGAGAGTCCACCTCGGGCCCGGAGGACTCGCGCGGAGGGTGGGAACTCCAGAGTCATAATGCTGCTTCATTCATTATAACGGCTATAACTGTATCGCCATTAACGACGTTAATTATCCGTCCGATAGATCTTCCAGACTGAGCAACGGTGAGACGGAGTCCGTGAAGACCATGATGGTCCATGAAGACGGAGACGATGCCTCCTCCACCCCGTGCAAAGACAGCACTCTAGTTGTGCGACAGGTGAGTCAGAATGTACACGCGTGGAGCTCGGCGAGTTGTTTATAGTGAGGATGAGATCAGTGTTTGACATCAGAGAGGTGCGTTCACACACACTGACGTTTTGGGGAATTTAATGGAAACCCAAGACTTTCGGTTGGTAATTTAATATGTAGAGAAACTGAATTAATTAGATGTATTTATTGCACATAAAATAACTTTCAAAGCTACCAATTACTGCAAAAACAAAGTAACTAAAACAAAATAAAAATTTATAACTATGCAGAAAATGTAACATGAAAACATGCACTTATTATGAGATATTATTATATTATTTATTATTATATTAATAGTATTATTCAATGCATGTTGTTACTTTAATATTCTCTTAAACCTTTCCCCTAGTAAACAGGAAGTCTGATCAATACCTAGTTGCAGCTAGCTAGCTTTCATTTAGTAATTGAAAATGTCATGTTGGGGGTCTCGTTGCCATGGCGACCTGCCATGCCTGTTCTGTTATCGAGGAAACTCTGGACACGCAGTACCAGTCAGAAGTTTGGACACAATACTGGAGATTTTGAAACTGTGAAATAACACACATACGGCGTTAGGTAATCGAGTAACAACTACTACAGTCAGATGTTATTATAAGACATGACGGTGTGTACAAGCTGTTCTCGAACAGGGTGCAAAACACACCATCAAGCACCACGATGAAACAGACTTCACAGCCTCAGGAATCACAGATTAACAACCAGCACCTCCGATTAGAGCCGTTGTGAAGGTTTTACAGAGCAGAAGTAGCAGATATACATCTCAATATCAAACTGTTCTCAGGAGGAGAAACGCCTTCAGTATTGATTTACAGTGTAGAGAGAAATAAACATCAGGAACATGGAGTTAGAA
This sequence comes from Clarias platycephalus, assembly GCA_030068275.1. NCBI lineage: Eukaryota > Metazoa > Chordata > Actinopteri > Siluriformes > Clariidae > Clarias > Clarias platycephalus. Next base: position 2,281,887 of record JAQQZT010000036.1, on the reverse strand, counting down.
GGCGTGTCTAAACTTCTGACTGGTCATGTATATTTTTTTTCAATTCAATTTTTTTTTTATTTGTATAGCGCTTTTAGCAATTGTCATTGCCTCAAAGCAGCTTCACACAATCAAAAGAAATTATTTTGTA
>JAQQZT010000036.1:2114653-2130343 GCA_030068275.1 Clarias platycephalus | reverse complement strand
GGCAGTTCTGAAGGCGAAAGGGGGTCAAACACCGTATTAGTATGGTGTTCCTAATAATCCTTTAGGTGAGTGTATAACTCCTGGGTATTAGAATGCTACCATCTCTACCCACAAGAACAATAACAACAGTGTTTGTGCGTGTAGGTCTCATACTCTGCATGTCCATGACATCTGCATCAGTGCTGTTCTCAAGGACCTCTCCCTCTGGACTGCAGCTCTCATCTCTTTTAGGTCTTATTTTCTTCTGCTCTAGTTGTTCTTTCAGAGTCTTCACCTGAATATAAATAGTGTAGATCAATTTACAACAAACCCCAATAATAAGTATGCAATTACTTAAAATATCCATTGCAGTCACTTCCCTAATGTATTACGATTTAACTCTGGCTGTTCCTGTGTCACACAGTCTGGCGTCTGAATCCACATCAGTTTCAAAGAGGGTGTAAATGAAACACTGATGGGTATATAGCTAATCATTTGCTCAAAACTAAACATCACAACTCCACATATCAAGTCAAGATAGCAAAACACAAATCTTTAAATGTACAATGTATTTCCACTTTTTATTATACGTTAACATTTTAATCTACTGTTTTCCTTTACCCTCTGACTGCCAATTCAATTAATTACTTTCAAGATGTCACATCATATCCTGGGCAAGAGGAATTATATCAAAACCTCTGGCTTTCTTACAGTCAACCAGCATGAGGTGGCAAGATATTGTGAAATACATATAAATGTAGTTCTTTTAGCAATGAATTTAGGTAACCCACATTCTGAATTAATGTACAGTTAAAGTGAGTATCACCCTAATGTGTAACTCTTACCTGTTCTATCAAATGCTCTCGTTCATCCACCAGTTTTCGTAGACGGATTTCTTGAAAGGAGACAAAGAACATGCGTCTACACCGTTCATATTAACATTAAGTGTATATTCATTGTTTACTCATAAGTTTATAAAATATTAATATCTTGCAATATATTACGGATGTGTCTAGAAATGTCCCTGCTGCACTAAAATTGTGTTCCTGTTTAAAAAAACACTGTCTCATATGATTTACTTTGAATCCAGAAAACAGAACTGGGTGTTTTTCCATATAGAAACCCTCATGTGCTGTGGTCAGGATCAGTGAGGACATTTCTGGACATACCTGTAATATCCATAATCTATTCCATACAAACTGCTCTTCTGTGGTTAAAAAAAGGAATCAGACTTACAGGTGCTGGATAAAAGAGGCTTATGGGAAGAATTCAGTGCATGCAAATGAGATCTATATGGAACGTGGAGGGTGAGGATGGATAACATGCAGAAACTCCAGGAGGGAACATGGAACAACAAATACCGCTTCATGCAGAGTTCTATTTATGGAATTGTGTCAGATTTGTTCACATTCATTTAAAATAGTGTAAACATTCTATAACACACACAAAGTCATATATGAGCCTACTTTACATTTTTAATACTTTATTTTCAAGGTTTTCCATCATAACAATGCCATCTCCCATTGACAGTGCTTACAGAATGCATCAGACTAAAAGGTGATATGAGTGAATGGAATAATGAACAGCTGTAAAACCTTACTTTTATAAGTGACATTTATAAGAAACAGTTTTTTGTGTGCATGTTTTTTTTTCTTTTCTTTTTTTTTTTTTAAAGTATCCCACAAACACTTAGTATAATGTGAAAAAAACAAAAGTCCCTGATGGCAAGCCAACAAAAAACACTAAGAATTTATTATTTCATGTGCAAAAATGTAGCAAGATGCTGCATCACATATTTTTGAAGAAAAAGCAGCATGTTAACTACCACAGTAATAATACTTTGAAAATAAATAAGCCATATGCATTAAGCTCAACATGTCTTAAATGTGTTCAGATGTTTTAGGAATGTCTACAACTCACACGATGCTAATAGGAACCGACAAACAGATCACACAACAAAACATTTAAACACTGCTAATAGCTGTATATTTAAACACATTTTATTTAAATGTGCAAAGGCAGAGTTTCTTTCTTAAAGAGTACACTGCAAAAAACACACACACACACACAAAAAAAAAAACATTCAACCAAGTATCATTATGATTTTTAAAAACAAACCAAATATAAAATCTTTAAGCTTATTTCTTTTCGAATGTTAGTAAAATTGTAAGCGAAACTTTCTATTTCTAAATGATCTATGGGCAGAGAATTTTGTTTCTTTTAAAAAATTATTTCCTAAAACTACCCAATTTTAATAGAAATTTAAGCTTAATGATTTTTTATTTGGTTTGTTGTAATCTTATTTTAAGGACATATACTGTAGATACATGTATATTCAAGATACTGGCTAAGGATCATTTTTTGCAGTGTATTGATTTCTTATAGTCATTTTTGGTGTAGAGTTAAATAAATATAATATGCTATAATATATAATAATTGTGTCAATATTGATTTTTCCGCATTCAAACAAATTCTCTGGACTTCACTGTTAATTTTTATGGTAACATTCTATTTGTTATTAGGACATTTTGCAGTCCTCTTTACCCTTTCCCTTTCCTTTCTTGCTTTCCTTTTTGGAGCCATTCTTTGCATCCACCTTGTTTCTCTCAGATGTACCTTCTTTAACTTCCCTGACTTCCTGCTCTTCCAAATTCTGACCTTCTTCTTGTGGAATGATACTATTTGCTTTCTGGTCTACCCCTCCTGTCTCAGGAGGTTCATTATCAAGAACATGTACATTATATGCTGGATTTGTTTCCTTCTCAGGAAACATTTTTTGTTCAAAATGTAAAATTTCTTCATGGTCTTGAGATCCTTGTTCCTCATTTTCTGTGACAAACCTCTGCTGGCATTTTTTGTTTTGTTCATCTGTCTGTAGCATTTGGTTTTTAGGGCCATCTTTAGTATCTGGGAGGTCATGTCCTTCACTCATTGTACAATTCTGCTTAGCACAAGGAGAAATAATTTTATCATCTTGCAGACACTCGGTTTCTCCATGCAAATTTTCTTTTAACACCATATTAAACTCCACAGATTCTCCACAGTCTACTTCCTTTGCTACTTTGAATTCCTGATCCATGTGTGCTGGCCAACATGATTCTTGCTTCTTCTCTGGAACTTCATCTAGCTTTGTATCAGTAGATGTTTCTTGCCCTTCTTCATGTACCTTAGTGGTAACGAATGTCTCATCCAGCTGTGTTTCTGTAGATGTTTTTTTCACTTCTTCAGGTACTTTAGCGATAACCAATGTCTCACACAGCTGTGTGTCTACAGATGTTTCTTGCCTTTCAGCTGTAATCAATGTCTCACGCAGCTGAGTTTCTCCAGATGTTTCTTGCTCTTCTTCAGGTTCTTTAGCTGTAACCAATGTCTCATCCAGCTGTGTTTCTGTAGATGTTTCTTGCCCTTCTTCAGGTTCTTTAGCTGTAACCAATGTCTCACCCAGCTTCGTTTCTCCAGTCGTTTCTTGCTCTTCTTCAGGTTCTTTAGCTGTAACCAATGTCTCATTCAGCTGCGTTTCTCTAGATGTTTCTTGCCCTTCTTCTGGTTCTTTAGCTGTAACCAATGTCTCATTCAGCTGTGTTTCTCCAGATGTTTCTTGCTCTTCTTTGGGTTCTTTAGCTGTAACCAATGTCTCATTCAGCTGCGTTTCTCCAGATGTTTCTTGCCCTTCTTCTGGTTCTTTAGCTGTAACCAATGTCTCATTCAGCTGTGTTTCTCCAGATGTTTCTTGCTCTTCTTTGGGTTCTTTAGCTGTAATCAATGTCTCATCCACCTGAGTTTCTCCATATGTTTCTTGCTCTTCTTCGGATTCTTTAGCTGTAACCAATGTCTCACCCAGCTGCGTTTCTCCAGATGTTTCTTGCTCTTCTTCGGGTTCTTTAGCTGTAACCAATGTCTCACCCAGCTGCGTTTCTCCAGATGCTTCTTGCTTTTCTTCGGGTTCTTTAGCAGTAACCAATGTCTCATCCAGCTGCGTTTCTCCAGATGCTTCTTGCCCTTCTTCGGGTTCTTTAGCTGTAACCAATGTCTCATCCAGCTGAGTTTCTCCAGATGTTTCTTGCCCTTCTTCAGGTCCTTTAGCTGTAACCAATGTCTCATCCAGCTGTGTTTCTCCAGATGTTTCTTGCCCTTCTTCGGGTCCTTTAGCTGTAACCAATGTCTCATCCAGCTGTGTTTCTCCAGATGTTTCTCGCCCTTCTTCAGGTTCTTTAGCTGTAACCAATGTCTCACCCAGCTGTGTTTCTCCAGATGTTTCTTGCCCTTCTTCAGGTTCTTTAGCTGTAACCAATGTCTCACCCAGCTGTGTTTCTCCTGATGTTTCTTGCTCTTCTTTGGGTTCTTTAGCGGTAACCAATGTCTCACGCAGCTGTGTGTCTGCAGATGTTTCTTGCTCTTTTTCTGGTATTTTAGCTGTAATTTCAGCTTGAGTTATATCTTTCCCAGGTTTTACCTCAAAAGAGTTGTTAGATTCAGAAAGAACAGTACAAATGGCAACTTTGTCTTTTAATTCAGCATCATCATTGTTGCCTGGAGATTGGTATTTGACATTCTGTTCAGAAGCTTTTAACTCTCCAGCAGTACTTTCCAATGGATTTTCATAAGTAGGTATGTCAACATTCATTTCTGTTTTGGAGTCCATAGGTGTGATTGAGGCAGGATATTGTACTTCTAGAGATTCTGCTTCTTTGTGGATCAGATCAATCGTTTCATCCTTATTCATCTTACCTTGTACTTTTCCATTTATTGGAGCTTCACCTGAAAGTACAGAGTTGTACATGACTGTCTGAACTGAACGGCTCTCTGTGAGCTGGTTTTCATTTTCTCCCCCAATTTCTGAATGAACTTCTTTTTCATCACAACTATGCTTTTGTTTCTGTTTATTTTTCTTCTTCTTCTTCTTCTTTTTTCCCGAACCACTGGCACTTTGGGAATGTGATGTATCTATTTTTGCTGATGGCAAACTGTGAGAAGCCATTTTGATCTGAGAATCTTCATGTTGAGTTTCATCTGAGTGATCTTTTTCTGATATCTCACACATGACCTTTTCTTTGGAATCAGGATTTGCCTCTTTTATAGTCTCACTTCTTTCAACATGCAATGGAATCTCCTGCTGGTCTGTCATACCTTCCTCAATTATCCGAACAGGTTCTAATGCTACATTACCTTTTGAAATTTCCAATTGAACTTGTTCTTTTGCTTCAACATCACAAACATTTTTAAGTTTTTCAACATTATGACTTTTCTCTATGCTGTTATTTAAACAGTTCTCAAGACCCCCATCCTCCTTTTGTGCCTCTAAAGGAGTATGAGATAAACTGCCAGAAGAAGATGGAGGCAGGTGATTCTCTTGCATCCCGTGGTGAAAATCCTGTGGGGTTTGGAACTGCACACTTCTGGAGCCCCCTACATTTTCATCTCTAAACAGCTGCATCTTCTGAGAGCCTGGGAGATTGATTGAGGAATCAGTGGTAGAGGACAATACAAAAAAGTCTGCTGTTAATATTAAAATTTTAATAGGTAAAACAAAAAAAATGGGAAGGAAGGAATGAAGGAAGGAAGAGAGACTCAGGCTCCAAAGCATAGCTACTGACCAAATGTGAATATTGAAGAGAGAAACATGCTGCACCAAAATGCCTAATCCGCACCAAAAAATCTAATATGCCATAAAAAGCTTGTAAAGCATAAGATTAACCCATTTCCAGAGAAATTAGAAATCTTTAAGAGAGCTGGCAGAAATGTTTACATATCATTATGAATGATACTTAATTCAGTTTTCATCTCAAGCAAAGAGATGTTGCCTTGCTGTAGGGTTGAACACATGAAGAATCCATCTCAGCCCAAAGCACAAACATGACTAACCGTGCTCCCAGAACCACTTTTTCACAATTTACATCCTGGAATATGACCAGTCGAATCTTTATGCTCTCTAGCAAACTGAAGACTTTTTTTCTTGATGAGTCTCACTAACAAGTGGTTATCTTATGGACACACAGCTGTTTTAGTCCCAATCCCGTGAGTTCTCATCATTGTGTCAGCCAAAACATGGTATTGGTGCTAAAAAGTCTCACCTACTGTAGGTAAAAAAGTTAATTTTCAGATAGGATCATATAACACCATTTTCCATAATACTTAATGCTTCTTATCTCCATTATACATGCTTTGTTTTCTTTTGTAAATATTCATGCACATTTACATTATCATACTAAAAGAAATGTTTTGCTAAATAGAATTTGTTTTTTACTCTTTCCCATTTTTCCTTTCCTTTTATGTAGTGTCCGTAACTTTTCATTGTCATTCAGATAAAAAAGCTGAAAAAGTGCTAAAATGCTAAATTGTAAAGATATTGCAACATGAATTTGACATGGTTTCGGACACTACAGATTTTTTTTGGGAGGGGGAATCCTTAATTTCACACGGAATGCTTTAATTTAAGCAACAATTTTTACAGGTCATATGCTTCTAGAAGCTTACACCAATTTTAATATCACTACACTTAAAGAAGTATGAATATGAGTTTGAAATGGTTATTGCTTGGAATGAGACAGTATAACGAAAAATAAATACATATAAAATCATCTCTGCAAAATGGCTGAAGTTTTCAACTTCAATTTTTTATAGAAGCAAGATCGGTCACTTCCATGTTCATAAACTTTAGAAGTAGCTTCATTAACATACACATTTTCTGTATAATATGCATAAAAAATAAACATAAAAAATAAAATTGGCACCAATGCTGTGTTTTAGCCGTGTGTGTGTAAATGGTCTTTACTATTAAGCACAGCTCTGAACTCTATTGTGTATTTTTTGTGATGCAACTTTTAAAGCGCTTATTTAGAAAAACTCACAGGATACAGTATGTGAATTTAATTGAGTTCTTTAGTTCTTAATAGTATCAATGATAAAGTATAAAGGCAACTTGAATGTAATGAGAAGCTCCAAAACCATACAGCAGTGAATCACTGACGATACCATACCTGGTGCTCTTACACCAGAATATCTGTAAGGTGGTGTAGGGAGAGAGGGAGAGCCAGATGTCTATAATATAAGATGTAAATAATAGCCTCAGGATTGCGGGTAGCTTAAAGAAGAGAAAAATATACCAGTATGGGGATTTCCACAGTGGAGCTTTATTCAGACTGTATAAATATATCCTCCTGGTGTCCACGGTACTACATTCACTAATCATACATGAACCGAAGCAACCATACCCTGCACTATTCCTTACAGAAGAGAATAAACCACAGAGATAGCAGATCACAGCAGCACAGTGGCAAGCGTTTTTGTAGTCAGCATTCAACTCTAGCCTAGCATAACAAATTACCATGAATTACCGGAATTACCGTGTAGCCACATTAACAAATTTCTGACTGTTACATATTATTACACAATGAGACATTCAAAGATCAGAAATAGAAGTGCATTCCAGAGCAAAAGCAAAAGGGAAATAAAGCTGTGTGAGAGTTAATGCTCAGACATCACAGTTAACATGCCAAAGCCCTGAGATTTTCATGATTCCAAAAGCACCTGTTAGCTTAAGCTTCCACACAGCAGCAGTAAAAAGAACTCTACTGTACTTCTATATGGAAAACACAAGCTTACCTAAGACACTGCTCCCCTGTTGCAATGCACTGCAGACTGAACCACTGGTCACGTTTTCTTCCACTTCCCCATTGGGGCACAAGTCTGGTCCAAGGACAATGCCATGTTTCTGTACAGAATTTTTTAAAAAGGTGAAATTATTATTCCAGTCCACGTTTAGCTTAATATTATGACAGTAGTATGTTTTAGTACATGAGGGGCACATTAGGGTACATGATGGGCATGTTAGGGTACATAAGGGTTAGTCCCTCTAAATGTGGACGAAGTAATTTTCTTCTGATAAATGACTTGGTGGAAGGAAACATCAATGTTAGCTTAAATGATGATTACATGCTGAATGAAATGCCATTCAATGTACAATGTTAAACTACTTTTAAATTAAATATAATAAATACCACATATTTTTGCATTTCTATCCCTCCATCTAGGAACCTCTGTAGTCCACTATGGATTGTGGAGGCCAGTGGTGACCATTGTATTTATTCCCATTTTTACCACCATCGTACAATCTCTGGTCAATTTGGAGACTCATTCACTCACTACGTGCAGCCTGGGAAGCCCAATTACCTAATCTGCATGTATTTGGAGAAAACCGGAGTACCCGGAGGAAACCCACCAAGCACAGGAAGAACATGCAAACTCCATGCACAAAGACCCTGAGGCAGGAATCGAACCCATAACCTGGAGGTGCAAGGTGACCGTGCTAACCACTACGCCATCATGCCTCCAGTTTACATTTACCTTTAAAATGTCTTTGAGTTGAACCACCTCATCCCTGAGTTCATCCCGCTCATTTCGGATGGCATCAGAAAACTCCTTCTGTCTTTCTAAGGCCTAAGAAGAACCCAAGTGTTTTAACAAAAATGAAATAGTACGCACACATGCACGCACAAACACAGGCTTAGTGTTTTTGATTACAGCCTGTTCAGACAATAAGGTAATCTGAGCTAAATTGTTTTCCACTCAATAGATGTTCAGCCTCATGTAGCATACCCCAATTTTTTTATCCTTCCATTCAATAGTTTCCTGAAGGTCAGAAATCTCCCTAACAAAGCCCTCTTGTTTGAAGTGTAAATGACGGATCTCCTGGCAGCAGTGTGAATCAGTATGGAACCCGAAGGGTAAGGAGAGAAATAAGCATAAGAAGTAACACAGAAGAAAGTGAGAATGTGAAAAGCAGTAATTCAAATAAGAAAAAGGTTTTCAAATGGAAATGAGCTTAGGAGAACTATTTCAGTCAATCATGATTACAATACTCACAGTCAGTAGCTCTTCACTTTGCTTCAGGGTTTCTTTTTGCTCACTAAACTGAAATTGCAGGATACTGTGGGCATGTTTCTCCCGCTCCAGTTCCTGAAATGATGGTGCACAACTTTTCAAAGGAGTGTACAAAAGGTAGGGCTAGTGTTGCTGTTATTTCTTTTCATTTCTATCGCAAAAGGCAGCAGGGGAGCGGGCCGCTGTAATCCTGTATGCACTGTATAATATCAGGCAGTTTTACATCATTGGCTTGTGGCAGTCACTAGTTGTTTTTTTTATGAGAAAACAACATTTTTCAAGCTTTTTCAAGAAAATGGCCCTTGTATGAAGATTTACAGAGAGCAGCATCAAGTCTGGCCTTTGAAATTATTGCATTAGCAGTGGTGGTGTATTTTGCATAATCTGCAAAAAAAAAAAAAAAAAAAAACAGCTAATTAACCTCTCTTTACCTCTTGCTTACTCACTTGCTGCGCAGTTGTATTTTTATGTGTTGTGGGTACGAAGACGTTAAAGATATGTAATTACTGCAGTTATTGTGTGTACTATGAAGTATAATCCTGTCGGCAGAACTCGAATCAGGGTGACGTGTGATGTTCAATATCAAAGTTAATATCAATAAAAAAATATTGTTGTTGTTGAATACATCAGAAGAGTAGCTGAATTAAACCTGTGTCACGTCGTGCGCCTGTGATGGACGCGCGCCCAAATCTAATATCGCTCCTCGCTCACTAGCTAGACAGCCTCCCCTTCAAGTGTGCGAAGGGACGGGCCCCGGAAATAGGCATGGCTGGTGAGCAATCTCCGTTAATGATCCAGGGCTTCTCCACGCGCTATAAAACACAGCGGGAGTGTAGCTCGGGGTCTGTTGAGCTACTGGACTTTTTTAGGGCAGAGAGCGTGACGTGTGTGTGCTACAAGGCGGATGAGTGTCATGCACACGGGGCAATGGAAGAAGCCCCAGGGATTTCAAAGAAGCGAGTGGAAATGCGCCTGTGATCGCCGCAATAAGGACAGCTGCAAGCTCACTGCCGGAGCTCTCGCAGCTCTTCAGCTCTCAACGGAGCCGGATATCGTGACCCTGCCACCGAGGAGAAAAAGGCCGCAAGGAGGTACATGTCACAGCCCTTGTTCTCAGCCGGGAAAGCATGCCAGCGGGGCACTGCCCACCAGACCTGCACTTCACATAATTTCTTCCCTTTCTTTCCATCCTCCCTCATTTAACCCTTTCCTACCCTATTTCGCCTAAATAAATGACCCATTTCCCAGTAAGACCTCGCCTTGTGTCTGTGCCTTATGGTGCTTCCCGTACAACATGGGTCGAACCCGTTACAATGACTTTTTCATTTGTAGGAAGTACAGCAACGTGTCCTGATTCATGGCAGACACACCTAAACTGCTGCATGCTCCTCACTCCTTCACATTGCTGTGAAGAGTAGATGCAGTATTAAATGCTTCTGTGGGCCACAGAAAAAGCACATGGACGTGGGGTAGAGTGGGGAAACAAAGGCACAGCTGGTGCGAGATATTCACCACAGTAGTGGGAGTAGCTTCTGTCTATGTACTGATCCCATTCACTGCATTGGCGCATCCCTCACTGCCCTCAGCATCTCAGGGTGATACTGTACGAGTGTCTCATATCCTCTCTGCTCTTCTAATAGACTGCAACCATTTTATCCAAGAAAAAAAGCTTAATCTGCATTAAAGTCATTGTGTGACAATTCCATGACTATGAACAATGCCCTAAAAACAATGCCCTACACAACTGCTAAACAAGCAACAGGAGTATTTATCTCAACCACTACTATAAAGAAATGGCAAAGGACACACTGAAAAACTACCATGAAGTCAAACAACAAAGCTAAAATCATTTTCTATCCCTCTTCCACAAATCAGTGTGCAAGCTAAGGAAACAACTAAAGCAAGTGGCAGCTTCATTGCCTTCTAAAGGTCCTTCTGTACCTACAACCATTTTCTTAAGTCAAAAGCACTGGCTTAGGAAAGTTGTTTTAAGTTTTAGAGCCATAATGTCAAGTTCCATTAAAATAAAAACAAATATTAATTGATTAATAAATTAAGTCTTGTGCCTTTCTACAGAGGAAAGAAATTCTAACAATAGAGAACTGGACTTCCCATGCTAATCTGAGTTATATCCCAATAACAGCAATTATTCTGAAGGAGAAGTGAGAGCTGGCTAATTGCATCTTGCAAACTCATCCTCGGTTTGAACCAAACACAGGAACTAATGTTGCATGAATCGTTCTTGAGTGTAATGGAATAGAAGTTAGGTCACTTAACAATATGGCTGTATTAAATCTCATTCTCATTTTCATATTTGGCAGATGCTCTTATCCAGAGCGACTTACATTTTTATCTCATTACACATCTGAGCAGTTGAGGGTTAAGGGCCTTGCTCAAGGGCCCAACAGTGGCAACTTGGTGGTTGTGGGGATTGAACCTGGGATCTTCCGAACCGTAGTCCAATGCCTTAACCAGAAATTGCACTATTGTTCATGCTGCCCTACCTCTTAAAACATTAAGTGAAAAACCACACCTTAGATCTTTCCTCACACTCTCGCCGAGTCTCAGCAAGGAGCTCCTCCAACTCCATCAGCGAGTCCTTTAAAGTGTCCACCTCATATATCAGATTAGATTTCTCATTGTCCAACTGAGCATTGGACACCATTGCCTTGCGATATTTCATCTCCATCTCTGCCAAAGAATCCTAAAAATGGTATAAAAGCATGATCATTGATTAGACACAATATTCAAATGCAAATAGAAAGTGACACAATGAAAAACATGAGCAGAGATCTGCAGTGTGAAAAGCATTGATCACCACTGTATAATATCACATTAATATGACCTGCAGTAATCACCTATACAGTATATAGGTCTATACATAAGCTCTATAACAAATTGTTATTCAAGAAGTCTACTAAAGCACTGGAGTTAAAATAAAATAATGATTATTATTTAATTAACTAATGATAAATGTGTATATAGCTGCTACTTTGTTTGCCACTTAAATGGCTTCCCAATACAAATCTCTACACAAAAAATATTGCAGGTTAACATGTACTAGCTTCAGCCAAAACATGGTATCAGTGCTAAAAATGTATCCCACCCATGGTGAAAAAGTGAATTTTCAGATAGGATCCTATAACACAATTAGTGTTTCTTATCTCCTGATCCATGCTTCGTTTTTTTGTAAATATGCTACACGTTTATATTTTTATCAGTTTTATATTGCTACAGTAAATACAATTTCATGCCCTTTTCTGTTTTAGTGTGCATAGTTTTTTTTTTTTTAGTCAAATCCTTCAGTGATCTTAACTGTCATTCAGAGGAAACTTGGCCAACTTCTAGATTTCCAAACTAAAAGACATTAAAAAAGTATATTATTCTAAAATGCTAAATTGTTAAGATGTTGCAACATGAATTTGACATGGTTATGGACATTACAGATTTTTTTGGAGAAAAAAAAAAATCTCATTTTGCACAAAATGCTTTCAGTTAAGCAATATATTTCTAGAAGCTTGTAACGATTTTAGTATCAACACTCAAGGAAATATTAATGGGTTTGGATGATTTGAAGTGAGACAGTATAATGTTGAATAATGGCCATTTTTGGGACACATAAAATCATCTCTCCAAAACGACTGAAGTTAACTTGAAATTTTTAGGGAAGCAAGAGTGGTCACTTTTAGTTTCCTAAACTTCAGTAGTACCTTCTTTGGCCACACACCATTCTGCATTATATGTGTAACAAAAAATTTAATAAAATCAGCACCAGTAATTGCAGGATACTGTGGGCATGTCTCTCCCGCTCCAGTTCCTGAAATGATGGTGCACAACACAGTATTGTGTTTTGGCTGCTTGATTCTGCAATGTACCTTGAGATCCTTGAGACTCTGTGTGTACTTGGCCTCCACATCATGGATCTGATCCTTAAGTTCATGAATCTCCTAAATAAACAGTAAGGAAGACTGCGTATGAGCAAGCTGTAAATTAGTTTAACATAAAAAAGTGACTATGTGACAGACAGCAGACAGAAACATTTGCAAATAATGTCATGTCTTGAGACCTGTAAAACCACAATCCACAGGGTAAACATTACACAAGTAAGAGTAATTTACACAATGAAGAGTAAACTTTACATCCAGATTGCCTTTCAAGTGTTTCAAAAGCTTTATCAAGTGCAGAGTATACTGTACAGCTACAATAAATTCTTCCATATACAGTACGTATTATCTGTTCTACAGTAAAAAAGTGAGTCACTGATCTTCATATTTAGTTTTCTGTTTATTTTGGTTAATGTCACACTGCCCTCGACTGTACACACTCATGAAAGTATGTTGAACGAAACCCATGTTAACATTTGTTGATTAAAGTGATAAAGTACGGTATAGTCCACTTTAGAGCAGTTATGCAGAGAGAGGTTTCACAGAGAGCACACTCTAAACATAAAACAAATGCATTATAAAACTTGATCTCAATATACCTGCACTCCACATATACATTAGCACAGCACAGAGATAGAACACCGTGTCCAGGAAACTCATTTACATTTATATCCACTTTTATAGATTGGTAACAAAAACATTATTTAAGCATATTTGAATAGCAATTAATTACGTTTACAGTATACTGCCATGGAAAAAAAAGTACACACTATACCCAGGATAAATAATAAAAGATGGCAAAACTTTTAAATAAAAAATTAAATAAATACGGGGAAAAAAACTTATTACTCTTGTTTTTACTACTCTTACTATTCTTATTTATTATAACATGGTATGTCTGTACTGGTTGGTGAAAAAGTTGCCATTTCAAAATAATCAAAGTTCTATCCTGCATCAGGCAAAGAAAACTAAGCAGATTGCTAAAATGACTGGAATTGGGTTAAGAACTGTCCAATACATTGGAGAAATGTAGTCGGAAAAAATTACTAATGATCATTCACTTGAAGTTGCATAATAAAAAATGGCCAGAAGAAATCAGAGCTACTGTATGTTTAATAGTCAAAGTAAGAGCATTTCCACACACACACACACACACACACACACAGTGTAATGAGAACTCACAGGGCTGGAACTAATGTGTGTCTATAAGAAAACCACTTGTTAGGGAGCAATAAAATGAAGTCAGCTGACGACCTGAATGTACTGAAATGAGCAGGTTACCAAATCTACGCAGTTTTTCTTCCCCGATGGCACGGCCACATTCCGGGACTCAGATTGTGAAAAAGTGGTTCTAGGAGCATGAGGAATAATTTTCACACATGAACTGGACACCGCACTGCACACCGGGATCAAAGTTACAACAGGCTGAACAAAGTATTATTGTGTAACTACTTTTTGACTGGCCAATGTAAATGTAATATAAATAAATATAATATGAATAAATATACATAAAAATTTACCTATATTTGTTTATGGTATGAAAACAAATTCCAAGTAAATTAAGTAATCCATTAATTTATAATGAGAAAGCCAAAGGCAATAGTAAAGAACAGAATGTAAAGCATTAAACTGTATAAAGTAAACATAATTACAGTAATGTGTAAGGTAGTTCTCGTTTATTTAAATGGATCTTTAAAATTCCTATCAAAGAAAGGATTTCTCAGGATACAACATCAAAGTCAAGGCATCGGTACAAAAAGCCAGGACGCTTCAAATGGCTGGCCTTTATAAAGAGTGGTGAGGACAAAAGCTTTTTACTAAAGCAATATTAAAAGTGCAAAGTCTCCAGTTGCCTTCTATATGAAGAGACAGATGTACTTACGTTGTCTGTATCTCATTCTCCCATCTTGGAAAAAAACTTTCCATAAAAAGAGGATAATAAGTCTAAAATACTGTACATGGCAAAATTAGGAAATATACATGGAGGTAGTTAAGCTAATGTGTTTTGTCTGCTGCCTATCAGATCCTCCAGGCTATCTGTCCAAGACCCTATGGATAAGCACCCCAACACCTTGAAATTATTAATCTGAATCCCCCAGCATACTAGCATGTAGCAATGGTTCAAATACTTAGGACACAACATTATAGTTTCTAGTCCATTTCAAGAACTTACCGGATAAATAAAGTCATAAAATGACTAAATAAAGTATGCATGAGGCAGATAAAGAACTAACTGTGAGGGTACCTTAATATCTTGTAAGGATGTTTCTGCAGTGACAGAAGAACCACCACTTCCTTTTTGTGAGGAAGCCCCGCCCAGTGAAGTCAGAGTGGCAGTGGATAGAGATGCTCGAGAGGGGCCCTCAAAACAAAACCAATGAATCCATGAAATACATCTGTCAATTATAGATGTCAATAAAACTTATTTAAATATGAGCAAAACCTAAGAAAGAATGTATAGCTCTGCTAACCTTTTCAAAAAAATCTCTTTCCAATCTGTCGTCCAACTATAAACAAAAAAAGATGAACTCGGGTCACTTTTTCATTTCTCATGCAAGACAGCATGGCAGGTCACAGGCCACCGTCGTGTACAGTCGATGATTAATACTGCCAGAATAAAGCTACAGTGCGGAATTCCTTGTCCCAGATGTGTTTTCTGGCTCTCTAAGCTAACTACAGGCTTCAATAAAGTTTTATATTCAGTACAATGAAACCTCGGATTGCGAGTAACGCAGTTTGTGAGTATTCCGCAAGACGAACAAAGATTTTTTTATAAATTCTTGTTTTGATGCCGAGCGTCACGTGATCACAACTGAGCCAACGGTTTTTCTCTCTCTTGTACTGCGGAATTGTGGGTAATTGTCTCCCCCGCTGGGTCTTAGTGCTCGTCTCTTACTGGTATAATCAACATCCGTGCACGCGTGTACTGTTTACTATAACACTGTGA
>JAQQZT010000036.1:2080215-2091543 GCA_030068275.1 Clarias platycephalus | reverse complement strand
AAAACAAAATAAAATAAAATATCCTTAATCCAGATTTTATCAATCAATGACATAACATTTATCTTAGCTGGATGGTCCAATTCTCAAAAACGTTTAACCTAAAGTAAGACTTAAAACACTATAACCAGAATATTTACAAAACTGAAAGGTTATCTTATGAACAATTAAAAAAAACTAAGGTAAAGCAGATGGGCTATAGAACAATTCATATTATGTTTTTTAAATATATATATATATATATATTTTTTTTTTTATAGTAAATGAACAGCTCTCTTCTCTCCAATCCACTCTTGTAACGTCTTGACTCATTTGCATACGGACGGTGATTGGATGTTTACCGAGGGTTCAGGGGAGGGAGTGTGTGTGTGTGTGTGTGTGCGCGTGCGTACACACAGCAGAGTGACAGAGATGAGGGAAATCTAATACCGTATTGTGTAGTGTCCCTTTTTCGGCAGATTTTTCTGCTACCGTAGATCGTTTTATCAACTTGTAATATATTAATTTTGTGAGGATATTAACATGTGCTTTCTCAACATTTACAAATTTTGATTTGAGGGGGTAAGACATTTCTTTGAGGGGGCGCTGCCCCCTCTTGCCCCCCCGTAAAGCCGGCCTCGCTCAGGAACGTTACGTGGCAATAAAATTAAGTCAGCTGATGACATAAATATACTGGATGACTAGGATATCACATCTACTGAGTTTTTCTTCCCTGATGGCACAGACACAAGATCTCAGCCAAAGAGTATTGGAAATAATTAATAGAAAGTTAAGTAAGGTGAAAGCATCTTCCCTTAAATCTTTTTCTAGAGAATTATATTTTTCTCCATGCTACTTTGTCTTTTATTCTGTGGAAGACTCACTTAATTGACATTTAACTCAAAATGCATGTTATTTTCTACTTTATTTAAGACCAAAATAACTTTAAAAAACACACCACGGATTTGTCATACAGACCCACATGAATATTTTCCATAACTATTTTCCTTAATTAAAAAAATTATTTGTCAATTTCACCAGCAGGTTTGTGGACACATGCCAGAGACACAAACATGAAAATGTTTTGTCAACCAAGTCTTTCATTTATGTTTTTCCTTTGTAGAATGAGAACATGCACAAAAGATTAAAAAAATTATGAAAATAATGCTTGCAACATTGAAAATCATTGAGCATGTTATGTTACAAACATTATTAAAAAAATAAATGAATATTGCTCTTTTCGCTGGGCTTCATCAGAGAAGCAAATGCAGGACAGATTATCTGAAACATCTGGTTGAAACAAAACTGCTAAAGAATTCAAACTATTACAGTTTGTTTTTGTTGATGCTGGAAAACTAGCTGCTGCTTATTATCCTTATTTGGCCATTTCCAGTGAGATCCACACAGACTGCTCTGAACCCAAAAGACACTCAAACAGTAGTAAGCCTCAGACCTTCAGTGAGCTCCAAACAAACTAAAAAACAAACATTTTTGAAAACACTATTGCAATTTGTCCATAAAACACCTCGGCATTATTTAAGATTTTGCAACTTTTGTAGACTCAAAAAAATTATAATAATATCCACAATCAACACTATATTCTAAATAATATATTAACAAAACAAAAAAGAAAACAAAATGTGGAAATGAAAAACACCTACTAAATCAACAAGCAGTTCAACACAGAAACCATGCGCAGAACAATAATGCAAATTATCAAACAAACAAACAACAATAAACACCAATTAAACATAATTAATTTCCCAGTACTATTTACTTGAAAACAAAACCAATCATTCTTTTTTGTCTGATTAAAGTGGGCAATGAATAGATCAGAGGTGATCTTAAATTTCAAAAATATTCTGAAAAACTTGATACAGAGATTTCCCTTCTGGCTCACAAACAAAACTCAACCACAGCTAATTAATTACAATAATTCCTATGTCTAGGAATAGGATCATGACATCAGAACAAAAGGTATTGTGGACCTTTAGGATGCAGAAGCTACAGGAGAGAGAGAGACAGAGAGAGACAGAGAGAGAGAGAGAGAAGCGGAGATGCACATTGCAGTGGTGCGAGCTCACTATATTATCAACTGCCATAACCGTTCTCATAACCAGTGAGGAACATATCGCAAATGGGTCATGATATTTTTTCAGCTTTCCAGGTAAGAAGCAAAATAGTGGAACTTCAGTCCCCTAGGTCATGAAGAGGAGTCGCATGGCATGAGTAGCAGGTAGACGAGAGGTAGATCACGCACCTTCAGCAACATTTCCTGACATATGTTTGTGTAGTCACTGCATTTCCACATAAGTTTAAGTTATAATCAAAACACATTAAACTTTTGACTTGACTGGTCATTTCCATGAGTGTAGTGCTGATTTGGACATATTAGTCAATATTTATATTTTCAGTAGCACTTATAAATTACTTACAACAAGATATGTTTGCTGCTTCTAATTAATTTATTGACTTATTTTTAAGACACCTGGCTGGCTTTTATTTTGACATGCCATGAGCTGCACATCACTACACTTTCCCCGAACAAGACTGCATGTATTATAAAACATTACTTAATTATTATTATTTTTTTACATTACATATACAGTGCAGTGAAAAAAGTATGTTCCTTACTGAATGTTTATTTTCTTTTGCATATTTGTCACACTTAAATAATTCAGATCATCAAACAAATTTGTATATTACACAAAGATAACCCAAGTAAATACAAAATGCATTTTTTAAATGATTTCATTTATTAAGCTGTCCAAACCTACCTGGCCCAATGTGAAAAAGTAATTGCCCCTCATGCTAAATCAATCAATCAATCAATCAATAAACTTTTTCGGGTGCTCCAACAAGGGGTCTCCACGGCTAAATCATGAATGAAACAATTTTTAGAAAGCTGAGTTAAATGTCACTTTCCACACCCAGGCTTTATTACTACCAGACCAGTTGAATCAAGAAATGGAACCTGTCTGACAAAGTAAAGCATGCTAAAATATCATGATTTAACAGAAGATAACAGATGAGAAACTCCATAGATTGACATACAGTACTGTATATCAGTCTGGAAAGGGTTAATGAGCCATTTCTAACTCTTCGACATTCCCGCAAACCACGGTGAGAGCCATTATCCTCAAATAGAGAAAACTAACAACAGTGGTTAACCTTCCCAGAAGTGGCCAACCTACAAAAAAATTCTCCAAGAGCACAACAGCGACTCATCCAGGAGCTCATAATTTTATTTATTTATTTTTTATTTAAAAGAACTGCAGCATTCATGATTCAACAATAAGAAAGAGATTGGGGGCAAAAATGGAATCTATGGGAGAGCCAAAAAACATCTTGATTATCCAAGACTTCTGGGCAAATATTCTGTGGACTGAGGAGACAAAAGTTTAACTTTTTGGAAGGTGGGCGTCCCGTTACAACTGGTATAAATCTAACACAGCGTCTCATAAAAAGAACATCATACCAACAGTCAAACATGGTGGTGGTAGCGTGATGGTCTGGGGCTGATTTGCAGCTTCAGGACCTGGACGATTTCTATAATTGATGAAACTATGAAGTCTGCGCTCTACCAAAAAATTTATCACTCTACCATAAAAGGGAGAATGTCCAGTCACCGGTTTGTGATCTTAAGGCCTAGTCAATGTCCGTATTTAAAGACAATTGAGATCCTTAAACAAAAAGATCATTAAAGCTCAAAAACCATCCAATGTGGCTTAATTAAAACAACTCCGCAAAAATGAGTGGGCCTAAAGTCCTTCACAGCAATGTGAAAGAGTCATTGCCAGTTATCACAAATGCTTGATTGTAGTTGTTGCTGTAAAAGAGTGACAACCATTTATTAGGTTTACGGTAGGTTTACGGAGCAATTACTTTTTCACAGAGGTCCAGGTAGGTTGGGACAGCTTTTTTCCCTTAATAAATGAAATCATTATTTAAAAACTGCATTTTGTATTTACTCGGGTTACCTTTGTCTAATATTAAAATTTGTTTGATGATCTGAAATAATTTAAGTCAGATAAATATGCAAACAAATTGTAAAAATCAGAAAAGGGCAAATACTTTTTCAAACTGACCAAGTGTTTACCTAGCTACATTTCAGTTTATTGTCAACCTCTTTTAGAATGGTCTGGCTGCATAGCAGAGAGTTACCGAGCATTGGAGTGGGACACCTTCATGAGAAAGAGCATCATCATCCCCAAACATTACAACTGTTAAAAATGCTATAATTTTAATACATTTATATAAAATGAGACAAATTCAGACCATGTCGCCTTCACCCACACAAAGCTTAAACTCTTAGAAAATAACAGCCAAGGTCAAGGTTGCACTCAAAACTTTCTTAAGCTACTGGCAACCTTTAACTTGTGACTGATTCCCTAAAAAGTAAAACTCCCAGATGGTGGTTGCTTGCTTCTGTTAACATATTTTCTCAATTATCTAAGTGTGTCATTTTTGTAAAATGGGGAAAAAATACATTTGTATGACACTAAAACTTTATGCGGTCTAGTAAGTAGAAACTCTAAGCCTTGAGCTGAGCCTCATATCACAGTTGCCAGTGCTGACAGCTGCCAGGGGAAGGGCCTTCTATTTTTACAACTCTTGTTACAGAATCAGTGTAGGACTCCAAGCACTTAATAGCAGCCCAATATATCTACCAAACACATTTTAAAAGACACATCAACATTATATAGAACCTGTAAGACAAGTAAAACTTTAAATCTTATGCAACTATTTTATTGAAATACAGAAATGTGTACATTCTCTGTAATTGGAGACTATTGTATTTAACTAATAACATAACTTTAATAATTACAAGAAAGAAACAAAGAAAGAAACAGAAAACATTGTTTTTAACATAGACAAATTAAGTGTAATTATTTATATCTGACTGGTACTATTAAATTACTTTACCTGTGTGTTGTCAGGTTTGGTGATTTTATTTGTCTGTGTACTGTGTGTGTGTGTGTGTGTGTGTGTGTGTGTGTGTGTGTAACCTTGAAATGTAGTAAGAAATATGGTGCAACAGAAAGGTCCTACCCAAATCAACAAAAAACCTGTGTTAAAATTATGAAGACTTGTGAGTGGGAATCCAAAACTGCATGACCACTAGGCCCAGTGGACATCTCTACAAGAGCACACGATCAGTACATAACTGAGATTTACATGCAGTTTTTTTTACACATCCTGTATGATCTTCTCAACAGACATCTTGCTGAACCGCCCACCAAGGTTACCGAAGATATAGTTTAATCTACATTCAGTACTTTTTTACAACTTGATATAGTCTATTTATCCCCAACTACCACACTGTTCACTCCTTAAAAAAAATATCTGCCCCAGAAAAAAAAATTCATTTATCTGAGAAAACGAGTCTATTATACATATGCAGAACCAAATTAACATTTTTCCATTTAATCCATTGTTACTTAAAGAGTCAATTAAGATTTTAAAAATACAGTCAAAAACTGTAATATCACTGAAGAAAGATCATGATTATATCAGTAATATAACTGAAAGCTGCTCCATTAAACGACTGTAATGGAAATCAGTTCTGCACTTTAAAACTTTAAGGAACTCGTGCAGTTCATCCTCTAGACCTTGGTGGAATTAGAATATTGCATTAGGGTTCATCTGAGTAAGCATGGTCCACAAAACCTTCTTCTCAAGCCTAGCATGACTTTTACCATCTGTCCCACAGCACCTGTGACTGTGTGTCAGCTTTGTGCTGACCTCCGGCTGGAGATCCTCCAGGTCTGCAGCAACAATCTTACACAATGAAGACAAAATATATGCAAAAACAAACCTACTCAGAGACTCTGCTCTAAAGTTGCTTTGCTAATAAACTAGCTGTGACACAGGGGCGAAGTTCAGTCCACCTGCTGGGTTTGTAGAAAAAGACCGCCGTCTTTACACTAACTGACTCTGGAAATGACCAACGTATCATAAGATCAGGGCCATATTTAGAGCTGATAACGTGGTTATTTCCGGTAAGTCACACAAGCAGTCAGAATACAACCAGATGTATGCGGACCTTATTTATCTATTTATTTTTAAACACAAACTAATAATACCTCTTTTGCGATCACGTTGAGTGCATCCTCCTCCGGAGTCGCTGCGGTTCTGTTCGGAGTTCTTTTGCGTCCCTGAGAAGCCATTGAGTCTGTAACTGTAACTTTACACTCTTTACTCAGTTTAATCGTGAACAGAGGGAGACCTTCATGAGAACTGCAGCATTTCCCAACGCGGATCCTTTATGTGTAACAAAAAATAAAGAAAAAACTAAAACATTGAGAACTTTTCGAGAAGTTTCCGGTGCGGAAGAGTTGCGCGTGTATCCGCTCCGCACGCGCTTCCTTTTCTGTGGTGTTTGTTACAAATGAACTCTGAAGATAATTAAACTCAGTGTTTCAATGTCGCAGTAGCACGTGCACAGCTAGCTTCGCGCCAACCAGTTCCACCAGTTTAATAAACTCCAGGGCTAGAAATTTAGAACTACGTTAGAGCTCGCGACGTTCGGTTTCGTCAGTTCACTTCCTCTGTGGAACAGCAGAGCGCACGCACGCACGCCCCTCTCGTTTACTTCTGATGTCGAGAGCTCGATGCTATAAACAGCTCTTATCGTCGCCCTTCTCGACTCACATTCCTGTCGCTAATATCACATTAAAGCAGAAACACCAGCGCTTCAGGAAAATACACTTAGAGAGCACTCCCGCCAACATCTCACTATAATCTTCATATCAAAACCAACAACCAGCTCAATCTCAGGGTGCTGCCGGGTCACGTCGTTCCTGTTGTTTCTGTCTCTGGTGTTGAATTATGTGTGGTATAGAATTGTGTGAGGTGGTGAATTGGGTGTTGTGTTGTGTTGAATTGTGCCCAGCAAACATTGGTCCGATGACAACGTCGTGTCCCTGGCCAAAGACAGTCGCGGTAGGATGGCATTAATTGGTAAAAATATGTGCCACAGGACATTTGCTAAAAATGCATTCAGATACGATTGTACATGTCTACAGTTGTCTGGGGTTGCATGTATAGCTGTTACTTTGATTTTAGTTAAGTGTTGGTCAACATTAACCCTCCAAGCAAAATTCTGGACGATTGATGACAGCGGCTGTGCATCAGATAACATCAAACATGTCCGTTCAATGGTCATTTGAGAATTATTTTTCAATCACGAGAGGACATGTAGAAGGGACGCATGTCACTTCAACGGTCATCAAATGTCCAAATGTTTGCTGGAAGTGTTTAGTATTACATTGTGTGTGTTTGTTGCTGAAATGTTTGTGGTATTAAATTGTCTGTGATATGGAATTGTGTGTGGTAATGTTTGTGGTGGTGAATTGTGTGTGGTAATGAATTGTGTGTGTGTGTGTGTGTGTGTGTGTGTGTGTGGAGGGGATGTGTGATGGGCTACTTTAAAAGGTTTAATGCAAATGTATGATCGCTTAAAGTAATTAGAATAAAAGCAAGGATTTTGTCCAAATCAGCAAAATGAATAGGTTTTGGAGATGGGTCGGAATGAGGGAGTCTCCAGGAACCCGGGGTGCAAGGTGGGGGACTCCCTGAGTGGGATGCCAACCCACTACATAGCATAAGTATGCATGCACACACACACACACACACACAGGCTCACACATCTGATCATAAACTATGGACAAAAACATGAATCAGAGGGTGACAACTTCGTGAAACAGAAATAAGGAATGGGGGTGGGGGGTATTTGCTATTTATTTATTCATTTTTTTTTTTTTATAGTTTCTTGCCTTAACTTTGCTAACGTTATAGCATGAAACACTGAATATGAAATTATACTCTGTTCTGTAAGCTAGTGACACAGCAAGGCACTCACTTATTTTACCAAGTTCATATTTATTTTATAAAGAGATAACTGCTGCATACTTGGATCTTTTCCTGCTCAGTTAGATATGCACTTTTTTTCTGCTGCTCCCCCTACAGGTGACCTGAGTAATCAGTTACATTACAACATTACAAGTTAGAAAATGAAAACTCCTTTGTGCTTCCTCATGCATGTTGTTTTAGTCAAGACCTTTATAATTAGTCTATCATCACTCAGCGAAGTTTGGCCCATAATCTGTTAACTACGAATACCCCTATCTCACCTACGGCAGTAGCCGTAAGTACAGTTCATCATGATTCACCACGAGTTTTGCCGCTGTGATTAGGTTTCTATCTTTCCGCACGTCGGTCCTCACATAGCCAAACCGCATAGGTGAGATAGAGGTATAACAGCATGAATAACAGAGAGGGGCGGGTTATTAGGGGCGGGGTTTGTAGGACGACTTTCACACACATTAAGGGATTAGGAACGACTGCTGTCTGGTTCACGGATTACATACATTGTCTTAACAGATGAAATTTTAGAAAAAATAACTAAATAACTGAGTACTTAAATGGCAGACCTAACGTGTTTGATTACTCGTTACATAAAAAAAGGAATACACTTTACTTTGTAACGCATTACACCCAACGCTGGCAATAATGAGGTTAATTATTACGTGACATGAAAAATGTGATGCGCAAACAAGTTATACAAAACTGAGCAAACAAATGTTATCATTATTCCTTTACTTTACTTTTCCTTGCATTTCCCAGCACATTACATTTAGCTAAAATGGGTTCATTTTCCCAATGAGATATTTGGGACATGATGCTTCTGGATTTGACAGTTAAAGAATAGAAAAACTTATTTTTGGGTTTCAGTCTCAGTGTGACTGGAGTAGAACCTGATGTCTTTATCTGCTGTTGTATTCTACAACCTCAAGGGTTTGATGCACTGTGCATTCTGCTCATTATGATTTCTTTAAAGTCTCGAGATGATATTGTCACTAGCTCTCCACAGAATGGTCAAGTCTTTTACCTTGTAAGAATGTTTATCAGTATTATGACTCGCACATTTCACACCCGTATACACACTGACCAAAAGTTATGAGTACAATGCTAAGAACAAAAAGCTACAAGATACATTAAAAATTATAAATAAAACCTATAATTCACATGTAATAATAATAATGATAATTAGGCATAAATGAATAAACGATGCAGAAAACTTCATGTTTTTATTACCTCTACGTAGGTTGGACTATTATAACACCTTGCTGTCTGTTTGTTCATTTAGATGCATAAATGCACTTGAATGTTCATTTTTCTTTGACAGCAGACAGTTCTTGATCTGGAGGGTAAAAATCTACAGTATGTTTGTGGTTTTATTTCAGTTGCACCAAGTGTGTTAATCTTTACACTTTCTATATTTATGCAGCGTAGACTCTGACCATGTATGCATCTCTCACCTAAACTGCACCATTTACTTTGATAATATTCACAAGTCTAACAGAATTGAAAATGCTGAACACCTTAAAATACTATAACTTTAGTATTGAGAATACAGACTGCAAGAGGAATAAGCTTCACCGGTGCATGAGAAACAGATCACCCCCCTCCCCCAACACATTCAGCATGCCAATCAGTCACACCTCAAATTCTAATAAATTTGTCTAAATCTAAAATTTTACAAGCGTCCAGCGAAACAGCCGGAGGGAGGTTCTCCTCTTATGAGCTCCCCACTTTGCTTGTGGGGAGTCATGGTAAGATATTGAGTGTCATTTGAAGTGCGACCTGGACTTACCACAAGAATGTTTTATTTTCTTTAATAGACTACATGGTAGAACTTCCATTTCACATATATTCATTCTTTGCAGCATTGAGAGAACAGGCAAGAAACAATGAAGTGGACTCAATATATGGTCAAACTATTTGGGCTTTTTACTGATAAAAAATTACAGAATAATGCAATTCTTATATGAACGTTAACAGTTATATTAAATAAAATATAATTGCATAGTCTCTCATAATTTGTACCTAATTACTATAGGTATAATTATAGGTAACCCATAAAGTTTCTTGTGTACATTTTAAAAGTGTTGCGTGTTTGCCATTTTACTGCATATTGTTTGAGGTATTAAATGTATTTGGTTGTCTTTTATTGTAGTCTCTTTCCTGCATGAGGAATATTTGGACATTTTCCTTGTAACCACCAACCACCAATTTAAAAGACACATCTTATGTCTAAATGCAATATCTAAAACTTTTTACTGCAAGTCACTGCATTTGTAACAGGGATTTTATGGGATATGGTTAGAAGAAATAAAATGGGATTTGCCATTTGCCAAAAAAAAAAAAAAGTAACATGTACCTCATTCTTTATTTATATTAATGTTTGTCACTTTTTAAAAGAGAGATTAATGGAATGTACAGGATTATCCATGAATGTCACTGTCCTCTTCATGTAATTACTTTCTTTATAATCACCTCTAACTGTAATATTTCTAGTTAATGGTATAACTAGAGCTGCTTGGGCTGGGGCATTTATCTACTAGCATAAAACAGGCTAAAACAACAATATTCCAAATGAAGCAAGCATAAACTCTAAGGTCTTAAAGACTGTATTAGTATTTTATAAAAAAAAAAAAAAAAAAAAAAAAAAACAGTCTTAGGAAACAGATCCGTCAGGCTTAATTAACAAGACAATTGACAAGATTATGCTGGTCCTTTCATAATAGACAGGTTGAGATTTTGGATACCTAGAAAAAGTATCCAATATTATTAGCGATCTAAAGATCGTTTCTGTATAGCTTCAAGGACGACATCTTTGAGGAGTGCAATCACAGATCGAGGGTCTGCACTGCCCAGAACAGCACTACCTGACACAATCATGTTAGCCCCAGCCTGAAAAAAAAAAGAGAAAACAGACACATTTAGACCATTTTTCAAGAACTTAATTTCAGAACTTTGCACGTCCTGACCAATTTTTCTAAATTATATCAATGTTGACCTGGTCACGTCATAGATATCCTGAAGCCTCATTCAGACGCCAGAAGGCTATTTTTATTTACAGTGGGGCAAAAAAGTATTTAGTCAGCCACCAATTGTGCAAGTTCTCCCACTTAAAGATGAGAGAGGCCTGTAATTTTCATCATAGGCATATCTCAACTATGACACCTGTCCACAACCTCAAACAGTCACACTCCAAACTCCACTATGGCCAAGACCAAAGAGCTGTTAAAGGACAGCAGAAACAAAACTATAGACCTGCACCAGGCTGGGAAGACTGAATCTGCAATAGATAACAGCTTGGTGTGAAGAAATCAACTGTGGGAGCAATTATTAGAAAATGGAAGAGTGAATGACCTGCAGAGAGCTGGGACCAAAGTAACAAAGGCTACCATCAGTAATACACTGCGCTGCCAGGGACTCAAATCCTGCAGTGCCAGACGTGTCCCCCTGCTTAAGCCAGTACATGTCCAGGCCCATCTGAAGTTT
>JAQQZT010000036.1:1965432-1983582 GCA_030068275.1 Clarias platycephalus | reverse complement strand
CTCCACATCATTGCATTCAGTTTTTATTCACAATTTGTTTAGTGTCCCAACTTTTTTGGAATCCGGTTTGTATTTCAAGGGTCTTCTTTTATGTTCTCTTGTGTGTTTCTGTCTTTAAGCACTGAGATATTTCGAAAGTGGTTCTCACCACAGACAAACGCTTTAGCCAGGCAGCATTTCTCTGTTAATTAGTGCAACCTGGTGAATTGCACAACACTGTGTGAGAGAGCCGTTTCTCTGACAGTAGTGCTGTGTTTACATTGCCACCTGACAGTCGGGCAGAAACACAGCACTCCAGCAGAGCAGAGCGGACTGACACAGCTTGTTAGCAGATCCAATAGGAATGAGGAGATGTTTATAAATGCACAATGCCCTTGAGAGATTCAACAGGCATCTGCATCTCTGCTAATTCAGGAAAACCTATCTCATTTCAGTCCAGTTGGCGATCAGGAGAGAAATCCCGGTGGCCTTGACGGCTGTGCATCTGATTTTTAATGCTGTCATGGCATTTGGGGAATATTTATTCCTTTAGTCAGATGTGATTTGATTACGCAGCACGGCGGTTAGCACCGTCGCCTTGCACCTCCAGGGTGTGGGTTCGATTCCTGCCTTGGGTATGTATGGAGCTTGCATGTTGTTTCCCAGGTTTCCTCCGGGTACTGCCACAGTCCAAAGACATGCTAATTAGGCTAATTGGCATTTCCAAATTCCCTGTGTAATACATAAGCTTCTCTTGACTTTCCTATCTCACCTATGCGGTTTGACCATGTGAGGACCGACGCATGGAAAGATGGAAACCTAATCACAGAATGACAAAAATGGCCATTTTCAGCGTTACGCTCTCTCGCTTTAAACAATAATACACAATAATCACTTAAAAAGCGAATTATTCATATCTCTTTATGAGTATTGATACAAAAATTGGTGTGAGCTTCTAGAAGCAAATTTTCTAGGAGCAGTTTTTGTAAAAGCTTAAAAAGCAAAAAGATCTGTAGTGTCCATAACCATGTAAAATTAATTTTAGTGTAATACACCTTTTCAGGTTTATGTCTTTTGATGTAAAATCTAAATTGGCCAAGTTCCGTCTGACCAACGGTTAAGATCACTGAAAGATTTGAATTCAAAAACGTTACAGACACTAAAACATAAAGGGGCATGAAACTGTATTTAGCAAATGTGTTTCTGTTTATCTGATAAAAATATAAATGTGTATGTATGTGTATAAAAAAATTAAGCATGGATCAGGAGATAAGAATCATTAAGAATGATAAATAATGGTGTAATATGAGACACTTTTCAGCACTGACACCATGATTTGGCCGACTGTGTGTACTTACAGCCTGAGGCCCATCTCGCTAAATTTCAAATGTAGCTTCAATCATGCTTTGGGAAAAGATGTGCAACACCCTTCAGCTAATGATCAGTTTGACCAAGTGCACAGTCACTCAAACTGGAGTGTGTCTGCTCACCGGGGACAATCATGTTAAGCCACTTGAACCTCAGTGTGTTCACAGTTATAAACAAGTGTATATAATTCTATCAGCCGTACCTTTTGCTCCCTTCAGGCTCCATGATGTTGGCTTTTTTAGGAATGCCCTGACTGAACCACAACTATATATCACACATATATTACACATATATACACACTGGCCTCTTCATTAGGTACACCTTTGCTAGTACTGGGTTGGGCCCCTTTTGCCTCCAGAATTGCCTTAATTGTTCATAGCACAGATTTTAAGGTGCTGGAAACATTGTGTAGAGACGTTGCTCCATATTGACATGAGAGCATCACGCAGTCGCTGCAGATCCATGCTGCGGTTCTCTCGTTCCACCACCTGCCATACTGTAGGTCTCGTGACTCCGTAGCCTCGGGTTCCTGTGACAGGAGAGGCACCTGGTGTGGTCTTCTGCTGCTGTAGAACATCTGCTTTAAGACGTAGGGAGGAAAACATTGGCAGATTCTGTTAATTTTGCTATCAGAGACAGTGAGACATCAGCAATAGTATTCAGGGAGATCTTTGATTAGCCATGAGATCAACATCAACTTGTGATTCCTCCATTCTATCACAGCCACCCGTATTCTCTCTGATTGCTCCATGTGACAGCCAGAGGACAGAGGTCAAAGGATCAATGGATTAATAAAGTGAAAAAAGGGGAATAGTGATGCCTGATTCGTGGAGCAGAGAGAAACATGTGTCAGCTTTTAAAGGTCAGGTCAGAAGATTGAAATAGAGAGAGTTTAGGATGGTTGGAGCCGGTCTAAAGGGGGGCTACATAGTGCAAGTCTCCAATGAGTGGGGTCCAGTCAGAAGGTAGGAGAATAAAGAGATGGGAAATCTTCTGTGAAGTTGGAAAGCAGTCTAAGAAGGAGTGTACAATTTATAATAGCACCCTAGAAAGTTGTAACGGTAACATCACACAACTGTGGAAGTGTTAAGTTGAGAGTGCGAGAGGTGAAGCGCCGCTTGTGTGATGCCTGTGCCACAGCCCCTGCTGGTTTTGCTTCTGTTGCTGATTTCTCCGGAGAGACTCGGGTCTCAGCTAAACTTCTCTTTCCATTTCCTCTGCATGATTAACTGCAGGACCACCTCACACCACGTTTTGGGGTCTATAGTTAATGCGCACATCATGTTTTTCAAATCATTTCTGATATTTATTATAACTATAATTGACCTCCTTTTTATTTAGCTAAAATGTTAACATGCAGTGGTGAAGATGTCAGAAAAGACTGCTTTGTTTTCCACACACTCACCTTCCCCTCCCACTGAAGCTCATCACAAACAGAATTAATATTAACTCAGCTTCTCAACAGGGAATATGAGGACAAACAGTGATGTGTGGAGTGTGTTCATGCGTGTGTTCATGCGTGTGTTCATGCGTGTGTTCATGCGTGTGTTCATGTCCTCCAGCACAACACACACCACTGTTGTTCAGGTATGACCAGAAAGAGTGAAGGCACCTTCTTCCAGCAATCTCAATATGCCACACAGTCACGTCCAGAAGCAGCCACTGCACATGCAACAAGCATGTACTTACTGACATGATTAAATACAGCGAGTGTTTTATTAGGAGAAGAAAAGGACGACTGTTCAGAGCTTCTGAATCCGCAGGACCGCAGGACCGCATGACCGCATGCTGCATCTCGAGCAACAGTCAGCTTCATCCAAGCAGCAGCAAAATCCCCAGTGACAAAATAGAAGTAACAGACTGAGACACACACACACACACACACACACACACACACACACACACACACACACACACACACACTGTTGTTCTTTCCCTTCTCATTTTCACATCCTTCACTCTCAACACTGCTTGATTTTTTGCACAGTTTGATCCCAGGCTTGTTTGTGTATTGTGAGATTGGCCTGGAGTTAGACTTGATATCAGATTGCATGTATTTCCTACTGTGTAAATATTCTAGTGTTTGTACATTTCAGTGTAAATGTTATCTAAGTTAATGCGTATAATGTTTTCTTGCCATTTTTGTTGGCCATAAGCATTTGGTCCGTGTTTTCGGCTAGTGTGAGAGAAATAGGAGGCTAACTTACGTTTGCACAGATTTGGGTGTTTGTCCTTTTGGTGTTGCCTGGCCTGTGCAATACCAACAACATTAAAGATTTTATACAGTATATCTTTTAAAGATACTTTTGCCATTGAGCTTATTTTCACTCACATCTTCCATCTTAATTTTCCATTATCAGCCCCAACACTACACTGGGACGTAACAGATTATAATGAGCGGTATGAAGAACATGTTAATGTGTTGGACATTGAATGCACTGTGAGTAGCAACATAAGCAAGACTCTGCAACGCTACTGCAAAACTAATTAGGAACGGAATAACACAGAACAGGTGATCACAATCACGTACTGTAACAAACTAATGACAATATGGGGGAACAGGTTAAAAGCAGATACAAAGGCACATGAGAACAAAAACTGACATGCCAGCAGCACTTGCCATGTGGGAGAATTCATGGTGCTGGACGTATCAGACTGCTAGTGAGCAAGAAGGTGGAGTTTTGCAAGTCATTACTCTACTGACATTAAAACATCACTGAACTGTGTTTTACGATCCGCCAGTTCAACCCAAGGATGCAGGCTGCTTGTTGGTAGTGTTATATAAACTACAGCAGGGGCGGAGCTTTTTCTTACAAAAACCCAAAGTTATGGAATAGTCTTCCTATTAATGTTCGGGACTCGGACACAGTCTCAGTGTTTTACGTCCATGAGTCCCCCAGATCTGCTCCTTTACCTAAGGCAAATCTATTTACAAAAATGCTTGGCTAAATAAATAGGTTTTTCGCCTAGACGTAGAGTATTACGGTGAACTGGTATGTTTAGATGCTGTCTTCCTCACTCTCATTGATCACTCGGTTTGTTGACGGTCAAATGACTGGTTGCTTTACATTCCAGTTCCCCCTCATGTCTGTGTTTCCTTCTGGCTCCTCCCTTTTAGTTATGCTGTTATAATTAGTCCTGCCGGAGTCTCTGCTTGCACTCTACAGTTAATATACATTATACATTATGTGACTGTGACCAGACCTAACTGTTACAGTATCTCTGTTGAGCTATGCATGTCACTCCTGAGCTGATCCAGACCCCCTCTGCCCTCAGGGTCTGTCTGACTCGTCCTGATGCCTACATTCTGGTTGGAGGTCTCGTCCCATGTGGTCTGCTTGGCATGTGTGGTGACTGGGGACGGTTTCACTTGACTATGAAGATGGTCCTGGCCTCGGCTGATGCTGACACTTATTCTCTAAGGACTTGTGACTCCAGTTGCTCAATAGTTCAGAACTCGAATTTCCCACAGTTTTTTACCTGAACCTCCAAAAACACATCTCCTGTTATACTGAACTTCCAGCCTCCTAACACACAGTATGATGCAGATCAATCCCTGCTCTCCGTTATCACCCAGATGAGGATGGGTTCCCTGTTCAGTCTGGTTCCTCTCAAGGTTTCTTCCTATTACCATCTCAGGGAGTTTTTCTTTGCCACCATCGCCCTCGGCTTGCTCACCAGAGAAGTTCTGATCATTCTGGTTTATATGCATTTCCATAAATTTTTGTTTCTGTAAAGCTGCTCTGACAGTGACCACTGTTAAAAGCACTACACAGTATAAATAAAACTGAATTGAATTATTTTTGTAATAAATACTATAAACACTGATTACTGATCTTGAATTACAGTTATTATAAACATCTACAGTAAGAACAACACCTTGTTCTTTTTTCAGCAACTTTACCCCTCAATCAGATACTTAAACTGATACGACTCGAAGCCGATCGTTTCTTCATCCAGCTCATGATAATCAGACACACACAGTCAGCCGTGCTGGAGAGAAATCTTATACATTTAACATTATTTCTCCATCACAAAACTGCTATGCGTCGTCTCTCAGTCTCTGCTGTTTTTAACATAAAGCTTCCTGTGTGCTGATTAACATGTACGTCCCTTTCCTCTCAGGGGAGTGAAGACTAAAGGAGAGTGAGGACTAACACAAATCAGGGTTTTACTGTTAAATTAAACACCATCAGCTGCCGTGTCTCACTGTGGTAGCTGTAATACATTTTGGGGAAAGAAAATGAGACACAGAAAAATAGCACAGACAGATAGTTGACAGATTTGTCTGATTTGATGTGATGTCTTGAGAAACAGAAGCCGGCCAGATGGACCCTTTGGACTTCCGGAGTAGTGAAACATGACTGCTTGTCAGACAAAGCGAAAGCCGTTTAGGTGAGACTGTCAAAATCCTCCCCAGACAATAACATTTGAGCGGTGTTTAATATTCCACAGGCAAACCTCTGTAGGAAAAAAAAAAAAAAGTCATTTCAGTTACTGTCTGCTCCAGAATTAATGGCACCCTTGGGTTAAAATAAATAATGGTTGTGAAAAATGTCTCAGCATTTAATTAGCTTAATTTCATATTAAAATTAAAATCTAACTTATATTAATTGAAGTAGTTCCTTAAAGTGTTTATGTAAATTAGAATCAAAACTCTGACATATTAAACAAAACCATGTGTCCCATTGATTTGCCATAAAAATAGTTATTCTTTTATACAACACACTTTTATTTTTATAGATCTAGCTTCTGTTTCCTCAGGTTCTAAATGCAAGGTATGAATGAAGTTTTCGTTTTGATGTTTTATTCTGAGGCCGTTCACCTGAACAGGAATGCCTTATGGGTGATAGGTGATACCTACCGTAGACAAAAATATTTTATAGCATTACTGGGATATTAAGATGTTACATAAAATCCATATGACATCTTACATAATGGAAATAAATAAGCAGATGTTTCTTAAGTAAAAGGATCATCACTAATCCTTGAGTCTGCAGATTCAACAACGCATTAATACTTATCATGGATGATCTTATCATGGATTGTGTTCGCTTATGCTAGTAATATTTACGTAATAAAACAGAACCTTGGCATGATATACTTTATTGATTACAGTAACAAGATGATACAGTATATTTACAGTGAAAGGGAAAATAAAGTTAACATTTCTATATAATGCTTTGACAACATTTGATGTTTTTGCTTATTTATAATCATTATAGCTTTAGGTATTACGTACTAATCATGTTTTATCTTCACATATAATAGGGAAAGCAGAAAATGTGAGATCTTTGGATTTATTCTTTTGATTAATTTACAAGAATAATAAAAATATTCTCAAAAAAAAAATACCGATGACATATTGTTTTTCTTATAGAATCATATAGACAGTACAGAGTTGAGGTTCCAGATGCTTATCTGATCCCAGACCAGCTGTGGAGGTAGGAAGTCCAACCTGATCCTCTAGACGCTGCAGCCTCTTCTTCACCTGAGCCAAACATTGTGTTCATTTAAAAATGCACAAACGAAAGTCGTATAAAACCACTAACTTCCTCTCGGTCTGTCACCGCCATAAACTTTTAATGACACTGAAGGCCAATTACACTTAATTTAATTATACACTTAAAATTTACACATTTTTCTGAACTGACAGTTAAACATGGTAATCATTGATCGATTAATCATTAATCACTTTTTTTTCAGCTGCACTATATAATAGAATTAATTATGTGAAAAATTAATAAAACAAACAATTTAAACAAACAGAATTATAACTTATAACTACTATATTACTACTATTATTATATTACTATTATACAATATCCTAGTAAACGTCGTGTGTAAACGCTAGACTGGTCCTAGCCTGTCGGCTAACAGAGATACGAGTCTGTATACTGCCTGTGATGTGGGAGTGTAAGTCGAGGGGGGCGGAGCTTGGGCCACTCGCCCTCCCCTTGCACATGAAACGAACAGCCACAGAGAATGTATCCAGTATAAACATCAAAGCTAACAGTATTCCTGTGCTACTTTAACTTGTATCAGAGGAAGCGTTAGAGCTTCGGTGCTTTGAGTGTTTCGGAGAGGAGGCTCTCACCTGAGGGGTGACAGGGTTCATGTGTGTAGATCACAAATGGAGTGTAGGATGGCAGTTTTTCCAAAGTGGTACAAAAGTATTTTTTCAGGGTGTGTCTGCTCTACAAACTCCATTAAAGTCCACGGAGTGATTTTAGTCATTATTTCAGGGCCATTTTTGAAGTGATTAACTATTTTGATGGATAAAAAGTAGCTGCTTCAACACTTTAACAAGCTACAGTAGGACGTGACTGGTCCAGAGACACACACACACACACACACACACACACACACTAATGTTTTGATGGTTGTGGTTTACTTTAGTTTCAGGTGTGTTTGTCAAGATTCATTGCCAGTTAAATCCCTTTATGTTCTATATATTTAGATGAAGCATTTTTACACATTTCTAAATTAAAGCAAATATAAAATAAGATAGTAATCTTATTTTATATTTGCTTTAATTTAGAAATGTGTAAATAAAATGAGAGAAAGTAAAACCAGATTGTAGACACGGGCACTATTTAACCTACCGAGTGCTATTGCAGACAGTTTGCTCTTCTCTTCAGGGCTGAGCTGCAGCATGGTGTGTATGACGGGCAGCAGCGCCTGCTTCTCACTGCCAGCACGAAGGAAGATGAACTGCAGCAACACGTTTTTCAGATACTCCAGGTTGGCAACGGATTTCTCGCGCTCCTGATTCCGCTCCAGACGTCGCATCTCGCTCTTCAAGAGCTGCAGAGAAAACATTTCGTCAGTCAGTTAACTCAGTGCGGTGGCTCCTGTGCTTTAAAGTCTTACATACGGCGCATTTCTTACTTTGCAAGCACCGATGCAGAATGTTTTACACACAAACACACACAATGATGGGGTGGGACAGGGTTATGAAGTGGACACAATAACAATCTATATGTTGCTCACGCTGATCTGCTCCATGAGGATGGCGTTGGTGGCTTCACTCTCATGCAGCAGGCTGTTCATGTGCTCCATACTGCGGGTGGCTGTGCTCAGTTTGTTAGTTAGCTCCTCCTTTGACGGCTCCACCTGCCACACAAAGGGCTCTGTACACACACACACACACACACAATCAAGCTGTACGTCTTCATATTTGCTGTATAGAATGTTCTCTCATTCATTTTATTGACTTATTCAAACATTGATGTAGAGTTAATGAGGCAGCAATTTGTACCATTCATGGTAATAAAGCACTAAACTACATCACAAATCCGTATTGCTGTAAACACTTTCAGAAAGGGAACCATTTGCACAGCGTTAAATCACTTCAACCCCACAAGGTTCTCACAGGAGTATCGTCTTCTGTACAGCTGTGTATGGTTAGTTCCTCAGTCACTCTACAATTAGACTAAACTAATTTTTCATGAAAAAGTAAACAGTAGTACGAATTAGTTAAATAAATAAGATATTAAATCAATAAAATAATTATACTTTATATGTGAAATCATGAGCCAAAACTCACAGAGCTTGGAGCAGGAGCTTTAATATCAGGCTTATTTGTTCAGCTGTAACTAAATCCGTTAAAACCCACACTGTAAAAACATATATTGTTGAAAGAATAAAAAGAGGGGAAGAGCAACAGTGAAATAAGTGTTACCATGTTTGGGGTCAGGTGAAGTGAGGAGCTGCTCGAGACTGGGTGGGGGCGTCCCTGCTGCGGAGAGAGACTCGCCCTCTGTCGTCTCCATTCCCTCACCTTCCTCTCGGGCCATGTCCATCTCAAACAAAGGCAGATCCGCAAGCTTCCTATCTGACTGTGGCTTCTTGCTCGGCTGCTGAGCGGCTGATGATGCACGAGAGATTAAGGCATTATAAATATGAGACTCATTCAGAAAACAGTTGATTTCTTTATTGCACACATTAAATATCAGTGCAGACGAAAATTCTTAAATCACAACACTTTTGCTTTATTGGTTTTTAAGCTAGGCAAAAACATGGATCAACCCTTTAAGTACTAAGAAAAAAAAAAGAAAATTTGACCATTTGCTAAACTCAAACTTGATATGAAGACTCTTACCAGATGTTGCAGGCTCTTTCTGCAGCTGGAACAGCTGACTCTCCAGGCTGTTGATCTGGTGCTGCAGGGTCTCTACCGTGCTGCGGTGTTCATCCTGCAGGTGGTGCAGCTGCTCACGGAAGCCACTACGTAAGGTTTCTGTTTGTGCCGTTAGCTGCGCAACTGACTGGCTGTGCTCGGACTTTAGAGCTACATTCTCTGAATGCAGCGACAGTAACCTGAGATGAGTAAAATAAATAAATAAATAAAAACCACCAACGACTTCAGAGATCTTAGACTGCTTGGAAAATCATATCATATACACATTGTAATGGGTTTGACACATGAGTGGCACCACAGAGACCCGGACACAAGACGAGGCCTTACAGAAGAAGATTTATGTTATTTGGAAAAGTGAGGAAGGAAAGGGTTTAAGGAGGGAGGATAGAAAATAGGGGGAGTGTGCACATGTGGGTCTGGAGGCCGTGCCCTGCTGGAATGCGGACACAATGCTGGTGGGTGACGGCAGCGAGCCGAGTGGGTTCGCGTGGGCAGCGGCTTCTCATGCTCGGCTGCCCAGCTCGCCTTGGTTGCGACTGGGATCAGGGTCCTTAACGTGAAGATACAGCGGCCTTTTGCTCAGATGCATTGTCTAATAAGCTGGCAGAGCCTGATGGACCCAAAAGTTTCTCTCATAGCATGTACAGTAAAGCTTATGAGCATCTCCGTAAGTAAATGATTGAATGTGCACCAGTTTACCTCTCTCTCAGTTCAGCCTCTTTAGCGATGGTCTGCTGCAACATTTTGTTGTGACGCTCCAGAAGTGTGTCATATTCAGTCTGAAGCTGCTGCAGTTCAGCATTGCAGCTCTGTGCATTAAGGTGACTTTCTTGCAGTTTGGACCTCAACTGCTCCAGCATGGTCTCCATGTTCTCCCTGCTCACACACACACGCACACACACACACACAGCATTAAGTGCTGATTGGTTGTGCGTGTGTATCAGCATCAAAACTGCTTTCACTAAACAGGATCAAACAGTTTAAAATATTAATAAATTACATGATATTTAAGAATTGAGATTTCTTTGCAAAACATATTTACACACCAGATTATATATCCTGTAAACTGTAAACGTGTGCCGAATGTACACATACGGTTGGATCCATACGTACAGGACAGTGGTACGATTTTCCTCATTTGAAATTAAGCAATAATATGTGATTGAAATGTGACTTTTAATTTTATATTCAAGGGTTATAATGCAATTCAATTCAGTTTTATTTGTATAGCACTTTTACCAATGCTCACCGCCCCAGAGCAGCTTTACAGAATCAAGGTTTCTCTGTTTGGAAAAAAAAAAAAAAAACTCCCTGAGATGGCAATAGCAAGAACCCTTGAGAGGAAGCAGACTCAACAGGGAACCCATCCTCATTTACTGTTAGTGATAACGTGATAACACTTTGTAGTGTTTGTTTTGACGGCAAAATAATTCCTTAAGTGTTTAGAAATTACATTTATTTCACAGGCTCCAAAGTTATTGGACAACTGAGTAAAAAGCAGTTAATAAGCAAGTGCAAGAGATGGAGGAGGAAAGAAAGGATCCACTTCTTCTGTGTTATGTGTGTGTGTGTGTGTGTGTGTGTGTGTGTGTGTGTGTGTGTGTGTGTGTGTGGGGTTGTGTATGGCTGCAGCAGTCACTGGTGTT
Organism: Clarias platycephalus; assembly: GCA_030068275.1. Taxonomy (NCBI): domain Eukaryota; kingdom Metazoa; phylum Chordata; class Actinopteri; order Siluriformes; family Clariidae; genus Clarias; species Clarias platycephalus. The sequence goes on along the minus strand of JAQQZT010000036.1, from coordinate 1,972,446 downwards.
TGTCGATGGTGTGATTGCTGACAGAAGTAGCAGGATGAACTCTGAAGTCACATGCTGCAAAACTGCGAGGATAGTGTTTGAATGTACAGATAGATAACAACCCAGAAGGCAACCCAAGCACTTGTAAAGGTCACCTGTCCTCAACCCAAATGGCCATGCCTTTAACTTAATGGAGACAAAACTGAAGGAATAAATATCCAAGCAGCACCTGAGGGTGACTGCAGAGAAGCACAGCAGAGGAAACTCCGTATTGTGTGTCTGTCCATGGGTTCCAGACTACACAAAAAGAATTGCATCCAGCTATTAATAATAATCCTAAAATGTATGATCATTAGTTTGCCCATTTACTTTTGAGCCTGTGAAAACAAACAGACTTTGTTAAAGAAAACCGGGAGTAATTTCGAAATGGTCAAAGCAATGTTTATCATTAAAGCTGAAAGTCTGCACTACTATGTCCTCTAGATTACTGTATGTTTACTTAAAAACCAACATTCACACCTTCTGCTGAAATGCTTTACTGTAGAACTGAAATATCCCTTACACTCAATGTGGTGCTTTAGGAACCTGATGTAACTGTGACATAACTGAGGTAAAAAAAAAAAAAAAAAACTAAACCATGAGTCTGTATGATGGTTACACATCTACGAATGAATACGCATTATTCTGCAACCAATTCAGCACAACAGAAGAAACATCTCAGGTGGTAAAGTCTCATCAGAAACAAAAATTCAGCAGAAAGAGCATAATACTGTAACAACAGAAACATCTCTCACCTTTCCTGTTTGGAAAAATCACCATCACTTTGAGTCGAGCTCTTATTTTTCTGCTGCTTGAGCACATTATGCACTCGTACCTTGTAACTGTTGTACTCAGACTTTATGGACTCAAAGTCAGCCTGCGAATGACATTACACACGTAGGAATTACAATAAAGTCTACTTTTCTGCAGTAATAAGATTTAGTTTAACACACACACTGTAGACATCAGAGCACAGCAGAAACATGAAGCAGGTTAAAAACCTCACAAAGGAGCCGAAATGGTTTTAACTTCTGAAGCTGATTAACTATAATCTGCAATTTAATGACTTAAAGTGTCTGTAATTCAGAGATCTAACACAACACGCAATATATCTGACTGTATTGTTAATATTTAGAGTTGAGTTTTGTTTGCACAGTAAGCATTTAATACCAATAGTGCACACAACCCTTAAAATAACAGACCAGAGAACGTTAAATACGTTAGAATAAAACAGAAACGCGTCTCAGCGACGCCCAGTTATCTGAGCTGGAATGGAATCTCATTATTCATCAGCTGGAGCGAGGAGCAGTCCAGCCCCGCCCCGCCCCGACATTCTGTCTGAAAGTTTGATGTCACCGTAATATGTCAGTCTGATATCGGGCTGTAAATACGGTTGAAAAATGAATCGAACATGAAACACATAAGTAGGACAGGTTAATTAATATTATTGTCCCATTAAAATCAGCAGAAGTTTTTTTTTTGAGTAAAGTTTTAAGCTATAATTGTAGCAGATGAATGATTAATCAGATTGCCCTGTACATCACATGTTAAATGAACAGAAATAGATCATTAAACCATAAAATAAAATAGAATCACATGATTATTAATACTATACAGTGGTCCCTCGGCATACGAACCAATTTTTTGCCTTAAGAACTGAAATTTTGCAAGAAATGTGCCTCAGCATATGAAAGGGCCGAGCCGAACTGAGCATCAGGTAAGTTGTGTGTACGTCAAGGCCGTCCAAAACGTCTATGCGACAGTGGAAAGCCAAGCGAAGTGAGTTTACATATTTTTTGTGGGGTTTTTTTTTGTTGTCACTTGTGCAAGTTTTAGTGAAGACACAGCACCACGGATACCCAGGATTATTACTAAGCACATCAGCAAGAAGAAAAGGAGCCGCGTTAGGTTTTTAAAGCAGCCGGTGCCAGAAGGAATCATAACCTAAGGTTAAGTGAGGTTTAATGTCTATTTATTTAATTTTTACTTCATTTACACATCTATTTACATGTCTAATTTAAATGTTCGATAGTTTTTATATGTAAAAATATGATCATTAACTATTAATATTTTTTGTGTGGCTGGAGGGGATTATCTGCATTTAGATTATTTCTTATGGGAAAAAGTGTTCCACAATACGAAATTTCACCAGATTAAATTCATACACGAGATATCGCTGTGTTTATTTTTTAATTTAAGTTTCTTGCTTTTATGTTATGTCATATTACACTTAGACATCTTATAGCAGATCTCTTTCAGCTTCAACTTGCTTATTTTCCTTCACCCCAGGAAAAATCTCAACCTCAGTGGCATAGACGAGGAAATAATCTTCAAGACCTGAACGTCACACCCGAAAACTCAGTGCGAGCTGTCTGCTCCATGCATTTGATTTAAAATCAGCTCCCACTACTAGAGTAGGGGTTGAGGTACCTTTGTAGTGCTTAGATCAGTCTGTAATGTGGTCACTTGGGTCTGGTAGGAAGTGACGGACTTCTGATGTTGATCATTCAGTGCCTTTAGCTGCTCCTGAAGTCTGTGCCGATCTGCAGTCAGTTCACTAGACTGAATCTAAGACAAAACACACAAACACTTAGACAACATGACGGAAGAGCAACAATTACTGCTCTACTTTTTCACACTTCAGACTGGCAGGAGCTCATTATTTTTGCACAGAAATACACAGTGTGATGCACATGTTCCCCCAATCCGCTATCGTCAAGAAGTGAATTAGATAATTCAGCATTCCAATCCTCTGTTTCTTGATAATTTTGTTATTGCTGAATCTACAATGTCAAATGAGTTTTTCCTCGAAGCTACCTGTTTTCTGTGTGGATTGTCTATCCGTCTCTCTAAAGCATGCGATTTTAGGTTTGTTTTCTTTTTGTTTTTCCACTTGATTTTTGTTGGTTGCTTAATCACAATGTGAATTTGTCTTTGAAGTATTTGTAGAAAATCCTTCCTCATGATCCGTTTCCTAACCTGAGGATCTGCAGACTCCGTCTGCCTTTTCATGCTGATCTTGGAGTAAAGGTCTGTTTTCTTGATCAACAACATTTCAAGGCATGACACAGGACTAATGGTGGCGTATATCCTCTTTTTCCTGCCCCGATCAATCGGAAGGGACGTTCATCAGAGAAAATGACTTTACCCCAGTCCTCAGCACTCTAATCCCTGTACCCCCTTTTACCCAGGCTGTCGTTGGTGTTCTTCCTAGAGAGGAGTGGCTTCTTTGCTGCCCATTTTGAAATGTATGAAGGTGAGCGCTACCATCCACCAGCGCTACCATCAGGCGCAAACATGCTCCGAGAGCAACTTCTCCCAACCATCCCAGAACAGTGAGGTGAGGAACAATATATTTTCCTCCCATAAGATAAAAGTTATAACTAAGTGGCTTGGGGAACAAAACATTAAAATTTTGGAAACTCCCCAGACCTGAATCCCCAAGAGGCAGGAAGACAAACAAAAACACACAAATTCTGACAAACTCCAAGCACTGATTATGTAAGAATGGGCCGCGCCAGCAGTGAGGGTGTGGCCCAGACGTTGATTGACAGCCTGCCATAGCGAATTGCAGAGGTCTTGAAAAAGAAGGGTTAACACTGCTAATACTGACTCTACATAAACTTAATGTAATTATCAATAAAAGCCTTTCACACTTACATGTATGAAATATGTGTAATTATACTTCAGTATACCAGAGTAACAGCTGACAAAAAGATCTAAAAACACTGAATCAGAAAACTTAGATTTGTGTCATTCTCAAAACTATTGGCCCCTGCCGTACAGTGGAACCTGGTGCCTCCAACATCTTCACCAGTTCCTTTGAGGTTTGGTGGAATATTTTAAATCTAAGTTCATTTATCCCTGGCCATTGAGAAACTTCTCAAATTCATTTAAAACCATAGCTGTGTGTTATAAAATCGAACAGTGCCGAATGTGTTGAATGCATCTTGAGTCAATCTTTATTTTACTTCTGTTTTAAGTCAACGGTATGCAGGTAAAGTTGTTCACTGAAAAATGAATGAGGCTTAAGCATAAACTTTTCAATGTTTTCAATAAATGCAATCTCTGAGCTAACCAGGTCCATCCACAGCATCATGTGTCATGGCTACCTTTGGGCTAATGCAGGCATTCATTCAACAAATTACATTTCAAAAAGGCTGGAAAAAGGGAGAGCAACATGGGGCCTGAAACTGAACCTTGTGGGACACTATAATGCAGAAGAATGCTAATTAATGCGAAGTAGAGCCACTAGACCCATTATCTGCATTTGTATTTCTTATTTAAACATTTTAATCACCCGCTTTACTTGAACAACACACAATCAGCTGTCTGTATTAGTATAATGTTATAAACGCACTTTAATTTATAAACTGGTCATGTGTATGAGGAATTGATGCAATGAATGCTACAATAAATAAGGAGATGCTTGGCCAGTAAGCAAGCTGTGAATGATGGGAAATGTAAGCTGACTGTAACTCACACACTCTCCTCCTTGATGAAATGTTCCAAAGACAGCAGCTTTTTGTGATTATGCTGCTGTATGTAAGCACAGTCTCTCAAAGAAGCCAGATGAGTAAATATTTTTACCTTGTAATTTTCCAGCTGTTGTTGAATGCTCTCTAATTCCCCTTTCAGAGAAGACTGCACGATCATCTGAGATGCTTCCTGCAAAGCAAACAGTCATTTATTTTACAAATACTACAGAAACAAAAGTGGATCTTACATCAATCTAAAAGAAGTAAATATGTAATCAGATTAGGTTAAATATGACCTGTGATATTAAATTATAAGGATTAACACTCTCATTACTCAAAGAATAACAGATGATGGAAACTTATTTACTGACATAAATAAACATAAAAATAAATTACAGTGGAGTTTCTACAAGCTTTACCCTGATGATCTAACACCATGTCAGTAAGATGATTTAAACTCCGCAGTGTGCCGTAGGCCTGAACAAGAGAGTTAAAATATAATTACAGTAATTACCGATTATAGTTTTTTTTCATTATTTAATGAACCATAAGTGCTGTTATAATTAAGGAATGATGATTATTTTTTACTGGAATGTCATCAATGGAAAGTTGGATTCAACTTTATAATAATGCCAAAGGCTTTAGTCAGACTCATCTCAAAGTCTTCACTATTAGTGTATAACCACTGCAATTATAAATGTACATTAACTTCTTCCTCTAGGTTTTCATTATTTGTCCTTCTCTTCTCAATTAAGATAAGTGTGTCAAAGTTCTGGTCCACAGTAAATACACTTGTTCGTATATTACATGTACAGTGACACAGGATGAAACACTGAATAGCAGCACAGCATCTTGATAATGTTGACCATTATGATATTCTACACAATCAGACATGACTCCTGTATCTTTGTACCACTATACAGTGTGGCAAATTGTGCAAGTTCTCCCACTTAAAAAGACGAGAGTGGTCTGTAATTTTCATCATAGGTGAACCTCAACTATGAGAGACAAAATAAGAAAAACACAATACAGAAAAATCACACTGCAGGATTTTTAAAGAATTTATTTGCTAATTATGGTGGAAAATAAGTATTTGGTCAATAACAAAATTTCACTTTGTTAGCAATGACGGAGGTCAAACGTTTTCTGTAAGTCTTCACAAGGTTTTCACACACTGTTGCTGGTATTTTGGTCCGTTCCTCCATGCAGATCTCCTGTAGAGCAGTGATGTTTTGGGGCTGTCGCTGGGCAACACGGACTTTCAACTCCCTCCAAATGGGGTTGAGATCTGGAGACTGGCTAGGCCACTCTCTCTCATCTTTTTAAGTGGGAGAACTTGCACAATTCAAGATTCAAAGAACTTTATTAATCCCAGAGGGAAATAGCTTTTCCCTCTGCAATTGGTGGCTGACTAAATACTTTTTTGCCCCACTGTACTTAGATTGAACATCCTTCAAAACACAAAGTACTGTTTAACCTCTATGACTATATCAGGGAAGTACGAACCACTGGGTAAGTTAGAGCAGCAACCTGCTTGCCTTGTCTAATGTTTAGCTTTATCCAGAGATTTGATTTATCCAGAGATTTGATTTATCCAGAGATTTGATTTATATCAGTGACTAGCATTAGTATGTTTCATTGACCGTTAAATAGTTTGTAGAAATAGCTAAAAAGTTCAAACTAAAAATAATCTGATGATCTATACTGTAACGTAATCAGTGATATTCTTATTATTTCAGGTTGAAGCCCACAAACATGTCTGTCTGTCTTTCTGTACAGCAGAAGTCTAACTTAATAAGTCTTATAACTTATAAACTTAATAACTTATAAGAAATCAAATTGTGTAAAGTTGAGTATTTTACGCCTTGTTTACGCTTAGTTGTACATCTAAGCCAAATACACTCCCTGTTTAAAGTAGATTATTAAATCTGGCACATGACTGTTCATGACATAGTTTTTACGCCACAATTTGATTTTAGCTCATAACACTGGGTTCTCAGTTCAGGCATTTTACACACCCTCTCCCCACCTAAAGATCTGGCCATTAAGAACGCACGTTTCAAGAAAAGGGATCTTGCAAGCTGCTGCGGCAAAATGCCGTTCATTACCTGTAGGGGGCAGTCGTGTTTCAATCTGAAGTATTGCGTGTCTACTGAAGCCGAAAATGTGAAAATCTCTCTCAGGCGCCCATTGAGCTCAAACTGTAAATACTAATATGTATTTATTCTTAATTTTCTTCTCTCCTTTAATGATGATGCTTCTTTGACTGCGCTTTCTTCATTCAGTATTATTATTAATAGTAGTAGTGCTTCAAAGTTATTATTATTGTTCTTATTTTTATTATTATTGTAACGCACCCGCGCATGTGTGCAAAAAGACGAAGTACAACAAAGAATACAAAAATGTATGATATGTTAGCCTAAAACATTGTTTTATTGTGGTTATGCGCTTTAAATATACACTAAACAATAAACACTGCCTTTTGCAAAGTGAAAGTGAGTTGCGCGTGCGGCTTTTT
>JAQQZT010000036.1:1900633-1915091 GCA_030068275.1 Clarias platycephalus | reverse complement strand
CCGAATTTTACCCGCATTTGGCGGGTGGGCGGGTGCCAATGTCAACGCCATCTTGTCTCCGTTTATGCTTCCTGAATGGCGACCGTACTACTTCCGGGTCCTAGAGCCGGTCGCGGAGCGAGTGCGCATGACAGACAGCAACCAAACTAGCTTCACGACCTCTGTTTTCTTCCGACAAAGAATAAAAAATATCGAACGTTCTATCGGACACATTTTTTATTGATATCGATCGCGTGTCTATCGCGAAACATATCGTTATCGTTTTATCGCCCAGGCCTAATCTAAATGTTGAGTAAATAGATATTAATTAGAAAAGATAAAGTGAATATTTTTACTGGGATTAGTTAATATTTTCACGTTGGCTGAAATAACAGCGCTGAAGTGGTATAAGTGAATTTCCAATCCATCCCATCGCGGGGCTCACACGCATTCACACACTACAGGCAATGTGAGACCGCCAATTAACAAACGAACCCGGACCCTGGAGGTTTAAGGCGACAGTGCTAACCACTACCAAATCAGTCCTATCTGTCCTTATTCAAAAGTTTGTCCACTGAAACTACACCGCTCACCACCTCGCAGTGTAAATGCGCCCTCTTGTGGTGGACTAGTTAACAGATGTCTGAGCGAAACAATCATTCAGTTTTAATAACATTTTAATCAGAATGTTTTTTTTTTTTTTAAACAGCATGTAGTTGTTTAATAGTTATTAAACAACTAAATGCTGTTTAAAAAAAAAAAACATTCTGATTAAAATGTTATTAAAACTGAATGATTGTTTCCCACTCTGTCGTCTTAATGGTTTCAGGTGTTCCTGTGTGGTGTGGTGTTCACAAGTCACACTCAGCTACAAGAAACAGCCAAGATCTCTCCTGCCCCCCAGCTGCAGGAGCCCAGATGTTTACCACTGCAGCTTATGAAGCTCTTGTCCTCCGAGAGACAGAGAGAGTGGTGGGACGCCGTCTACAGCCTCATTCATAAAAAGGCAGTGTGAGTCAGAGAGACACAGCTACAGTCTATACATTTACATTTCTTAAGCATAAAATGATGAAAGATAATTTCTTTAGATCTTTTCTCACCTTTAATAAAACTGAAGTAAATAACCAACAAAAAGATTTTGACAGAAAAAAATAGGGGAAAAATTCTACTGGAGATTTGACACGTTGTAGAAATATTGTGTGATTTACTCTTTCACCATCTTCAGACCGAATACATCTGCTAAACTGCGAATGATTGTCCAACACGGCCTGAACACACTGCGAGTGAGAGAGAAACACGGCCTTCAGCCTGCGCTGCTCGTCCACTGGGCCAGACATCTCAGTATAATGGTAACCTTTTTTCTTTTTTTCAGCAATTTAAGAAACGTTCCATTACACCATGTCATGTTTTAAATAAGCAGTTATACACTGCCTGGTCCTAAAACAATATAGCTTTAGCAAAGCCGTCTTTAGCTTTGATTACAGCACTCGTTAACTATTGAGTTGTTTTGACGACATCATTACCCATCATGAGTTTTATTTCCTTCCCAAGTGAAATGATTATTTTTGGACATGCTTTTATTTCCAGTATTAAGTGTATCATACAAATGTAGCAACACCTGATTTTTACTGTTGATTTTACTCTGCAGCGTCACCAAGTGTTTAAGTGATCTCTCATTGTGCTTTATTTTGTCTTAATTTTTTATTTTTTCAAAAATATAACTGCTGTTCATTACCTAGGCAGAGATGCAGTATTTCATCACACTCACACTCTCTCTCTCTCTCTCTCTCTCTCTCTCTCTCTCTCTCTCTCTCTCTCTCTCCCTCCCTCTCTCATGCCCACACTCCCTGCAGGGTGATGGTGTGAACTCCTACTACGACCAGAAAGAGTATGTTGGCCGTAGTGTGCACTACTGGACCGTTGTGCTCCCCTTACTTGAGAAAATCGAGAAGAGACGCAGCATTCCTGAACCTCTCGATCCATTATTCATGCATTTCGCTAGTAAGAACATGCAGGTAAAGTGACCGCTGGACTTCTTTTACTTTCATTTCTGATTTGGCTTTAACTTGAATTTGTTTAAAAAATGTGTTTAATTTCCCCCTTTTCTTTATGATAGGTTTCTGAAGTTAAAGGCTATGAAGAGGAGTCTACGATAGCATCCGCTCTTCTTCTCGACATCGAGGGCAAGACCGCTCAGGCCATCCCGATGCTGGAGAAGCTCAACTGTGTCTCTTCCTACTGGTATCTCGCTCGGGTACGCTACGAGATTTATGCTGCCTCACATAAGGGAGTTATTTTTAAGGGAGTTATTTTTAAGGGAGTTATGTGACGCTTCCATCAAGCGGCTTGGTGTTTACCCTTGTTGTTTTTGTTTTTTTTCTCCTCCTCATCGTACCAGATCTATCAGAGACTCTCTGAGGAGGCAGGAAACGGAGTCGAGGAAACTCAAGACCGGTGCGTCAACCTTCTCCAGCTGTTCAAGAAGTACTTATCGAAGGTCTACCTCGCCAGTGCAGACGAAATGGAGAAGGTCCAGGTTCTAATCCCAACCACCATTTGTTTATGTAACTGAGGCGTAATTACACAGACTGAAGATTGCGTTTCACACTTACATTCCAGCTTCCTGTGTCAATGGAGGAAATCATGGACCTTCTCAATGATGTCAATCAGCAGCTTGGAGAGAGTGGAGATGATGTGAATGGACTTCATGAAGGACTTCCGATGACTTCAAGCCCGCGGTCACTCACAGATCCAGCCGGAGCTGCTTCCCATAAGTTCTCCATGTCCTCTCCAGCCAAAAGTGTCCTCTCCCCCTCTAAGAGATCAGTGGTATATTAGTGTTTGTTTTTCTCTACATTATTTTTATGCTCAAATTTGTTCCTTGTTGTTGACATTATTAAGATGTCCCTTTTTTTGTGGTATTGATTTATAGTTCTCTCCAAAAACACCCCCTCACTGGGTGGAGGATCAGAAGTCTCTCCTGCAGATGCTCTGCCAACATGTCGAGGCCTTGAAGGTCAGTTTCAGCCAGTAACTTTTAATTTCATTGAAATCTTTTTAAAAAATTTAATACGGTATGCGCCAAAATATACAGCTCTGAAAGTCGCGCATCTCTGACCCACGTGTGCGTTTGCCGACGGGGCAAAGCTCCAGGCACGCGTGTTCCCAGTCGTGAAAAGGAAGTTGTGATGTTCAGTTGTTGTCTGTCGACGGAGGATAAAGTGTTGATGGGTGAGTATTATTTCCGCTTCCCGTACCGACTCGTTCCCCCGATCATACACCACCTGATGTGGAGAACGTTAAAGGAGAGTGTGTTCAACTGAAAACTAAGAGCAGAATATTACTGGTCAAGGTCACGTTAAAATGTAAGATAATGTTATAAAAACCCCGAAGGTCTCATACACGGCACGTCCTGTTTGTTCTGCAGAATGAAGTTCACGATCTCAGGCACAACTCGTCCGCATCAGCAGAGTCCCCGTTTCACAGAGTGTATGGAGGGAATTATGCAGCAGATGCGTTTCAGGAGCCGTTTCCAGCAGCGCAGTCGTTTCACGGAGTGCCACTTACAGGTCAGTAGACCATATACAGTTCAGTACACAGTGAAACGAAACGGCGTAGCTGCTGGACCGAGGTGCTACATACAAACAACATAACGTGCCACGCCTTCATTTGACTTTTTTTGTTTCCTCAGTTGCCACCACGGGCCCTTCAGTGTACTACAACCAGTCGCCTGCGTATAACTCGCAGTACCTTCTTCGCACTGCGGCTAACGTAACGCCGTCCAAGGTAGGAGGATAGTCCGTAATAATTTTTCATAATAAACAATCATTGACCAATTTTATTATAATTTTTTTTGTGGGAAAAAACAAACACAGTAAATTAGTAAAGCTATAATTAATTTAAGCTATAAATGACCTTAAATTGAGCCCCAATGTGCCTTCGTTATTACTCACACATTTGGATATCTCACCAAACCAGGGTTAGTTTTGGGGAATTTGGGTTGCGTAGCGTTGCTGAGACTCTCATGTGTATCGTTCTAAAGTTTTCCCTGTCAAAGTCTTACAGATTACAAATTCCATTCATAAAGTCCTGTATTTTAACTTTTGATGGACTTAAAACTGTTCACAAGATTTACATATTAAATAATAATAATAGACGTAAAAGCTTGTTTGTTTGTTTTTTTCCCCTATTGTTCATGTGGTAGGTAGAAGTGAGGTTAAAAAAAGCCTTCCTCTAACACATCTTTCTCGTAGGCACCCGTGTATGGAATGAATCGTCTCCCTCAGCCGCATATGTATGCTTACCAGCAACCAACACACACACCTCCTCTTCAAACAGCAGCATGCATGTACCCTCAGGATCAGGTTTTTGGTACCTCTGGTATCAGGTTCGAGTCACCAGCTACAAGCTTACTGTCTCCGTACAATGAAGAATACGGCAGCCATACTGTTTCTCAGCCCACTACCAATCCAGTGTTGCCGGAGCCTGGGTACTTCACTAAGCCGTCCGTCGTACCCGCCCAGTCCGGTAAGAGCAGTGAGGGCAAACCAGGGGATGTGAAAATTAGTTTTGGCCAGCAAATTGCTGTTGAATCTTCTAAAGTTGGGCCTGAAGCTGCCTCCCAAATGACTCAAACACCGACTGCTTTCAAGTTTAATTCAAATTTTAAGTCTAATGATGGTGACTTTACTTTCTCATCTGCAGAAATGAAAAACAAGAGTGAAAGCCTTTTGGGGCTTCTGACTTCAGATATTCCTCCCAGAGCTGAAGGCCATTCAGCCGTAAAGTCGCAGTCACAAGACCCGGCATCCAGCGGCGTCTTTACTTTTGGGAGTAAAAACACTTTAGGGTTTTCTTTGGTCGATGGGGCTCAGGGTAAAACGAGTCTTTTTGGAAAATCTGTACCCAAGCCAGTGACGGGGGAGGAAAACGATGAGAAGTATGTGGAAAGTGATGACAGCCTTCACATTGAAGAGGATGAGGATGGTCCGCATTTTGAGCCCATCGTTCCTCTGCCCAATAAGATTGACGTAAAAACTGGGGAAGAGGAAGAAGAAGAAATGTTCTGCAACAGAGCAAAATTGTTCCGTTTTGAGGCAGAAACAAAAGAATGGAAGGAGAGAGGCATCGGATCTGTAAAAATCCTGAAGCACAAAACATCCGGTAAATATCGATTGCTGATGAGGAGAGAACAAGTTTTGAAAATATGTGCAAATCACTACATCACTACAGACATGGTTCTGAAACCAAACGCTGGGTCTGATAAATCATGGGTGTGGTATGCTATGGATTACGCTGATGAAATGCAAAAGACAGAACAGCTGGCCATTCGCTTTAAGACCGCGGAGGAAGCAGCAATTTTCAAACAAAAATTTGAGGAAGCTCAGAGAGCTATTCTGAAACATTCCACCATGCAGGGTCAACTGAAAGAAAATGACCCCAAGCCTTCCGTGGACTCTGGCAAAACCACTGACCTGAAAACGCTTTTCGCTAAGAAAGCAGGTGAATGGGACTGTAGTGTCTGCTGTGTAAGAAATAAATCCACATCTAAAGAATGCGCTGCTTGTTGCAACCCCAATCCTTGTGCGGATTCAAAACCTGAACTTAAACCACCTGAGGGATTTAAAAGTGGTTCATCAGCGGGAGCATTTACTTTTGGACTAGGTGGAAATGCTAAGGATCCCAGTGGCGAAGCCAGCTTTAAGGCTTTTGGATCCCAAATTCCTTTTTCCTTTACGTTTGGATCGCAGTCAGCTGCTACTCCATCCAGTCAGGGTGATGCAAAATCTTCAAATGTTTCAAGCTTTTCATTTGGGTCGGCATTTGGCCCTCAGTTTGATAAGAAACCAGGACAGTGGGATTGTTCCACATGTGCACTGAGGAACGAGGCCTCTGCGAGCAGCTGTGTTGCATGTCAAACTAATAAACCCGCTGTTGCTCTAGAACCCACCAAACCGTCTGTCACTTTGCAAATTCCAAGTCAAGTGAAGGGAAATGGCACTCAGCCTTCTGTAAGTGTGGAAAGCAGCAAAAACACTGACCTGAAAACGCTTTTCGCTAAGAAGGAAGGTGAATGGGACTGTAGTGTCTGCTGTATAAGAAATAAATCCACATCTAAAGAATGCGCTGCTTGTTGCAACCCCAATCCTTGTGGTAATTCAAAACCTGAACTTAAACCAGCTGAGGGGTTTAAAAGTGCTCCTGGTCCTCCTACTTCATCAGCGGAAGCATTTACTTTTGGACTTGGTGGAAATACTAAGGATCCCAGTGGTGAAGCCAGCTTTAAGGCTTTTGGATCCCAAATTCCTTTTTCCTTTAAGTTTGGAACAGAGTCATCTAGTCCGGCTGAAGTAAAATCGCAGCAAAGTTCAAATTCCTCCATCCAAAAAGTCAGCAGCTCAAGTGGTTCAAGTTTCGCATTCAGTTCCACTGCTGCTCCAGAATCTACCAAACCACCTGAAAGCTCTGTCCCCTCACATGGCTCTGGATTTGACAAGTTTGCCAAAAAAGCAGGTCAATGGGATTGTGATACCTGCCTGGTCAGGAATGAGGCAGCTGCAGCAGTGTGCGTTTCTTGTAATTCTCCATGTAGCAGCCGAAAAAGTGGAACACAGTGGGATTGTGATGGCTGTCTAGTTAGAAATGAGAGCACAGCCAGTCAATGTGTGTCCTGCCAGAAACCAAATCCCAATGCAACCAGGACTAAGGCTGCACCAGCACCTTCTTCCTTTAGCTTTAGTGCTGATGGTCAGGCCAACCCTGCAAGTACAGCGCCTACGGCCAGCTCAAAGGCTGGGGGTTTTAAGTTTGGTCAGACTAAGAAAGACACACCGGCAACAACTCAAGTCGAAACCGCTTCAGGCAGTTCAAAATTCTCTTTTTCTGTGCCAGGTTTAAGCACTGGATTCAAATTTGGTCTTAAGGGGTCTGAATCAAAGCCAGCCATCAAAGTCCGTGAATCTGCCTCAATGTTTCTGAAAAACATTGCTGATCAGCACAGAGAAAAAGAAGCGGAGGTTCCCTCTTCATCTGTCCAGTCTGAGAGTAATACTAGTAACGAAGACTGTCCACTGTTTACAGGAAAGCAGAATGCGTTCAGTTTTGCAGACTTGGCAAACTCTTCGCAAGGTAACTTCCAATTTGGCGAGAAGGATCCCAGCTTTAAAGGCTTTGCAGGGGCTGGCGAGCAGCTTTTTACCTCGTTTGGGCAAGGCCAGAAGGGAGACGGCTCCATTGATCAAGAAGAGGAGGATATGTATAAAACAGAAGAAAATGACGATATTCAGTTTGAACCTGTGGTTAAGATGCCTGAGAAAGTTGACCTTATTACAGGGGAAGAGAGCGAAGAATGCCTGTATACAGTACGTGTGAAACTTTTCAGGTTCGATAATGATACTCATCAGTGGAAAGAACGGGGTGTTGGAAACCTAAAACTTCTAAAAAACAGTCAAAATGGGAGGCTTAGGGTTCTGATGAGACGAGAGCAAGTGCTGAAGGTGTGTGCTAATCACTGGATAAATACTACGATGAACTTAAAGCCCCTTTCTGGCTCAGATCGAGCCTGGGTTTGGTTAGCAAATGACTTTTCAGATGGAGATCCCAAGTTGGAACAGTTGGCTGCCAAGTTTAAAACCCCAGAACTTGCGGCGGAGTTTAAGCTAAAATTTGAGGAGTGCCAACAACTGCTGTTGAACATTCCTCTACAGACCCCTCATAAGCTGACCGATTCAGGCCGAACCGCAAGTCTCATACAGAAAGCCGAGGAAATGAAATCTGGTCTTAAGGACCTCAAGTCCTTCTTGACTTACGATGGAATGAAGGGCAAGAATGAGGAAAGCAACATTACCACAGCAAACGATATCTCTGCATTCAAACACCAAGGCGAAAGCACTGGACCCACTCTGGAATGGGATAATTATGATCTGCAAGAAGATGCCCATGATGAAAGTGTCGACACGTCGGTCTATGCTTCTCCTCTAGCTAGCAGTCCACTGCAAAAAAACTTGTTCCGTTTTGGAGAATCATCCTCTGGGTTTAGTTTCAGCTTCCAGCCTATTCTTAGTCCCTCGAAATCCCCAGCTAAGCTGAATCAGAGCGCAGCATCCAGCGGACCGGATGACGAACAGGAGGCAAGTCAAGAAGAGGACAGAGATGGCCTGTACTTTGAACCAGTCGTGCCGATGCCTGACATGGTTGAGCCTGTGAATGGAGAAGAGAACGAGCAGGTGGTGTTCAGTCACCGAGCCAAGCTGTATCGCTATGATAAAGACCTCAACCAGTGGAAGGAAAGAGGTATAGGAGACATCAAAATTTTACAAAACTACGAGACAAAGCGCACAAGGCTTGTGATGAGACGTGACCAGGTCTTTAAATTGTGTGCAAACCACTGGATAACCTCCGATATGAAGCTTGAGCCGATGAAGGGGGCAGAAAAGGCATGGATTTGGAGTGCTCCTGACTTTGCTGAAGGAGAAGTTAATGTTGAGCAGTTGGCTGTGCGCTTTAAATTGCAGGAGACTGCAAATACGTTTAAAGAATCTTTTGAGAGTGCCAAGGATGCACAGGAAAATAAAACCCTTCTTGCATCTGCTTCCCCGAGTAAAGTTTTGACCTCTCCCAAAGCTCTGTGTGGTAAAGCTGCTATTGAGGTGCTTGAGGAGACAACTAAGGAAAAGTCTGAACAACCTTCTGAAGTCAGTCATGAGTCTACGGAGTCTCTCGGTTCGCCCAACGCCTCTAAAATATCTTGGGTTTCTCCGCCAAAGTTTGTCTTTGGGGCAGACAATGTGCAGAAAATATTTAGAAGCCCAGAATCGTCCAAACAGATGGTTTCCAGTCCAGCTACAGGACCTGCAGATCAGACGTCATCGGGCAGCGCTTCAAGCTTCAAAACACCAGAAAGACAGACGACACCCTCGTTCAAGGTGCCGGAAAGAGGTAAGATTTTAACTAAAGTTAAAGCCTTAAAATCTTTAATACATTTTTTAAAAAGTCAAATAATCACTACTGAGGTTTTAGCTTGTATTCATAATGTTTAATAATGTTTAATTCACCAGTGCCTATGATTGAGTCCATGTGCAGTGCTCTGTGTGTTCTCTGAATCTGTTCTGTTTGGGGACATTTGGCCAGTTGGTGATTTTCTTTCAGACCACACCTGTGTAACACTGGTTATCGGCTTCAACCCGTAACAAAGGTGTTATAGGTTGAAATATTCATAGTATTATTAACTAGTCAAAAAATATCATAGTTTCACCTGTTATTTAAAGTTTATTTTTTTTAATCTGAATTCTTTGTATAAACAAAACGAGTTATTCCAAAGCACGTTCCTGTATATAAAACAAGAACAACAACAACTACAGAAAAACAAGGATCAAATCCCTTAGATAATAAAATGAAATAAATGGTACTGTGAAAAGTTTGAGAAACTTAAAATGCAATTTCTGTGCAATATTTTATCTCACTTCAGCTGAATTTGTTTTGGTTATCTGTTAAAAGCCCCTTTGTGCTCCTTCCTGAGTGTGTGTCAATTTACACTTAAGAAGACTAATTAGTGTGAAGCTTGATTGGTAAACTCGAAATCGCACTGCGTTGAGTTACTGTGCATCTATAACTGAAATCCATAGATCACACCAAGTTTAAAAACCTTGTGAATTTATATATAGTTACACAAAAATATAGCAAAACGTTCATAAAACCTAGTGTTTTTTTATATTAATGGGATAAACTAATTAAATATGAATTAAGAAAAACATGAAAGACTAAAGAAATGAAAGTATAATTTACGAATTGAGTTAGACCGCCGCTGTGTAAACGTAGACGTGTTACTCGCCAGTGTGCTGCGGCCCGTCACCTCCTGTGGACCTCCTGCTTCCTAACACTGCATCAGACATGAACAAGACCAGGAAACGTCACTAAAACGATTAAACATGCCGGTCTCTGAGTCGGTGATTCATGTCCATATGCCATATGATTTGGATTTATTTTATTTATTTATTTTTTACATGTTCAATTTTAACATTTATTTATTTTTGCTCCATTTTACATATAATCACATAATTTATTTTCTCTCTCACTAAACTTACCTTCCAGATTTTGCACTTTCCCGTCTTATGCTGTTGCATTTTATTTATGTTGACATGATTTATTATAACTGACTTCTGTCTCTGAGAGTCTGTTGCAGTTTGGTAAACTTGATGTAGTTTTGTGGGTGTCACCAAATGCAAGTCAGCGTTGTCAGTATTGCAGTGGAAAAACTTTTTGCCATGCAGAACATGTGTTTATAACGATAAGCCGTGTGTCTCTTTTTTTTTTTTTTTTTTTTTAAATCAATCAGTTTTTTCTTACCACAATTCTGAACACTGAAACAATAACCCGAGACCGGGAGCAGTAGACCTGAGTCGTCTTTATGGATTATGAAAATTTGGTGTTCATTAGGGGAGCTGTTGGTGATCGGACCCGAGTAAAACACCTACGTACATCATTTCTGTACATTTTTAAAATATAAAAATTTTCAGTCAACTACAGAGTCATTGGCACAAAAGATTTAAATTAAAAAAAACAGGCATTATCTCAGTGACCACAGTGAAAGTGCAGTATAAAAATGACTAGTATAAATTACTTCCACATAGTTATTTCAAGGATTTTCTCTTATGAGACTTACAGAAAACCAGCCATTATTTCCTGACCTTTACAAAAATTAAATAATTTTAATCACGCTGTTTGTATGTGTGGTCAGTAACCCTGTGGCACAGAGGTGTTCACTCGGTCAAGTCTCATTCCATCACACATCGCAGGCCTTTACAATGTGCTTCTTCTATACTTCTGTTTCTAATACTACCAGGTTGTATGTAAATTATTCCCATTCTAATCCCCCCTTTTTTAAACCAGTGCTTTACTGGGGACTTGAAAAAAGTGTTAAAATAAAACCACATTCACCTTTTATTCTCGAATACAGTTTGATTTACTACGTTATTTAAAGAGTGCCAATAATTCTGGAGTCTCATTCCTCGTTGTATAAATTGCGATTGTAAAACGATGCCTAGCTTTGCTTTAAGTGGTTACTGAAGTGAGTTTTGTCTGGCTGGAGCGGTCGGACTCGGTGTGTCCCAGATATCTGAGACACAAAGCGTCTCACCTGACACCCACTGTTTTTTAGGGTTGGATTTTAGGCTTTTTAAAGATAACCCTATGGCTTTTTGGACGTGCGCCTCAGCTGCCCAGTTTGAACCTCAAGGTATTTTGTCACTGCACGTTGTTGTGTTTGATCGACGGGACACCGCTGTCTCCAGCGAGCCCGTGCTGACCTCCTTAACCCTGGATAAAGAACAATAATAACTAGAACGTGTGTTTATAACAACATGCATGCGTTTGAAATCGGACTGATCTCACACATCTGCTTGTCTCGTGTATTAACTTCCATTGGTGTTTGCAGCGTTGACACGATTGTTATTAAAACAAGGCTTCCTATAAAACCTGATGTCATGCAGTTCATTAACCTGGTGATAAAAGTTGATAAAGGCCCTGTGTGGTTCACTGAGGTGTTCATTAGGAATATGCCAGATAGCTACTAATATATAAATATAAATACAGTATTATAATCTGTAATTATGAAAAATCCTGCCGGATCGATGCTCGAGTCACAAATCTGAGAGAAATCTGATCACGCGTTAAGCGTCTGTTAAATATTTCCTGAAGCAACGTTGATGTTCTTTTATATTATAGCCAGGAAAGTGGTGTGTACGTACACTACCATTCGTGATTTGTAGTTATGGTCTGAATTTTGCATTCACTCAACATGAATGTCTCAGTAGTATTGGGCTTTCATTACCATACCCCCCCCCCTCCTTTTTTCCCCCCCCTTCCGGGCAGAAAGATCACACGAGATCCAACTTGGTGCCACACAGACATGCAGATCCTCTGATACCTGGTTAGACGTCTCTTAGCCCCTTCAGTCAGACGTCCGTTAAATTTTGGTAGACTACAATTACATTTATTGGCAACCGGCCCCCATACCTGAACCTTAGACTTGGTCTTCCATTTATTTTATAATATCATTTAATTATTTTTGTATCTGCTTGAACCTCGAAAAGCCTAATGTTCGCTCTACCGATCCTCCAAACAGGGCCAACATTTTTGACCCTGTATGGAATTCAGAAAACCCAAAATGATTTAAAACTTGTGCTCTAATTTATTTATTTTCCTTCGGCCCCAGTTCAAAGAAATGTTTGAAAGCCCGACATTACCGTGACTCTTCTGTTGATGAAGAGAGTTTGTAAAGTGAACAGCGTTAAACGGCTGTACGTCCATAGTGACGGAGTTACATTGAGAGTCTTCACTCTACTGATGTATCCTAAAGCCCCAGTTGGTGTTTATTAATCATGTGTACACATTTCTAAACACGGTTAATTAGCATTTCATTATGCAATGATCTTCACTATAAAGTGAAGCTTTATAAAGCTGTTATTTCTGTTAATTGATCAAGAATTTCTGGTTGATGAAAGTCTGACGAAATCAGAATCAGTTTTACTCACACATTAACAGTGTAAGAGTCGGGGGTTTTAGGATTACTTACACTAAATAGTGGTGTTTCTGGTGAAGTGCATGAAAGATTATTGTGCATGTGTAATGTGTGTGTGTGTGTCTTTGTGTAAAATTATAATAATGGATTCTTAAGTGTTAAACTTTTGGCTGGTCTAATAGTAATTCTTACTGAATCATAGACACCAAACATGAGAGACATTATCACATCCAAAGTGTCTCCTTTAATGTCTCTGTCCAGGTGATTCTTGTGGAAACACAAAAAAAATCTATAAATTGCAGTATGTTTATTATAGTCTGTGATTTTGTTCTATAAAACTGATTTAGAGTCTGATAAGTTTAGTTTTCTATTACAAAGTCACTCAGCAATCCGATCTGTGTTGTAATTGGTAGGAGTGTGTGACTTTAATTTTTTTTACTACTTCTGCTAGCTGTGCCCAGTGTGCATGGAATTTAATAGTACACTCATAAGCAGGTTTTTTAAAAATGTACAACGCCATCTGTTGAATTTTGAGATGAACTAATGATTTTTGTCATGGTAGAATTATTTTTAGTTTTAATAATAATATAAGGGGATTTTCCATTTAAACTAGCATGACTTCTCTTTTTGTGGGACGATGAAACAAAGCCTGTATGTTACCTCAAGCTTTCACCTGTGAAAACCCCATTTAAAAAATTTCAGTCATTTTTGCGTGTATTTAAAGACACGCCCACTTTAGTTATAGTATACGTATAGGTTTATAATTCTTTTAATAAGAACCTGCTTAAATGCATAATTTTTGCTGTTATCCTAGAGAATTATGATTTAATTCTTGTTTTTCGTCCCTTTTAGTACATTCTAACACCCATGATGATGTACGGAGTGCTGAGAGCAGCGATGACTCTGATTTTGAAATTGTGTTTGAACAACGACCAACTAAGGAGCAGGCAGAACTCGCTCGAAAGCTAATGCTGCCACCAACATTCTTTATTTATAAAAACAAACCAGGATATGTGACTGATGATGAGGATGATGGTAAGACTTTATATGTTCTGATTAACTTTATTCTACATGAGATTACAACAGAATTTCATGTGCAGTCTCAGTTCCACTTGTTCCACCTTTAACACATGTAAAAGCCACTCAGTCATAAATCTCAGATCTTTGACCTCAGTGTTTATTACTGTCTACATAAAGATGAACTTATTTCTAATGACCTCAACCTGTATCTACTATGCAGATGAAGATTTTGAGACTGCTGTGAGGAATCTGAAGGGAAAACTCTATCTTGATTTTGCTGCACCTGGTCCTGGTAAGTTTTTCTTGATTTGCTGTATTAGTTGATCAATAAAGCAGTTAGATTAATAGTAAAGTTCATTGCACAGTTCTGTACAGTTATAGTCGGAGTTTCTCAATTCACCGAGCAACACACCACCACACGGAGTCATGATTAACACATCAATAAAACCAGGACTAATGCACAGACTGTGAAATGGCACTGTGTTTATTATTTAAAGTTGAAATGACCGAGACTTCCTGTCTGCATTAGCGTCACGTACACTCAGTTAATTCTATGTACTGTATACAGGCAGTCCATGACTTATGAACAAGTCTCGTTCCGGGAGTCGGATTTGTTCGTAAGTCGGGGACAAAGTGAGTCTTGTACACCTTTTGATGTGAATATATAATGTAAAGTATAACGATCCACTTGACTAGATCTCCGTCAACTTTTCCCACACTGCCATCGTGTGGCCAAAAAACGTAACTGTGCGTAAATGGCTTGGTTTAACATGAGCTTTGTCCTTATACACACAGGCAGGTGCCTTTATAGATCATGTGTAGATCATGAGATTCAATAACATGTACAATGGAACCTCGGATTACAAGCATAATTCGTTCCGGAAGTGGGCTTGTATTCCAAAACACTCGTAAACCAAATTTAATTTTCCCATAAGAAATAAT
>JAQQZT010000036.1:1817304-1827657 GCA_030068275.1 Clarias platycephalus | reverse complement strand
CATGTTTGTGGCTGTAATGTGACAAAATGTGGAAAAGTTCAAGGGGGCCGAATACTTTTGCAAGCCACTGTATGTTTCTGAGTTTAATAAGACAATCGGTTGGTTAGTGGTTCTCCAGGCATGCGCCAGTAGTTTTGGAGACCTTCATCCAGCTGTTTCTGCGTGTAAATCCCAGCCTGTCTCAGCGAGGTTTTCATCTGGATAGTGACATACTGTGTTACTTAATGTCACATCGGCTCTATTTATTTAATCACACAGTATATACAGGTCCAGCTCACATTTCTGATTTCTCAAAAGAAGATGCAGTGAAGTCACAGACCGGAAAAGAAAATCAATCTGGAAATGTAAGCAGAGGTCCACATGTGGCCCATCACTCTGTTTGGGAGGATTTCTGTGCATTCACAATGGCACTAACTCTAATCTCGTCCATATGCACGATGCATTTCTTTCTGCTTTTAAACATCACAAGCTTTTTACAACCCAAATTAAAACCGCAATCTTTTTAAAGCCCTAACATTGTGTGTGAACGTATTTGTAGCATTTAAACAAAGAACAAACCCGGCCAGAATAACAAGACTTTCCCATAATGCAGCCCGATTCCCAAGCTTAGAGTTACTGAGCAACACACTGCCTGAAAAACACTGCTCTGATTAAAAATAAAAAAGCCTCATTGTTTTAATTTGTGTTTTACATGAAAACTTGGCCACAGCCGACTACAGCAGTCTAGGATTCGATGTACATCAGGTTTCTTTGTAATGCATAGGGGCGAACATGTGCATTCACTCAGACGGCTGCATACTCCTGTGTTGTGTGTTTTACACTGTGTGTGTTGTTGTCTTCACAATCTGCACTTTTCTTTAACCATGAAACAGTGTTTTGGTTTTAGCTCATTAGTTAAATAGCTCTAGTTCTGTCGGTTTCTTTTTTCTTCATCTTCTGTATTTCTTGTCTCTTGTCATTTGCCGTCTGCTGACCCTTCGCACCCTTACTGTGTCCTGTTGGATTGTGTGTCGTTGTTTTGCTCGAATAAAAAGAATTTTGAAGGGTGAAAAAAGTGTTAAATACATTACATGTGCTTTTAATGTTACAGATAAAAAAAAACATACTATTTCCATTTATTTTATATGTTATGTTATTAACAGACTTTTTAAAGCTTTCTCTTCCTCCGGTGTAAGCACAAATATACACTATGTACGGATTTTGATAGTTGGTAAAAGTTAAAACACAACTAGTTTTGCACGTAATGTGCTTTAAGAATCTTTAATAGCGGCTGAGTGCGGAACATTAGCAGTAAATGTAGATTGTGGTTGTGTGTAACGCGTGGAGAATGTAGCGGAATTATCGGATTTAAAATCTAAAGCAATATAACGCAAAGTTCAAAAGTAGATCTCTCCTCTGTGTGGAGACCGTAAATAAATAAAGTACTAAAGACTTTATGGGATCAGTGGAAAGCCAAGATGCCTGTGCGGTGAGTCATGGATCAGAGGAAGTCGGGGTGAACAGATGCACTGCAGAAAGACGACCGATTTCAGATCATAACGGACGAAAATGTGCTTCTGTTGCAGCACGCGCATTGTCATGTCTTATTTTTTTGGGACGTCGGGTCAATTAAAACAGAAATGCACTTTTCCCCTAATCAATGCCTCCGTACCGCTCTTTTCTATCTTTGCTACTGTAGCTCTGACTGGCTTAAGATTAATAAGTCTATATATTTATATATTATTTACTGTATTATATAGTATCTAAATTATTTTAAAACAATAAAACTCTTTTTTCGATCGTTTTGTGTTTCTGTGTTCCTCTTCTTCTTAGATTTGCTATTGCTATTGGTGTGTGTGTGTGAGTGTGTGTGTGTGTGTGAGTGTGAGTGTGTGTGCATGATGCTGCGCCTTTGAATATGGACAAGCGGTTGAGATTGTCGTTTGTTCCTACTGGAGCTGTATCAGCATCTTTGAGATTTGTTAAAAGAGCTTTATAAATAAAATTGAATTGTGTCAGGTCTCTCTGACCGGAAGGAGACCTCAGGCCGACCCAGGACCTGCTGGAGAGATTATATTCCTCATTGGCTTGTGAACTGAGTGTGGGAAAACAGAGTGGGCGAGATAAGACGAGTTTTACGAGTAAATTAGCTTCAGATTTGTAGACACACATTGTTGTGAGACGAGCACGAAGCTGACATGTGAGACAGATGGAAAAAGATTTCGTGATAAGTACATTCAGATGGTACTGGAGCTTGTGTCTATATGTACTGGTGCCACTGGGGTATTATAGCATTGATGGACAGCAGTGGAAAGTGTTGTCTGAACATATTCGGGATATCATTATATTGTAGGTAAAGGAGAGAAAATATAATGATTTGCTAATTGATTTTGTCAACACAGGGACAGAATTGTTGGTACCCCTCCGTTAAAGAAAGAAAACCCCCACAATGGTCGCTGAAATAACTGATAAAAGCAATAACAAATAAAATAATTACTGAAAAGGAACTGATGAAAATCAGACACTGCTTTTAAATGGTGGTTCAACAGAAGCATTTTAAAAACAAACTAATGGAACTGGACTGGGCAAAAATGATGGCACCCTTAACTTAATATTTCGTTGCAGGCCTTTTCAGGGCATCACTGCAGTCAAGCGATTTCTCTAAGTCTCGGAGAGACTACTGCACCTGTCGACAGGTATTTCGTCCTCCTCGTGAGCAAACCGCTCCAGCTGTCTCAGGGTTGAAAGGTGCCTTCTCCAGAGTGCAGGTTTCAGCTCTTTCCACAGATGTTCAATAGGATTTAGATCATGGCTCATAGCAGGCCACTTCAGAACAGTCCAGTGTTTTGTTCTTAGCCCCTCTTGGGTGTTTTTAGCTGCGTGTTCTGAGACGTTCTGATCAAAGACTGTGTGTTGTGAGACTTTGAGACTTGCCAAATGCCTAAATGTAAATGTGTTTTGGGTCATATCCTGTTGGCGGACCGATGACCTGCGACTGAAACCAACCTTCCTGACATTTTGCTCCAGAATGCCTTGATAGTCCTGAGGTTTCATTGTACCCAGTACAGATTTACAAACCCTGTGCCAGTTTCAGCAGCCCCGGAATATAACCGAGCCTCCTCCATGTTTCACAGTAGGTACAGTGTTTTTTCCTTTGTGTACTTCATTTTTAGCATCTTGGAAGATAGAGCTGTGACGTGCCATAAACAAATTCCGGTATATGTCTCATCTGTCCAAAGGACATTCTCCCAGAAACTTTGTGGCGTGTCAATACACATTTTGTCAAATTCCAGTCTCGGTTTTTCATGATTTGTTTTCATCAGTGGAGTTCCCCTCGGTCGTCTTCCATTATGTCCTCAAACAGTGACAGATGGTGCGATCTGACTCTTTGGAACTTGTTCTGGGCTCATTTTATCGTATCTTCAATACGTCATCAATTTTCCACCTTCAGGGAGGTTGGCGATAGTCCTGTGGACCTGAAACTTCTGAAGGATCTGCGCACCTGTGGTCACATGAACATCAAGTTTCTTGGAGACGGTCTTATAGCCTTTATCTTTAACATGTTTGTCTTTCTAAAGCACAGTGACTTTACACCCTTTAAATAGGCAGACTGTCTGGTTACAAGTTTGAAAGACACGTGTGAAGCTAATTATGTCCTTATGGTCAAATTATTTGTTATCTTTTCTAGGGGGACCATCATTTTTGTACAGGCCAGTTTCATTAGATTGTTTTTCTTTTGAAACACAATTTAAAAGCCACGCCTGATGTTCAATAGTTAAATGTAAAAAATTTTTTATGTATTATTAATTTTGTTTAATTAATAATATATATATATATATAATTTTAAATGGAATTTTTATGCATTACAATTTTTTAATGCAGATAAATCACATGACCATGTTTGACCCTATTGGTCCTCCATAATCGCAGGGCGTCTGTGAGCTCATGCGGAAGGAGTGGATAGCGCTTTCCTCCGAGTCTGTTACTCCGCCCCCAACGGTGCGTGAGCGAGCAGTTCGAAAAGATGCGGACAGCTGGTGTCAGGTGGTTCAGAGGAAACACGTGATAGTCTTCGGCCCTCCTGACTGAGTGGTGGTAGTAGTAGCCTTAATGTGGGAGCCCCCTAGTGACGGGGAGGAATTGGACACGACATGAAAAAAATTATATAAGGAGGTTAAGGCTCTAGGTTGTTGATCATCCAACCCAAGTTCGAGCCCCGCCCTCAGTGTGCTGCCACACCCCATAACCACCCGGCCACTGCATGCAGTGCCATTTCCATTCAAGAGATTTTAATTTAACATTTAAATGTTAATGTTTGAGGGAAAACTGCATAACCTCCTCTAACCTCTAGTCTGTCGTGCATATCTTTATTCCAACATCGCATGTAAATAATACAAGTAAATCTGATTTATTTTAAATGTATGAACTATTTTAAAATTGTACTGTAACTAATCACTGACTGTCTGTTATTAACTACAGTAGATTAAAGTTTTAATGTATTGACAGCCCTAGTTTCCTGTTATTTTAGTGGCCATTGTGGGTTTTTCTTTCTTTAACAGAAGGGTACCAGCAATTCCACATGTTTAAAGGCAAAAGTAAGACTAAAGCTGATAGATCTGTAATGGACATAAAAAAATAAATAAAAAAAAACTCTCAGTTGGATGATTTTATTCTGCATGGACGACTGTGTGGTCGTAAGAAGGGAGGAAGTCTTGGTTGTGGGTTCAGCAAATCTCTCCCCCTGAAACCACAGCCTGACTAAATTGGTTAAAGTTTTTTCCTTTCTTCTCTCGCTCTCTCTCTCTCTCTCTTTGAAAGTCATCCAGTCATGAAAAAAAAACTGTTGGGAATGAGCAAAAAAAATCAGTTGGAAATCCTCTATTCAATATATGATGATATAAAATGTGTTTCCATATTCTCCACATAACCACCATCTGGCTCTCATCCATCCTATTCCTGGCCAGTTCCAGAGCCATAAGTGTTCACTATAAAAGGGCATTGACTTTAATATGAGTCACTATTTTACCACCCCGACTCAACAGATCCGTTCTGCTGTTCCTAAACAGACCCGCAAATGCACAGTAACAGCAAAAGCGCTTCTCATCCTGTGTGTGTCACAGATTCCTTCGACCCTGCCATCAGCACTGAATCACCAAAAAGACACACTGGGACAAGATGTAGTGTAAAGACTAATTTATTAACGTCTTCTGATTTCTTTGTGAAACACAAAGGTGGAAAAAAATTGTACCTTACACACACATCACACACACAAACAAAAATCGACAAGCACACTGAGCCAGGGTGAATTCTGTTTTTTTGCACAACTTTTCCAGTATTTAAAGTATTTAATAGTGGTGACCTTATACATCGATATGATGATCTAATTAGGACACTGGGTGGACACTGGCAGATTCATTTAAACGCCAAATGCATAAATCATAAGAGTAACATTCAGAACATTAAAATCTTTCATGAATGAGCGTGATTTCAACATCTGAACAGAGAATGCAAGGAGGCTTTGTGCAAACAAGCAGTGAGAAGCATAATGAAGGCTCGAGGGTGTCTTAGTGAGTTACAACGTACATTAATGACTTAAAACTAGGAAAAAAATAAACAAAACACACACAGTCTCTCTCCCTCTCACACACACACACACGCACACACACACACACGCGCACACACGCACACATGAGGTGATCCCTATAGCCCCAAAAAGGAATAATGATAAGCTTTCATTAAGCAGTTCATACATGTAAAGGAAAAAAACACAGCAATAACAAAATATCTTTTGTCCTGGGTTTTAGCTATTTAGACACTGTAATGTATTTGGGGAAAATGAAGAACAAACTAAAAGAAAACAACAACAACAACAAAAAAAATATCTAGCACCAGTACAAAAACATCATGCAATGACCTGTTTGGCTTTTTCTTCCCAAAAAAAGAAATGAAAAAAGGTTAAAGGTTTCCTCTGGCAGAATCCAGTGCAGGCAACTTGGTTTTCACAAGTGTTTCCTCAGAGGTGAACCTTAAATCAACAGTGTCCCTTCATGTGCTCACTGTAGGAATGATGGGTGCCTGCTGAACAGCAGCTGGTGGGAAGAAATAAAAACACAATAATTAATTAACAATAATTAAAACCAGAAACAATGGGGACAAAACTTTCAGACACCTTCGTCCTTGTTACATTACATCAGTGTGAGCTCATTAGAGTACCATCATAGTGCGCACGCGTGCACACACACACACACACACACACACACTTGCCTAGAGCATATATCTTTGGACTGTGGGAGGAAACCAGAGTACCCAGAGGAAACCTCGAGGAACATGCAAACTCCACACACACACAGCAGTGAAATTTGATAAAGTTCCTTAAAGAGTAAAGCCAGCAGATGTGGCCACCAGTATGGCAGATAAGCTGAAATATTATGAGCTATAATGTGGGTCCGTACGTAAGTGCTAAACTGTGAAGGCAGCATAGATGTGGTAAAAAGGGAAACAACGCACACCTGTAGAGAATGTGGCTAATGAGTGTCTGTGTGTTGCTGTGAGGCAGGAAATAATTAGGAGGAGAGCAGAGCGGAGAACGAGGCAACAACACGTGTCATGTGCATGTTGCGATTCACTTCACTGAGGAGAACAACAAAACCTCAATTCACAGCCAAACACACACACACACACACACACACATGCTAATTGACCACATTCTCCTCATGTGTGCGGCCCTTCCCCTTTACCTGGCCCTGGCTGCCCTCACTTGACCACGCCCACCACAAACCACTACTAAACCTTAATAAAAGTTCCACCATGTAACAACGAAACACTGATGTGCACCACTTGTTATTCTCGCAAGTCCAAATATACTCTATGTGATTTTCCATTGTCTATAAAGTTGTGAAGCGATAAACTCATTGAAGCACAGCTTTCTTCATCTGCACGTGCAAATGTCCTGCCAACCTGGAAACACTCAGACTTCCTAACTGACTCACTTCATCCAACTTGCATCACGTCCAGGGTAACTAGGAGTAAATGTGCTGCCGTATGGCAGTAATTACACTACACAAGGCTCTGTGTTTGTTCCCAGCTACACACCAGTGGAAATTTATGTTACGTGACCAAATTGTACTTATGGCCAAATTAATCAGAGTAAGCAGAAGTTTATGGAAAGACATCTGTGCAGGGTGGGTTAAAAAAAAAAAAAAAAAAAGTTAAACAAATATTCAAAAATCAACGGTTAAATTCTGTGTTTTAGTTTCTGCCCAAACAGTCTGGTTATGAACCATAAAATATCATTTGTGACCCAAAGTTCTCCTTTTCAATTGTCTACTTTTACTTTTGATCTTGCATTTCTAACAACAACAAATCTTATATATATATATATATATATAGGAACGGTGTAGAAAGGCTGATTATCAATCATTTACAAATTGATTTAATCTGATTGAAGATTACACAATGTTAATGAAATTAGTCAAAGTTCTAGTTAAATTTTCAGTTGATTTCTTACAAAATATGGAAAGTGTGATGAAAAGCACTGATCTCAACTGTCAAACCAGTCCTTAAACTATGGCATTCTGGTTAAAACAGCACAAGTTTTGTTTAAATTCGCAGAATCGCTTAAATCATTTAATGCTGTATTTGTAGACGAGGCCACGGCAATGTGGGATTGCAGCCTGAGATACCTTCGACAGGATATTCCTATGGTTTTGGATTATATATTAATATATTTGTAAATGTAACTTGTATTTCCCATTACAAATATCACACGGCCAAAACACCAAAAACACTGTTGCTTTTTTATTTTTTTATTTTTTTACGTTATACACATAATACAAAAAATTTACAGTATGTGTGCCACAGAAGCTACTTCTGATTTTATGCAACATGACAAATAAAGCTTCCTTAAAAAAATTCATGTTGCTAACTTCAGACGCTTCATAGAGATGATTTTATATGATGACCATTTGTCAGAGTTATACTGTCTCACTTTAAACAATAATCATTTAAAAAGTTTTCATATTTCCTCATGGGTATTGATGTTAAAATTGGTGTAAGCTTCTAATTCTTCTAATTGGTTTTTGGTAAAAAGCTTAAAAAGCAAAAAAAATCTGTAGTGTCTGTAAACATGTCAAATTTATGTTGCAATATCTTAACAATTTTGGCATTTTAGAAGGAAAATTTGTCAGATTTATGTCTTTTCATGTGAAATCCAAATTGGCCAAGTTTCATTTGAATGACAATTAAGATCATTGAGAGATTGGAATTAAAAAAAGTTACGGACACTACATAAAAAGGCATGAAACTGTATTTAGCAAATGTGCTTCTTTTCAAGAACTATGATCCGTTCTGGAAATTCACTTTTTCACTGTAAGTGACACACTTTTTAACACAATACTGAGTTATGGCTGACAGTAAACAAAATATATTCCTAAACATTTTAAGAAATTTTAGGTTTGAATCTGGTTCTACTGGCTCATTTTAATATTGATTTATTATTTCTTTTTGCATTTATTTTGAATGATATACTGTTAGAATAAGAACATTTGAATCTTGTGTAAAAGAACTGCTAGCAATAGATTTAGAAGTGTCTGGAGGTTATTTAAGGTTGTATATCTCACCTGCATTTCCACATGCTGTTTCACACTCCGTTTGTGTGTCGAATCGATTCAGGTTACCACCGCAGCCTCCATACCAGAATCGTGTACAGCTCTTACTGATGGAGTCATAATGCCACTTAAGTACAAACTTAGCACAGGTGCCTTCCTCTTTGGGAAGTCTGCAGAGGTCCATCACTGACAGCTGGACAGCTGTTTGAAGAGAGCAGCAGACGAGTGAGAAATACGAACATCGATAACATTTGGATAAAAAAAAAAAAAAAAAACAAGGTCAGGACATGTGAACTTAGTAGCCTTGTCAAGCTTGGGACACGTTGTGGTTTTAGTGCATTGCCAGTGCTAACCGCTGCGGTGAATAACTACGGAAAATTATCTGTTAAGATAAATCACTAACAGTTTCATTGGAAATGGAAGACTGGAAATTAATGTGCAAAGATTACATCAGAAAGTTTTTCCCTCCTAATCCTCCTGCTTAAACAAAACTTACTGATTCATATAACGCCTGAAAAGTTCTCTCTCTTTTGTAGAAATAATATGTAATTGTTTCATCACGTTCCCTAGGGAAAAAAGTCTTCAGTGAGCAGGCATTCTTTTTTCCAGAAGGAGTAAATGGATTTCAGTGGTGAATGAGAGCACAGAGGGCTTATTGTTAGTTATGGAAATACGCGGAGCTTCCAAAATTATTTTTGCGCCTTTTCCACAGACACTAAGTGACTCATGAAATGAAACACAGAACAAACTTTGATGCATTTACTCGCTAAAATCTAAGATTACGTGATGGCATTAAAACACACGTGCGTGCAGACAAAGCACACATGACTTGCATTAAGCATTTGAAACTCTAGCTAAACAAAGATTAGCTAATGTTTTAGAAAGATTTTACAGGAAAAAAAATCCTTTCTATTTCAAAGTCCATATTATATATGCAGTGTGACATCATAAAAGTTTGTCTAGTGTTTCTTTTAGACTTTTGAAATTTTACTTAATGAACTTGTTAATAAAGTTAAACCTTCCGCAGTGTGAATACACATTCCTCGCTGTGCCCTTCGCTTAATGTGTGCTGGCAAAATAGGAGAAAAAGGCTGAAACTTGATGCCATAACGTTAAATGTAAAGACTGCAGCTGCTCAAGCATGCAGAACTTTAATCACAAGATTAACTACACTGCCTGGCCAAAAAAAAAAAAAAATCGCTGGTGTCCAGTTCATGTGTGAAAATGACTTCCTCCTCATGCTCCCAGAACCACTGTTTCACTCTCTGGAATACGGCCGTGCCATCAGGGAGGAAACCCTCCATAGATGTGATAACCTGGTGATTCAGCACATTCAGGTTACCACCTGAATTGCCACATTGCCACATAATATTGCTGAGTCTCGACCTGAGCGACTGAAGCAACACCAGATTATACAGTAAGATGTCCAATGGGCACTATGCATTATGTTTCATGCGCTTCCCTTTTTGAGTAGCGTCAATCTGGACTCATCAGGCCACATGATCTTTTTCCATCGCTCCACAGTCCAATCTTTATGCTCCCTAGTAAACTGAAGCCTCGGCTTTGATGATTCTCACTAATAAGTCGTTTTTTTATGGACACACAGCGGTTTAGTCCCAATCCTGTGAGTCCTCATCACACTGTGTGTTTGGAAATGATCTTACTTTCACTATTGAACATAACTCTTATTTTTCATTCATTCATTCATTCATTCATCTTCTATACCGCTTTATCCTATATTCAGGGTCGCGGGGGACCTGGAGCCTAT
>JAQQZT010000036.1:1802682-1817204 GCA_030068275.1 Clarias platycephalus | reverse complement strand
CACACAGAGACGGGAATCGAGCCTGGACCCTGGAGGTGCAAGGCGACAGTGCTAACCACTACACCACCGTGCCGCCCCGTACTCTTATTTTTACTGTTGATTTTTTTTTTACCATGCAGCTTCACCAAGTGTTTAATTGATGTCTATCCATGATTATTGTCCTGACCACATTTCTTCCATAACGTTTGCGGTTCAGCTCTATCCTTCCAGGTTTTAGTAATGTGTTGAAGAGTTCTTTACCCGTTCCAGTAACTTCAAATCCCCTTGCTTGATGCAGCCCAATAATTTGACCCTTCTGAAATGGTGCCTTTTGTTTTGGTTAGGCAGAGCAGTTGTTTATATACGTACTGTACGTACTGTATATACTTGACTGGTAGTAAACTAACTGTTATATTTGGCAGGCATGAACCAGTGAAACACACTGATCAGATATAGCATTAAACCCTAAAATTACAGTATGGTATAGGTTCCCCTGCACTGGGTTTTCTAATCCAGTCCAATGCATTGGCATTTCTATGGGATGAGACTGGACAAGCTAGCTTCTGGTCCTCAGAGACATGAATGAGCCTTGGGTGCCCATGATCCTGTCACTAGTGTACTCACATGTCATTGATAATGTTATTCAAGTCGTCTTGTAGTGGACTTAGGGTTGTGTTGTGGCTGGTTGATGTACCTAACTACAGCCAGGTCCATAAATATTGGAACAATGATACGGTTTTTGCATTTGACCTCTGTGCACCACCACATTGGATTTGAAATGAAACACTCAAGATGTGAGTGAAGTCAAGACTTTAAGCTTTAGTTCACCATTTTAGGGGGACTTATAAATAATAATAATAAATAATAATAATAAGTTTATTTTATATAGCGCCTTTCAAGAGACTCATGGTCGCTTTACAATAACAAAAATGTTTACACATCGAAAGAGACATCTGAAAGACAATAAAACAAAATACAGATAAACATGAAAACCGGTAGAATTTATCTTAACACATATTCAAAGATTGGGAAAACAGGACGAGAAAAGATATGTTTTAAGGTGGGTTTTGAAATCCTGTAGTGAAGATAGACTGCGGATGTGTTTGGGAATAGAATTCCAGAGTTTAGGAGCAGAAATACTAAATGCTTGTCCTTCAAATGATGCTAATCTATGGCGAGAAATTACCGGTAGACCATCATCTGCAGATCGGGGTGTGCGAACAGGGGAGTAAGTATGAATAAGATCCGAGATATATGGGGGGGCAAGACCATGCAGTGCTTTGAAGGTGATAAGGAGAATCTTGTATTGAATGCGGGAGCGAACGGGTAGCCAATGAGGTTTGTGTAGGATGGGAGTGATGTGTTCTTTGAATAAGTGAGGATCTTAGCAGCAGAGTTCTGAATGTATTGGAGCTTATTTAATGTTGTATTTGGTAGACCATAAAAAAGAGAATTACTGCAGTCAAGTCGAGAAGTAATGAAAGCGTGAACCAGTGTCTCAGCATCCCTGATGTCTAAATAATGAAACAAATGGCTGATAAGACAAGTTTGGGCTGTTCTCTCATTACTCCATTACTTATCAAGCAGATAAAAGGCCTGGACGTGGTTCTTGGTGTTACATTTGCATTTGGTAGTGCTACATGAGGTCCAAAAATGTGTAAGTGAGGGAGGCAATCAGTAGGCTGAAAAAAAAATCAATGGGAGTGGCCAATACAACAGTATGGAATGTTCTTAATTATTACATTCTTAAAAAAACAATTAACTGGTGAGTTCAGCAACAGCAAAAGGCCTGGAAGACACTAAAGTGGATTTAATTCAAACTAATTGAAACCCCTTGAAAGAAGGCTGGACTTTGCTCTTGAGTGTTTCATTTCAAATTGAATAGGGTGGTGTACAGAGGCCAAATGGCCAAAAAACAAACATTATCTTTGTTCCAGTGACTTAGTTTTGACATGCAGTGAGCTTCCCATGTTATGGAAATATTTGCCTTGGTAAAAAGGTGCAATACACGTTCAAATAAGAGGAAAAAAACATCAAAGTTTATGTAACCAGTAGAGTCAAACTAACCTACAGCTGGAGGGTCCTCTAATTGGATCTTGTCGACACTCTGCTGTGGGTGCAGGTCCACTGTGGGAGGCAGGGAAAATATTTAAATATTTTAGTTTGACTATAAGAAAAAGTTGGCACAGGCCCATTTGGCATGTTGCAGTGCTGTTGTAATGTTGCACTACTACTGACTTACAGCTAGCGTCTTTCATTTGAGGAAAGTATCTATCTTAGTTGTCTCATAGGTAAAGCTTCATTGAATCAGTTGGTTCAGTGGGCCAAAATACACATACCTGTATTGATGCAGCGTTTAAGGCATTGTGCCTCAGTCTCAAACCTATTTTCATTGCCTCCACAACCTCCATACCAGAACTTGACACAGAATCCATTCTTTCTGTCAAAGTACCACTTAGCCTCATAGTCTTTGCATGGTAGTCCAGTGTCAAAGTCAAGTGAGCATGGGTCTGCAAACTCATTAACTAGAACATGCAGAAAATGAGGTGTTAGATCATGGAAAGGAGTGTGTTAGTGATGTCAGCTGAGTTATTTTTACATGAAGAGCATTTAATGGCAAAAATGTAAATGGATAAAATGATTTGGATTTAGATGAGCTGAAATGTTTGCTACATGTTTAATGTTGTAAATTCAGGAAAACTGGATTTCGACTTTGGACATGTGCTGTAGGTGAAATGGAGGTGACATGCCAATCTGGTTTTTATCACCCACATTGAGCCTCATGTCTTATCTGACTAAACATATGGATTTTCATACATTTAAAAGATACTGGAATAAAACAAATATATAAAATGTATAGGGAATTAAAATAAATAGATGAATGAAATAATAATTCAATAAAATTCAATAAAAGCTGTTATGAATAGCAGTGTTTATTTTCTTTTGTTATACTATTTGGGTCTGAGATCAGAAGATGAATATACAGTAAGACAACAGACTGGATTATTATAATAATTTTTTAAATATATATTTTTTTACCTTTTTTATACTTGTACAATAGATATTTTAAACCACATGTGTTGCTTTTTAAAAAGTTTTGTCTTTGACTTGGTACAATATTGGTTTAAACCTCTGAAGTCTACTCTTGGTTTGAGCTCTGGGCTTCATCTGTAAAGACTGCATTTTGTTAAAACACATAACCATCATAAAGACCAGAGAGCTGTCTACGGAATAAAAGAAAAACATTTTCAGGCTAAAAAGAGAGAACTCAATCTGACTTCCCAAGTCAGTCAGCAGACATTAACCGAAATGAGCGAAAGGACTGAAGGAAGCTGCTGCAAAAATTGTGGAACTGTTTGGTGATGCCAGTTTGATTTGTGCAAGCCAAATTTGGATATGCAGCCAAATACAAAGGTTAATTACTTTCATTTCATTCATGAGCATCTGTTATTTTGCTAAGTTAAAGGTATTAACATTGTGAAGTTATTGAACACATCTAAATGTAAACTTCAGGAAATCAAAGATATGAATTTGAATATATAGGGCTGTACATGGGCTGTATGTGGCATGTCAGGATGTTGAGTGTTGACTTTCAGCTCATCTCAAGCCACCCGATCACTTGACAATGAAAATAACATTAATAGTTAACTGTGTTTCATTTTGCAAAAATGCAAAACTAAATCTTCCATACATTAGCAGAAGCTGTGACCATCATGCAGCCACCCCACCGTCTGAAGCTGATCTTGTTTGTTTACTCTTTTACTGAGAGGGCATTAACATGCAGCCCTAAAAAATAAAGATTTGTCTTTTGGTTATTACTGTGATATGTTAGTGCTTTCAAAGCTATTAAAAACAGCCAGCCTTCTGGCCAAATTTAAATAAAATAAATAAATAAAAAGAAAAAAAATCTTAAGTGGTGATAAGCTAATGGGGTTGTTGATCCGCACGGAGAATGATCTTACTGCTCTGGTATGCCTAATGCCTGGAACACTGATCACAGCTGGTGGGAAAGTCATGAAAAATCCCGGAGTTCCACCTTTTAAAGTAACGTAGATGTTAACTGTATACTTACCAGGCTGCTGTTATTATATTAGTATTAATTGTTCTTTTGGATTCTTTTCTTTGAATTCCGGTTGGATTTGAGATTAAGTAAGAATTGAATAACCTTGTAAGAAAAACCTGCTACTAATCTAGTAAATGTTTAAGAATTTCACACAGTAAATCCTGATCATATTGTATTTGTGTGCAGGATATAATACTGTATACTGCGCATGTCACACAAATTCAGTTTCATTTGATTTACATTGTAATTTTAACCATTGACATGAAACATGCCCGGGCATAATGATGATTTAGCACTTAAACCACTAAACAAACAAATAAACAAACAATTAATACAACTTATTAATACAACTTAGTAACTCAGTACACTGAAAAAATATAGTGCGTGTATGTGTGTGTGTGTGTGTGTGTGTGTGTGTGTGCGTGTGTGTGTGTGTGTGAAAGGGAGCCAGTTTTTGCCTTAACACCAGACAGAATTTAAACGTACTAAAATCTTTAAAATATGAATTTATATTTTATAGCTGCATTCTTTGAGAGTGTAAACAAAAGTTTAGTAGAAATGTTTGCAGGGAGAATCTGATTGTTTTTCTGGCAGATCCCGCAGTATTAAGAATTAAATCATGAAGAATCGCTCGGATAATACATAGTTCAGTATGACTTTAACATCTCACCAACTTTTCCCAAAATGAGGATTTAAAGATCTGACTAGATTTTATGAGCAGTCAATGCAGACGTTTTTCTTGCTATCGTACACTATACATTAATTAAGTTTTATTTATATGGTTATTCCTTTACAGCAGATTCATCTACACATGCTGAACAGGCTGCACCTCCATACTGTGTTGAATTATGAATTACGATTTTAACGGTTAATTAGTGATTTGAGAAACACCTGTTAATAAAGTGAATGTTAACATTGAGTTTGTTATTTTCTATTATGCAAACATAAATACAGCATTATCTGATTTAACATTTTAATTTGGAAATCAGGAAAAAAACTGATATCCAATTCACATTATTTACTATTATTTACTATTATTTAATTTACTTTAAAAAAAAATAAAAATAGGAGGAACAATATTATTTTTGCTTTGGCAGTTATTCATTTGTAATAACGATAGCAATACACAGCAGCTTTAATGTACAAGGATTACATTGACATTTTGAATAGTGATGACCTGGAGGACCGTGTATGTACAGTAGTTTACACAAAAGGACAGAAATAATGTCTAAATTTGAGATTACTTGTAAGATTTTAGGCCATGAGCTTATTTATTGTCAGTACATGTAGCAATATAAAAGAGTTGTAGCTTGTAGATTACTGAAGAACTGAACATTTTCACATGGACTGATTCAGAGAACTGGCCAAAATATAAACAGTGCAGAGTTTGAGAAAAGCCATGAAGCTGAATTCACTCACCAGTCTCTGGTTTACTCAGTGGTGCAGTTGCTGCGACCCCAGTCATGTCGCCTGTGGCAACACTCGCAGGAACCTCTGCTTCTGTTGATGGAGAAAATTATTTTCTTAATGTCACTTTTACAGGAGATGGCTAACCGTGAGTTTATTTATATGGAAAGGTTTTGGCACCCCAGGCCAAAAAATATAAATGTTGATTTCCTAACCATATAGGGCTAAACCGATTTACCAGAATTCAGTAGGAAGGTTATAAATGATTAGAAAATACTGTCGTATTTAATACACTGATGCTTTAAAACAATCATGAGTTGGCACGGGCGTGGTGGTGCTCTGTTCTACTCTGCATTGGAGTACACAATGGAGTAAACATAATCAGCATGGAGGAGTCACCAGAACGACATCGAACCTGTGACTTCGCCATAAAGTTCGCCAAACAATATATGGATAAGGCAGAAGAATTTTGAAAAAAATAAAATGCTGTGGATGGAAGAAAAAAGAAGAATATCTCATAGCTAGCCACCAAAGAGTACTGCAGACTATCCAAGCTGTTTAACATGCCATAAAACATACAATAGTTTGTTGTAGAGGTTGTGTCGACTTTTCTCACTTTACTGTATGTAATATGTCTCAACAAATTATGTAACTTGTAGTCAAACTTTTGCAAATAAACAGTGTGCATGTGTGTGTGTCTCTGAGAGAGAGAGAGAGAGAGAGAGAGAGAGGTATAAATAATTAACTCCTATGTATATATGTATAAATAAATAATTAAATAATAAATAAACAAAACTGCTGTTCCTAGGTTACAAAATATTAGTTTTTCCCAACAAAATATAGTAAATTCATTCAAATTTGTTTTGTTATCTTTATAAAATGGTGTTTGTATTTTACATGAAGCAAATTTAAATGATCCTTGACAGCTGACCCGAAAGTAGTGAAACTAGGAGCAGGAATGGACTTTATAGAAGCTCATAAGCTTACTTGTGGTAATCAGGCCTTTATAGGTGTGAGTAACCTTGTCTTTAAGACTACGCCCAATGACTACAACATGATAGGTTTGACTGGGTTCCAAGTCTTGGAGTGTAAGATGGGGGCCGGTCACGTTCCGCTGCAGTATTATGCGATGATCCTTTAGGTGCGTGACAGTAACCTCACGAATTGGTTTTGGATCATCATTGACCCACACCAACGTGAAACTTTTGGAGGTAACGTTGACTAGATGTGGGTCCTCAGCATTAAATTCTGGAAACACACACATGCACAGACATGATTATATACACATAATTTATCTTTTCCTCATTTTAGGCCTGGTTAGTAGTGATATACAGCAATCAGCAAGAACACTTAAACCACCACCTCATAATATTGCATAAGTGCCCTTGCATTGCCAAAACAGCACTGACACACTTCAGTCCACATGGACTTGACAAGAGCCCTGAAGGTGTGCTGTGGTATCTGGCACCAAGTCATCTGTAGAAGATCTTTTAAATTGCTCCTGTAAGCTGCATGGTGGGGCTTCCATGGTTCGGACTTGTTCGTCCAGAACATCTTGCAGATGCTTTGTCAGATTGAGATCTGGAGAATTTGGAGACTGAGACAACACCTCAACCTCTTCGTCATGTTCCTTAAACCTTTCTTGAACCATTTTTGCAGTGTGTCTGGGTGCATTATCCTGCTGAAAGAGACCAGGTCCATCAGGGAACACCGTCTCCGTGAAGCCCCCAACACACACTCGGCTGTCCACATGGTAACATAAAAGAAAATGCGATCCATCAGACTAGGCCATTTTCTTCCATTTCTTCCAGTTCTGATACTTACATGAACTTTCGGTGGTGGAAACGGATGAGAATGGTCACCCTGACCGCAATGCCCTTGTCTTCTGTGAAGACTCTGCAAAACCTACTATTTTGGACACATTCTGGCCAAGTTGTCCAGCCATCTCAATATAAAGTTGCCCCGGCTCCAGACACTTTCTGCTTCCAACACATCAGCTTGAAGAACAGACTGTAGACTTGCTGCCCACACTTGGTCAGGTGCTATTGTAATATGATGACTATTCCCCTCTCAGTGGTTTTAATATTATGACTGATCAGTGTATAGGCTGTATTAAGTAGTTCTAGACCTAGTTGAGATTTAATATTGCATAATCATTATTACTTGCATAATCATTATTATTATCATTATTATTAATATACATTCAGGGAGAAATTCCCAAACCTTTATGTTTATGTTCCTCAACTTCCTTCTGTTCCTGCTCGTGGTGTTTATTGTTGTTTCTAGAATAAAATGTACGTTAGTATACAATAATAATTCTGCTATTCAAATAAATTATACATTATTAATTCTGAATATTATGGTTATGAGTTAACATTTGAGTAAGGTATAACGTCTGAAGGCTCACTTGTAAGTGTTTTGGGACCTGCTTGGTTGGTCATTTTGGTACTCTTGGCAGTTCTTTGAGACTTCAGCAGACATGTAGAAGGCATCCTTCACTGCATTGCGTGTTTCAAAAATAAAGAAGAAAATTATTGAAAATACAAAAAAAAAAAAGCATATGCCTCCCGAAGAAAAATATGACTATGGATTACTTCATATTCATTTATATTAAATATTATTTTATTATAGATCTATACTTACAGCTGAGGTACTTGGGCAGTAGTTGCGCAAACCTCTGAAGGTGGTCATCATAGAAGCCTAGAGGTCCATCTACACGCTTGTAGAATACATCTGAGGGTTCGCTAGCCACCTGGGCCAGAATATGAGCATCTCCAGCACTCAGCTGCTTACCCACTGCTATGACCACAATGAAATAACCTTTGCATTTGACATCAATGGCAGCCTTCAGCAGCTTCTCTTGATTCTCTTGCACCGACCCAGTCACAAGCAGAACAAGCACCTTCAGCTGGCGGTGAAGCGGTGCTTTCACAAACACTTGCTCCACTGTACTCTCCAGAGCTTCTGCCAGAGCACGGCCCCCTTCTAGTTGCTGCACTTTGTTCAGTAGGAAGCTCTGGATATCGTGAACTGACTTGTGGTCTGTCAGGCCAAAAGCCGTGCTTATAGGAATATTGCTATCATTGTGCAAATACTCATACGGGCAATGCTGGACCAAGGCGACTCTACCGTGATGGCTGCTTGTAGCTGGTTCTGTTGCGATCTCCAGGTGACTCACCATGTGAGCAATGTACCGTTTCATTTCTGTAAAGATATTTGGCCAAGTGCTTTCAGAGCTATCAATAAGGAAAGCCATGTCAACATCTAAGTCTGTGGTCGGGGCCCTTTTCCCCCTAGAGGCTCCTGTAGGCCTAATATCACACTGCGGATTAGGGTTGCAGGTGTCTGCAGGAAAAAGAAGGGAAAAAAAAAACATGAGTTGCAGGCTTTTCCACCATGTTGCTTTTTTTGAGAAACTGTGAATAAACCATGTATATTAGGTGGATGTTTTAAGGTTAAACTGCAGTGCATATGTCATGGATTTACCGAAGCAGATTTGGCAGTCAAGTATCTCCTTAATTTTTGCTTCGTAATTTGCTCCTCCTGGAGTTGGTAGCTCCTTAAAATAGGCTAATACAGTGTTATTTACCTGAAA
Source organism: Clarias platycephalus (assembly GCA_030068275.1). Taxonomy (NCBI): domain Eukaryota; kingdom Metazoa; phylum Chordata; class Actinopteri; order Siluriformes; family Clariidae; genus Clarias; species Clarias platycephalus. The sequence continues at coordinate 1,808,160 of JAQQZT010000036.1, read as the reverse complement.
AAGATACGCACATGAGAGAGTAAAAGGAATTCTAGAACAGTTTGAAAATACTCCAGAAGAAAGTTTGATATCTTTTCTGGCTGTGTACTGTACTTGAATTTAAACAGATTTAACTGAGTTCCTGGTCCTATTGCCCTCACCTGCAGGTCTTTCCTTGGTGGACGAGGCATGAGGAAGAAAGTGGTGATTCCAGCATCAAAGAGTCGCAAAGCAGCATTGTTCAGCTCTTTGTTGAACTCCACAGCTTCATTCACAAGGAACACAGCCAGCTTGCGCACCAAGAAGCCACTGCGCACCCTCTTAAAGGTGTTTTGGGCCACAAAGTTTATGGCTGCTTCTAAGTTGCGTTTCTTACTTGTCCTGAGAGTCTGTAAGCCTTGCACCCGTTCCACCAGTGCACTTTTTCTCAACGCATCAGAGAAGCGGACATCGGTGGTTACCTCACTGTTGTAGAGGGTTAGGGCCACTCGAGCTCCTCGCGGACAGTTGCTCTCAGTGATGGTAATGTCATTCACCAGACGCAGGACAACATCCTTCATGCCGTCAAAATTATCTTTTGTCACACCAGTCGATGCATCCAGGGCAAAAGCCAGCTCAGTGGGATACAAAGGACATTCCTGAGCTCCTGAAGAATAGACAGCGACATAGTTTAAGCATCTTCAAGATACAAAATTAATAAACCACTCTCTCTATTGCATTTAAATAAAAGGATGGTTCACTTACCATAACAGCATGCTATAAGGCAAAAAAAATTAATAAATTATTAAAAAATACCTAATATATAGTTAATATTTTATTTCAACAACACCTACTGAATGTGATATGAATGTGATACTGTAAACCAATACATACGGCAGTTATCTCTAATTTTCTTGACCAAGTCACAAGCCTGGAAAACAATAAGGGGTACATTAGCAGAACATTCCAAATTTTTACCCCACCATTGATAAACACACATACACACACATTTACTAGCTACTTCATTAAGTACACCTGTTGAACTTGTTTAACAAATATCTAATCAGCCAATCACATGGCAGTAAATTTGTGCATTTAGGCATGTAGACACGGTCAAGACGATTTGGTGTTCAAACCAATCATCAGAATGGTGATTTAAGCGACTTTGAGCATGACATGGATATTGGTACCAGATGGGATGGTCTGAGTCTTCCTAAAATACTGGGATTTTCACACAACCATCTCAAGGGTTTACAGAGAATGATGTGAAAAGGACAAAATATCCGGGCAGTTCTTTGGATGAAAATGTCTTTTCAATGGCAGACGTCAGAGGAGAATGGCCAGACTGGTTCAAGCTGCTAGAACGGCAACAGTAACTCAAACGACATCTTGTAACAACCGAGGTATGCTGAAAAGCATCTCTGAACACACGTCAACATTGAAGCAGATGTTTTACAGCATACCTCGGTTGTTACAAGATGTCAAACACTCCTAAAATCTCTAAGGAATGTTTCTAGCACCTTGTTGAATCTATGCCATGAACAACTAAAGCAGTTCTGAAGGCAATAGGGGTCCAACCCAGTACAGTACTAGCAAGGTGAACGTAAGGTTGCAGCCAGTGAGTATATAGTACAATATGAATCTGTCCTTACTGATCCGCTCAATCCTCTGGGTCCTTTTGGCCCCTGCATGAACAAAAAGATTAGAAGTGTTATTCTGTTTTTTCACTGATCAAAATCAGAAAATGATTCTTGTTTTTCATAGCATAGTGAATTTGTTATTTTTCCTCCTACATAGTAGAACATAAACATGAACGCAAACATGAACTTAAAAACATTCTAATTAGGGTGCATGAACAGCTTCGCCTACTAACATCCATAGATACATACATAAGGTCCAGGAGGTCCAACATCTCCCTTCTGCCCGAGCTCACCAACACCACCTGCAACACCCTAGCAAATGAATTGCACAATCACAATCAGTTACATGTAGCATGAATATACAGTATAATACTCTTAGATATACTGTCTACATTATTATATAATCGTATAGCATCAAGCTCACTCTTTGGCCACTGTTTCCTTTGGGTCCAGGTCCCCCACTGGTTCCAGAATCACCAGCTGCCCCCTGTGCATAAAAATAAATAAATAAGAGAAAACAACAAAACACCATATTATAATCACTGCCAATCTTTGTAACAATATAAAAGCACCTTTACAGCTCGATCATACCTTTAGACCTGGGTATCCAGGGAAACCTTCATCTCCCTGCAACAGACGTTTCACATTTATCATAAAAAATTCCATGCATGACATATCATGTACATAGAGTATGATATAAGTATACGCACTTATAAAAACACATAAAATATGTTACGTGTTTAGGAACAGAACTGACCTTCCTTCCTTTAGGACCAGGTACTCCAAAGCCATCCCGTCCATCGTCTCCCTGTTAAGAGACATTTAGCTAAAGGTTCTGTGCTGTGTTCTGTGTATGCAAATCTCTCAATTACTGTGTACCATGTCTACATGTATCCTGTTGCGTAAATGTTTCCAACAATCTCTAACTAAATTAAATAAAAATGACTTCTATAGTTTTATCTATTTGAGTCATTGTTTGGTCTAAACACGGTTTGAGTTTTACACAGAAACCTGAAGCAGACTTACAGGCTCTCCTCTGGGTCCTGGTGGTCCTATAGCACCCTTAGGTCCTGGGTCTCCGGGTTCACCCTATAAATGCAATAGAGAGCCCGGTTACACAAACAAGTACACAGTGAATGCATTGGCATGATGAAGAAGAGTTTCATCCAGGCCTTTGTTCCGCTATAAACCTCTACTGAATGAGCTGATGTAGTATTTTATTAACTCTTACATTAGCAGTCTTATATAAAATTTCAGGAACGGACATCACTCTCTTACTGAATCCTGTACAGGGTCGGAGGGTGGAGCCTATTTCAAGGGACCCTAGGGACTCTGAACAGTGTGCGGGTACATCACAGGGCACACTAGCAAAGAAACTCACACACTATGGGGAATTTGGAAACGGCAGTTAGACTACTTCGCATGTCTTTGGCCTATGGGAGAAAACCAGAGAACCCGGAGGAAACCCTTCGAGGATGGGAAAAACAAACATACTCCACACACAGCCCTGTGGCAGCAATCAAATCCTTGATTGGTGGTACGTGGCCACGGTACTAACCACCACACCATCACGACACCACACGGGCATCACTACATTTCACCTTTTCTTTATACCAGACATACCTTCCGACCAACCGCACCACGTCGTCCCTTTTCCCCGCCTGGTCCTGGGGCTCCTCCTGCGCCCTAAAACCATGTAAATTAATTAATTTGAGAAATAAAAACAGAAAAATATAAAAATACAGTAAATATAAAAAATAAACATACCCAAATCAAAATGGCAGGATTTTGTAAAGTAAAAATAAATTAAAATAAATTGTCAGATCGTTTTTCTATTTTTAATGTGATTTTTATCATGCTTGCGCAAGTTAAGCAAAAAAAGTGACAAAGGTATTTATGTATTATTATGACTAATTCATTCATATCCAGGATTGTTGCTCTTTTTGGATACCAAGTGTGGTATGTTTTTAGCCTGATATCAAGCAAACATGGTCATGATTTGTTTGCTTGAAATATAAGCGCTAATAATAGTCATGGTTTCATTTTTTGCATATGGATTCTCACATGTAGGAAGAATACGCTCAGTTCTCATTTTATAAATTTCTGCTTTAAATTGCTACAGAATCACAAATCATGATAAGCCATGCGTACAACAACAAGATCACAGCCTACTAAAGTGTGTCTAGATATTTTGCAGGGATACGTACAGTAGCAGTGATCCATGGGCTACTCTGTTCGACAGTGATCAAACATTGTGGTGAAAGTTGACATTGACATGACCTTGTATGACGTGTAGGTCTGTCATATGTTGTAGACAGGGCTTGATTTGAGGGGGATGAGGGGGGATGGCATCCCCCCTATTGAATAAAATGACAAAACCCCTCCCCTCAGTAAAAGCCCCATCGCCCCTCACCATCCCCTTCAGATTAATAATGCTGTGTATTATGTATTATTTGTCATGAAAATGCAATATTAAAACTTTAAATAACCAATATTATATCATCTATAAACTATACGTAAATAATGGCGATTAGTCAATCAGAATTCAAAATTGTAACGTGCTGATCACAAGTTTGCATCATTTGTTCATTTGGTACGGTTAGCTTTGTTCAAAAAAAGATAACCCAAGTTAGTCATGGGCATTAAAGAGCAGTGGACTCACAAATTCAGAAATTAATAAATGAAGCTAGAAGGTAGTCCATGAAGGCAATGAGTAAATATTGGACAAAAAAAAACAAAGTAAACCTAGATTTTACATATGCAATACATGTGTCTAGCACTTACTCTTGGTCCTGGATTGCCATCCTCTCCCCTGGTTCCTGGTGTTCCAACTGGTCCACTGGAACCCTGCCATAAATAACCACCACCCCCACACACACACACACACACACACACACACACACACACAGGTCATTACTGTGAGACGTCATTATTGAGACGTCATTTATGTTCACCCATCGCAATTGATGTGTCTTGCCTCTGGAAAAGAGAAATCATTCATTCTGATGGTACCTTCTTGTCTAGCAGTGGAAAGTGTAACGGTCACTGCATCTGTTCTCTCGATACCGCTCACACATTCAGGAATAAACTATGACCTCCTCAGAAAATATAACTTTAGAAAACCAGCATTGATTACAAAACATTCCTGCAAAAAAGCCTTCTTTACAACTAATCAGATTAAACACACGGAAACCCATGTAGGCACAGCAGAGACTCCAAAACCCCAAACCTAACATCAGCTGATGTAGCAAACAGAAACTCACTCTTGATCCTCCTATTCCAGTCTCTCCAGCAACACCATCTGCTCCAGGCTTTCCAGCAGGACCCTGAAACATGAAAAAGAATAATTATGAATCGTAAAACCTTTAATGTCTGCTGTTTATTTAAATCTTTTATGCGGAAATGTTAACTGAAAAAAGGAACAAAACGTGCGTCAATTTACTCACAGCTTGTCCAGGTGGACCCCTTCTACCATGAGAACCCTGAAAAAGTGTAGAGAAACAGGGTTTTAATAGTCATTTGATAAATCATCATTTTTTTTCTTTTATCATTTAATGATTCCCTTACATTTTATAAAAAAATGCCTAAAAAATAAAACATAGAAAACAAATAAGAAACATAGAAATAAAGAAGAACAAATCATAAAAAAAATTTGTGAGAAAAGCATAAACGTACAGCACCTGGAACAAAAAAAGTACAAAAAGAAGTAGCCCACTTTAAAATTTCATTCAATCACAAACAGACATTCAGACAAGACCTGAGTGACTGATCAACCGCAGATCAGAGGTGGAAAGTAATGAACAACATTTACTCGCATTACTGTAATTGAGTAGATTTTTTGTGTACTTCTACTTTTTAAAGTAGTTTTTAAAATCTGTAA
>JAQQZT010000036.1:1769812-1782246 GCA_030068275.1 Clarias platycephalus | reverse complement strand
TGATTCATGTTCGTGGCTGTAATGTGACAAAATGTGGAAAAGTTCAAGGGGGCCGAATACTTTTGCAAGCCACTGTACATTAATTAACATTTCAATGATAAAGAAGTCACAGCGATCACACATTTTCTTTTTTCTCATACTTGTTGTAAACATTGAAAGGTTTTGACCTGTATCAGCATGATTGTTTGCATTGCACTGCTGCCACATGATGTGTACAACTGGAATTGTGTGTTAAGCATTCTGGAAACTCCATCACCATCATCAGTTTAGAGAAAAATAGGGTTGCATACAAAGAATGGAATCATATCCAGGATAAAATATGATGGTGGATCTTCAATTATTTTGAGTTAGGGGCTCTTATTAAAGTCAGTGGTATAATGAGTTATATTTAAATTAGATTCAATTCCAAAACATTTAACCAAAAATCTGCCAGAAAACTAAAACTGGGACATGGTTAGGCCATCCAGCAAGACAATGACCTGGAAACCTAAGGGCCACGGAAAAATCTGTGGTCTCAAAGGACGAGAAAAGTTTATCACACAAGACAAAAATATAATTCACTGCATTTGTGGTTGTTTTTGTAGATAAATTTCAGTGAATTGTCATGAAGCGTGCCAATAGTGTATATATAAACAAAACGATTAGCCATGAAGGTGAAATGCCCGAGTGGTGACATAAATGACATTCATTATCTACTTACAGTGTTACCTGTCAAGGGCTTGGATATATTAGGTAGTAAGTGAGCAAACAGTAATCAAAGTCAATGAGTTAAAAGCTGGGAAAAATGACAAATGTAGGGATCTAAATGACTCTGACAAAGGCCAAGGAAGGACCACTGTTATGGGCACCGAAAGTTTGCTTTGAAGGTTTGATATTCATGGAAAGCAAAGGCTAGCTTGTTTGATCTGATGCTTTATTCCAAAGAAGAATTAATGTAGCACAAAGATATCTGGACACACGATGCACTGCAGCATAATGTATATGTCTCCAGAACTGTCAAAGTGCCCATGCTGACCCTATCCATTGGCGAAAGCATGTAGAATAGGTATAAAGCATCAGAAGTGGACCAGAAGATTTTTCTGAAGCAATGGAAGAAGGTGGCCTGATCCAATTAATCAAAAAATCCTTTTAATGTCAAATGGATGCCCAGATGAATCTGTGGTACTAACTTGAGGAAGACATGGCACCAGGATGGTTTAGGGGGATATGTCTGCTTGGCAATGGTCTACTAAGAAGTCATTGGTCCTGGCATTCATGTGGCTATTACTATGACACATACCAGCTACCTTAACATTTTTACAGACACCCCTTCATGGTGACAATACTCTCTAATGGCAGTGGACTCATTTAAGGTAGCAGCATAATGCTCCCTGACACACTGCAAACATTGCTCAGGAATGGTCTGAGAAACATGACAAAGTGAAAGATCTCAATTATACTGAGCATCTTTGTGATGTGCTGGACAAAACAATTCTGATCCATAAAGTATGCTGTTTATGCGACTTTTGAAATCTGTTTTGCTTTGTTACATGGTGCATTGTCATGCGGGAAGTGACCATTTGGAAATGGGTCATTTTTGGCCCTTATTTGTTTGTTTGTAAAATAATGCCTTGCTCTAAGCATTTTGAAAGTCTCAATTTTTAGCTTTTTCCCTCAAAATAATATTGCACTTTTTTCTTAAAAAATGTAGTTTTCTTGAAACACTACAGAATACAAAAAAATGCACTATATTTTTAAACAATGACCCTAAAACTGGTTTATATATAATATAAAAATAAAATAAGAATAAGTTAACATGCTTTTTTAGCTGTATTTGTGAACATGGTGTTATACTGTATATAGTGTTTACATTTTGATGAATAAACAATATTACCTGGGTCAGTTGGCAAGATAACACCTGAAAGTGTTGACAGAGCAGATACAATCTTTGCAGGGTTGCGTTGTAATTGACGGAAGTCTTTTAACATGAAGACAAGGTTTTTACTAAAAGCTATCTTGTGAAGTTCGGCTTCTTCAGCAGTTCGAGAGCCAGCAGCCATGGTCAAGACACCCATTCGTTGCAGAGCCTCAGCTGGCTGCTCAACATTGTCTTTGGACTTTTTGCCTGTGATCAGCAACACAAGCTGGGGAACAGCATCTTCAATGCGACTTCCTTTTTCAGGTATAAGCATGTTGGCTCTTACAAAGTTAAGAGCGGCACCGATGTTAATCTCAGCTGCTGGTTTAGGTTTAATTTGGGAAAGGGCAGAAATTAGAGACTCCTTTGAGCTGTGTGAGTTTAGTTCAATTTCAGCTCTTGGTGTGTTGGAAAACATGGCCACCCCAATTTGCACCTGATTAGGTCCAATTGGTATTGTGTCGATAAATTTTTTGACAAATTCACGAATTGCATTGATCAATGTGGTGCCCAAGGTGCTGTCAATAAGAAATATTATGTCTCTTTTCGAAACAGGAAACTCTGAAATAAAAAAAGGCAAAATCACCTGTTACATTTCCAAGTGCAATATTTATTATTAACATGGTAATAATGACTTTTCATAGTATTGACATATAGCTCCAATTTAAATATTCTCTAACTGTATATCTAAAGTTTGGTTACACCAGTGTGTCTTTCAAAACTATTTTCACAAAATTATTAGTATTGAAAATATAGAAGCAGTATTCAAGCCATACTGTTTTGTGTAAACATTTGAAATATGTTATTAAAAACATAAACATTGTACATATACATAATTGTCTGAAATTGTATATTTAATACAACTTATGAAGTAAATTTCTCTAACCTGTTTGTCTTATGCTTTTTTTATGTATGTACTTATGAGGTTTTTGTTTTGTTTTGTTTTTTTAGCATTAATTCACCATAAATGCAAACAAAACAGCCTCTGAGGCTCCATAACAAAGAAAACACATGCTTTTTAAAGAAATCACTAGATGTAAAATTACTGGTAATCCTTTAATATACATAAAGCTGTATTAAACAAAAATATTTTATAGGTTATTAAGTATTATCCAAAACCCAGGAAAAAATATGATAGTACAATTTACAAGGAAAGAATTAAGCTCTGTTTAGATGTTCCCCAATAGGTCCATACTTAGGTTGGAGTTTGCCAAAAAAATTGACCCTGGGTCTCATGAACATGATTCACTTTCTAATATATTATTATTATTATTATTATTATTATTATTATTATTATTATATTAATTATGAAGTCAAGACTTATTGTTATTAAAATAATGGAATGCCATTTGACACCAAAAATAAATACAAAATGGCCAAAAGTAAGTTGACACCAGACCATCATACCCACATTAGATTGCTGAATATTCCATTTCAAAGTTGGGGCCTGTTATGATGCTATAAGAGCCATTGGGGGATTTGTTCATTCAGTCACAACTAGGCCAGTATGTAATTCTGACAGTATGATAAAATTAAGCAAGAATATCACACACGGTAGGGCAGCATTATGATTATAGCTATAAAAGATGTTATTTTAAAATATCTGGGTAAAAACTGTTTTTTTTTCTTCAGTTGAACACAATCTATTAAATTTTTTAAACAAAATATATAGAATATTTGAAACATTAGTCCATTAACTTTGTGTTTGCTATGGAATCTTGAATTACAGGCATAATTCGTTCATGATGCAGGCTCGTATTCCAAAACACTCGGAAAACCAAATTAAATTTTCCCATAAGAAATAATGGAAACTCAAATTATTCGTTCCACAGCCCAGAAAAATAAATACATAAAAATAATTAATACAAAATATAAAGAAAAAATAAAACAAATTAACCTGTACTTTACCTTTAAAAAAAGTAAAAATAAATCCCGACAGACAAGTGTTTCCGTTTATGCGTGCAGACGCTGTGTGTGTGTGTGTGTGTGTGTGTGTGCTTGTCTCCCCCTTCTCATATTACACAGTAAACCTGTCTCCTCTCTTACTTGAATTTCACACAAACACACACAGATTAACGGAAAGAGTGTTTTGTCGGAAAAATTAGCAAGGAACGAGAGAACGACGAATAGTGAGCGCATATTAATGGAATCACTGCTGTAAAGTAAAACAAACAAACAAATTAACCTGCACTTTACCTTTAAAAAGAATCACGACAGAGCAGTGTTTCTGTGTAGAGCAAAGTGTGTGTGTGTGTGTGGGAGGGGGGGGTGTAAAGGCGAGAGTGTGTGTGTGAACCGGCACGGTGTCAAATTACGCACGCGCACACACATAACAACAGAGAGGGAGAAAATGGATCTTTAAACTCTCTAATTAGACTTTCTTTTGCTTTACACGTGCGCACACGTGTGTTATAAGAAACAGTACACGCGTGCACGGATGTTGATTATACCAGTAAGAGATGTTAAAATTAATTTAAATTTTTGCTTTTCTTGCGGAACACTCGCAAACCGCGTTACTCGCAATCCGAGGTTTCACTGTACAGTAAAACCTTGGATTGCGAGTCATTTGGTCTGTGTGTGTTTTGCAATACAAGCAAAAAAATTAAATTAATTTTAGCTCGATAAACGAGCAAGGTCTTAAAATGCGAGTAGAATGTATACGCTTTGTCTGCCAAGCATCATGTAATCACAACTAAGCCAATGATTCTTCTCCCCCTTGTGCTGCGGGTTTGTGGGTAATCATGTCCCAGTGGTCTCAGTGCACGTGCATGACTCGTATAGTCAACATCAGTTAGCGGTCATGTTACTCTACATTACATACAACCTAAGGCATTGCTGCATTTTCTGTCTTTCACAATCTTTGATGGTCATGAAAAACATTTAAATTGTAATGGTTGTAACTATTACTTTTTCAAACCATATAACCAAATGGATCTAAAAGAATATTGAAAATGAGTTTGAAAAGTGTAAAGAAATTTGATCTGTTTAATGAGATTGATGGTCAAGTGATCAAACTTTTGGCCCTGTCATATACAATAGTATGAATCCCTCAGACTTGTCTTGCAGCAACGAAGCAGGAATGAATGGATTATTCTTCAGTAACATTCATATTAGTCCTATTATCTACTAAAAACTACACAATGAGTACTCAGTATTTATATTATGTTAATTAACTAAGCCACGATAGTCTTAAGCGATAATAAAAGTCATTTTTTCCCTTCCAGACAACCTACAGTGCCTAACTATGGCTTTTTATACTAACCACTGACCGAGGCTACAGTTCCTTCACCCTGGAGTTCAACTATGTAATATATTATTCTTTTTACAATGCTTCAGTGTATAAAATGTTTATATAAATTATGTGCTTTAATTGAATACAAATTATTTAGCTTGTTATTATTTCCTCAGAGGTGCATATTGTCCTTATTTGGCAAGGCCCAAAAAGAGAAATGCGCAACCTACAAATGTAATGCACTGCTGCAATACATAATGTACTTTTAAATAACAAAATACTAATACTTAATTAAACAGTAATTAATAACCATGTAAGAACCATGTGAAGAACACCACAGTAACACTTCAGTCATTAGTAATGAGTTTATCACAAGAAAGAAAGCAATATTTTGTTAATAGCTCTTAACTAAACCTGAAAGTATACACCTCATTTACATCATTATGTTTCATTTCAAATTTACCAACCAGCATAGTTGCAGCATTTGTATGTCTATTTGCTTCCTTACAATCACAAGCCTTCTTTAGAATTATCCTAAAATGTGTCTATACAGACTCATTTTTTAAACAAGCAGAGAAAATGTCTGTGTTTTCATTTCCAGTAATTAATTGGGAGTCTTTCTCTTTGTTGATTGGTTGAGCAGATAACTGCTATAATTTGCTGTTGTAATAGTAGTGCAATTTATGAATCCCATTTCACCTTTGTGAGATACGTACTGTTTATTTGTGGGTCCTGTTTTATTCAAGTGGAACGTGTAACTTACTTGTGTGTAATGACTACACTGCCTACAACACTGATTTTTGGCCATTTTTGTAGTTTACCTCTGCCTGTCTTCTGATCATTTGTTCATACTTTGCCTAATATTCTGCCTGTTTAAAAAAACAACAACAATGTTTTACCACATTTCTGCTCTCTGATTAAGATTGTTTGCATTAAAATGAACTGGATTTGTTTCCTGTTTCAGCATTGTTTTCTGCCAAATATTAAATTATGCAAAAAATTACCCCCATGTGTCCTCCTTCTACTCAGCAGCTCCTTTGTGTAAGACAAACTTTATTGAGATATGAGCACACAGACAAAAAAATCCAGCTCATAACTTACTGGATAGTAGAATTATTTGTACTGAAGAGCACAGTGGATTCAGACATGATACTGCCATAGGATGCCACCTTGGCCATAAATCATTTTGTTAAAGTTATGCCTTTCTGTATTTGTCCCATTCAACTGTAAGTGAGATAGATGAACTAGAAGCACAAGAGCTCAACCACAAAGTATTAGACCATGCAAACTCATAAAATCGGGTTGTCATGTGCTCATGTCATATTAAAATCCACTTTAATTAATAAAGAACCTTTTGTGCAACGCAGCTAATAGGGTCAATAACACAAATTTGTGTACATTTATATTGTACCCAATAATAATGCAGCAGCATTTACTTTCTTTGTTCCAAATATTTTGGAATCTAAACCTTTCTAGTTAATTCCAATTTTAAATTGAAATAAATCCCAGTTCTTCAATGTTGTCTCAACGGAAAAAAAGTTTAAAAGAAAATAATTCAATAATAGAATATAATTTTGATATTCTGCTGTGAAAAACATATTAAGTACAAATAGGCTCAGATAGACTCTCTCCTGTAAACCCATCTGTTCATCCATGTCTGGGATAAGTGTATATTCTGTAGCTAGGTCACTTACGTTGGAGGAACAACTGCATATTAATGGTCTGCAGCAGGTCTTATGCACATTTTTGGCTTTTATGAGAATTTCAAAAGCCTTTTTTTTCCCAGACAACAGACCTGTATATTTAAATTTAACAGGATATACAGTAGCTCTATGTTAAAACCAATGGTCTTAAAGTATTTAAATGCTTTCTGGCTATATTCTTTCACTGAAGCCTCTTAAAATACTTTGGCTCATCCTGGGAAAAAGCACAGAATATTTCCTTTAAAAAATTATTGTTATTTTTTTTACAACCTTATATTAATTAATGGGAAATATGTGTTGTTCATTGCTACATCATGGTTCATTTAGTCATTTCTCTTTAAAAACTTTATCTTACTGACGACAACACATTTACCTGTGCTTCTCTAAGAAGACCAACATTTTCAACATCATTGCAGAACAATATTGAAGCCATCAAACTACGAAATGAAACATTAAATCATGTAGCAAGCAAAAAAATGTAAACCAAACAAAATGTTTTCGCGTACTTAAAGTATCTACCAATTGATAACAGCTTTGCACAAACTAAGAATGTGTGACGTGCGGCGGTCACTTCAAATGATTCTCAACAGTCTTGAAGGAGATTTTGCATATGTTGAGCACTTGTTGGCTGCTAATAATGTGCAAAACTCTTATCAATACGCATTCACTACCAGTCAAATGTTTGGACACTTTCCTGATTTCTATTTCTTTCTACATTACTACAAATAATTCCAAAAGTGTTCAAAATATGCAACAATCCACTTTGAACAGTTGGTATTGAGATGTGTCTGCTCTGTATGCTCCGTAAAGCCTTTATAATGGCTCTAATCTGAGGTGCTGCTTGTTAATTGGTGATTTCTGAGGCTGGTAACTCTAAATGAACTTCTCCTCTGCAGCAGAGGTACTGTAAGATTTGGTCCTGCTTTCCTGGGAAGGTCTTCATGAGATTGGTTTATCAATGCAAATGCACTTGATAATACTTTTCCTGCAGGAACTGTTCCAGAAACGCTGCCTGTTTCCAACTGACTGACGGGCTGGCTGTTTCCATATGTGTTATTTTGAAATCCGCAGTATTGTTTTAGAACATAGAAAAATAAATTCAAACTTGTGTCCAAACTTTTGACTGGTACCATAAACATATTCCTTGTGATCATGATCCCTTATTTATAAATTGCACAAATGAAATGAAATAAAATTTGAATGATTCATTGTTGACATTATTTGTTCAATTTGGAATTCCCCTTAGAATAATTACCTACCTGTGATCTCAGTGCGTATCACAACGGTGCGTTGGGCCACCCCGATAATATATGGAAGTAGCTGATCACTTAAAGTTGCCCCTGCACTGATATCAGAGGCAGAAAAAACAAAGCTTCTGTCGGATGCGATAGCCTGCAGCTGGGTACTAGCTGAATCACTCAACGCAGCACCAAAGATAATCACGTTGGCCTGCTTTAGTGCCCTTTCACCATCACTGACATCATCAGTGGACTGCCCAGCACTGATAATTACCACGGTTTGGGGCACTCCCTCCTCTGCCCTGCCTCCTGCCTCTGAGACCAACAGATCATCAAACACCCACTCCAAGGCTGTCCCCAGATTAGAATCACTTTCACCGGGGAATTCAAGACTTTGCACAATACTTTGCATGGTCTCTTTGTCGTAATTGTTACTGAGACCAAACTTTAACAATGGGCCAGCACCATACAGCGCCAGGGCTACCCGGATCATGTCCCTGCCCACATCAAGCCCCTCGATCACTCTGACAGCCAAATCAAGGACGATAGGGAAGTTGGCAGCTCCAACGTTCTCTGATCCATCAATTAAGAGTACAAGGTCAGCTGAATCTTGGGCTTTGAAAGAAGACAATAACACAGAGAAACAAACTAAGAATAATGCAAAATGTGGGGGTTAAAAATGGAAAAGTGGAAAGGATAAGGTGCAGGCACATGACTACATCTCTAGATATAGTCATGAATATTTATACATACATTACAAAGCATTACAAAAACACATCATGCTGCATGTGGACTGAATTAATGAAGACAATAATTTATGAGCCCGTTCTTACAAATTACCTTGTATTGATGGTAGTTTTTTAATACCAAAATCACATTCCATTACAAAATCGGAAGATTTGCATTAGTCTGTCAATTACCTGAGGGGAAAGTGTGAATAATACATTTTTTGTTCTTTTTACTTTGTTCTTTCTTAAACTGTATGGTACAACATTTTATGGTCCACAAAATAATATTTTATTACACTTTTTATGACCCTAAGACTTGGGTAATTTGATTGATGCATACAAAGACGTTGAGATTATTGGACGAGAGCAGTGGATGAAAGCAAAGCAAAAACAAGTAGCCATTAGGTTACTTGCCACTGTACACAGGTTAATAGGAAACAAATGGAAATACATATTTAAACAAATTTAATAGCATATGTTATTTGGTATTTAAAAAGGTAATGTTACTATTAAAAGTAATTTGAGTTATATACTCTGTAAGTTGGATAGTTAAGAATGTATGAGGGCTGTACCAAAAATAATGCAAAAGTGGGCACAACTTTTTTATTAACTGGCCTGGTAGGGTCCTCTATACGCCGGTGTTACTCTCCATCACAAGCTATACATTTACCATCGTTGAACCCAACCCTAAAATTTTATATTAAAACCCCCTTTGTTGCAGCTTATAGTCTCCCACTTCATGGTTAGTCTTCAATGCTAGTTTTCCCTTCTTCAAACGTTTTTACATGGGCCTTGTCAATGATGTCATCTCAAAGTGGATTTTCCAAGATTAATTGAAAGTTTCACTGTGGCACAAATGCATTGCAACAACGTATATCAGTTAATAAAACTTTATTAGGGGCGCATCAAAATTTCAACCACCAAAAATTTTTGGCCGAAAATGGCATTATCGGCTTCGGGCCAAAATTAAAAAACACGCTGAAAACGAAAAGCCGAAAATGAATGTCGCCCCGCCCCTCGCATTCTCGCGCAGCTTCAGCACAGGCTATGTTTCACTCACACTGGAGCTGTTATCATGCGTCTACCATATCATGCGTCAAAGCATATCAGCGGTATGGAAGTTATCTCAAGAGGGGGTGCAGTGTCAAAGAACAACAGGTTGTTCTTTTTGACAACAGGTTTGATACACCACCTAAAATCACAACATCCAACTGAATATGGAGCACAATTTATATATATATACACACACACAGTATATATTTCCAATATGAATATAGAGTAAAGTGTGTATTAAAATTTAATATAAATTTAATACATTTTTATTTAATAAAAATGTAAGTATTTTTTTTAAGAAGCCATTTTCTGTTTTCATTCAAGTGCATCCTTAATTTTTGGTTTTGACCCAGTATTTTCATCACTAAAAGTTATTCTCACTTTTGCATTACTTTTGGTACAGCCCTCAAACTACCTTATGTAGAAAAAAGCTCTCTACGACGGCTCAAAAATTACATACGTAGATAAGAATATAGTACTTACAAGTAATAGTTGGTGCATATAACTTAAATACTACTGGAATGTTAGACTATTTCAGCAATTAAACAAAAATCAACCTGAAAATGTTCACGTGCAAACTGGACATCACATGGGTTCGAAATTTTAAAGTTTCAGCAAATTTACACTGACATTAAGTAAATCGATATTAAAATGTTTCATCACAGAATAAATCTGCTAACTTTTCAGGAAAAGGAAAGAAACATCTAAGATGCACATGTATCCCATCTGGTTTGTTTGTAAATACTATTTGGTAGCTTAAAGCATGTTTGTAGATTTTAGAAACAAACAGGAGATCATGTAACCTCCATAAACACAGGCCCATGGTGGGACAGTTAATAACATCTACAGTTTGTTTGCCCATCAGGACCCGAGGTTTCCCAGAAAAACATTTCCGTGGGCATTTCAGTCCCTCCACAAGCCTGCCTTCCTTTTATTGTACATTGCTGGTGTATTTCCTTGCCAGGTAAGAGATGCAACTCTGGGCACTCCCCCACTCCCTGGAATTACAATGCCAGAGCTGCAAAACATGCTACACTTCCTTTTCTCCTTCTTTGCTGTCTCCACCAGCTCTCTGTACACACATGTAGAACTTCAGGCATGAAGTTCAGGCATGTTTGCTAGGACAGCAGGAAAGTCGAGCATTTCCAGGATCAGCACTTCCTCGCGCAAAAGGAACATAATTCTAATCCCTATAAAACCCTCACATTCTTCAATTTTTGCAATTCAAATAATATGAAAATACTACATACGGTAAAGGGTTGAATGTAGCATTTTACTAAATTATTTGTTTTGTGTTTGCTACATAGTAATCAGATGAAATATTAATAATTTTTATGCAACTAACTTGATGCCAATTATTTACTGACGTAGGCTGGTAGTACTGTCCTCACCTGTATGTGGTTATGTCTTACAGTAGCCGTGATATGCAAGTCCAGTGTCACTGTATCCTAGTTTTATGACCACAAAATGTCGCACCGAAATGTAGTTCATGGGCTGTAACCATTCCCCAAAATGGGCTGTAACTACAGTATACCCTAATTGAGGCCAATATGAACACAGATATTACATTATCAATTAATGATAGCGTTATCCCTTTCAATCCTTTTTTACAGAGAGAACGTCAGTTGAGAACATTATCGCTTGATTTTAACTAATTTAACTAATTAAAATTGTAGTAAATAGTAATTATAAAAAATAACTGTAAAGTAGAATAGAAAAAAAAGAAATAATAAAATGTGCCATTTTGTGAAAGTAGATAAACTATTTGTAGCAATTAGTGTAATAATTACAGTAGTCCAGTAACAGTAATCTTATTCATGTCGGGTTTTCATTAAATTGTAATAGTCCTCAAGGGAAGGAAGGCGTTTATTCTAGCTCAATGACTCACCCTAAATTAAGTTAAAACATAATTTAGATTATTTTGAAATCATAAAATTGGTAATGTAGTACATAAATTTGATGTTCACATTTCCAAGGTAAAGCAGACTAATGATCCAATATAAACATGAATACAACTACAACTGTAAACAAGAGCTTTCTTTGGCACTTTAATCATCTTCATTCTGTATTCAGTCACACCATGCAGACTCATGTTACAGAATTCAGTCATTTAATCACCAGTCATGACATTTTCTTTCATCTTTACAAACCCAGTGATACCAAGGTAAATGAAGGACAAATGCAATTACTAGGGAGGCACCCATCAAATGTAATCCTTAATCAAATTTTATTTGCAATAAAACACTTTGATTCGCACCCTCAATTCTTCTCAATTAACACCTTGTGATTAATTGTACTGAGGCTCCTAAACTTATTAAAAATGGTTATTCCGTAAATCACAAAGATGGCAGATTTTTTTTTTTTTTTTCATCCAATACTGAAATAGTGTTTCAGGGCAATAAAGTAACATATCTCATAGCATAACTCAGTCATTTCTCCAATCTGCTCAATACACTCTAAAAACTGCTGGGTTAAAAAACAACCCAACTATAACCCAGCCGCTGGGTCACTATTGGACAGAACATGCGCTGGGTTGTTTTGACCCAAGTGCTGGGTTTAACCATTTAACCCAGAATTCTGGGT
>JAQQZT010000036.1:1697982-1711048 GCA_030068275.1 Clarias platycephalus | reverse complement strand
TTATATTCAAGGTAATCTTGTAATCATTCTTAACTATCCTTTTATCTTAAATGTATATATTTTATTTGAGTGGTATTTCTGCCCTTAATTTAAATATATAATTTTCTTTTTTTTACATACATTCATAGTGGAATCATAGTCCACAATATGTAATTTAAAAAACCTAAGTAAGTGTACTATAATTTTATTATACTCACAAATATTACAATCATTACAGTAACTACAGCAGAAACATCTACACTCCCCTGTTCAAATGGCAGGTTGTTGTGATGTAAAGTCCAGTCAGGTGGTTTTATTATCTTTTCTCTGTATAGCTCCAGGACCAGGGTGCAGCATATAGCAGTATACAAGCCTACGTAAAGCATGAAACCAAGTACATTGGATATGTTTCATCAGTAATGTAATATATCATCAACAGAAAAAAAAAAGTTTAAAAAAAAAATGTAATTAAATAACATAAATGAAAAAAGGAATTGTGTCAAATTGGGCTGGAGACTGATCCCAGCCAGTTCTTTGGCCATGAGCATGCCCTCCAGACTTGTTGGCACAAAGCTGTCATTGCCATTGTTAGTATTGGAAATGTTGTCGATCCCAAAGGCTTTTAATTTTGGCAGCTGTTCCATAGGCCATCTTACCATCTCGTCCAAGAGGTCCGACTCCAGCTCTAAGTGAAACTGGCTGGTCTCACACAGTCTTGCTGGTGTACAGTTCACTACTTTGTCTTAGTGGCTAATTACTGTAGGTGTCTTAATTAGCTAGTTAGTTCTGTTAATGTATGTTGTATGTATGTAGCACCTTGGTCCTGGAGGAACACAGTTTCGTTGATATTTTACTGTATGTCATTTTTGATGTTGGGTCAATTACTGCTTGGATGTTAACATAAAACTGTTTGATTTCTTCACCAGATGAATTTTTTGTTGTTTCCGTTTACGCAGATGGCCATCATGCCAATGGTGGTGTTGAAACTTTACAGTGACTTGACAATAAAAAAATTCTGCACAATAATTTCTACTCATTTTGTCAAAATTTGCCGTATTAGAGTAAAAAAACAAAACATTGCCAGTCTAATGTAATTTACTTATTCTTAAATGTCAAAGGAACGGTTTGTCATTCCTGACTTGACAATATCAGTCTCTCCTTGACTTATGCCCCTGACAAATTCTTGATTAAGCATGTTATGCCACACTTCTTCTCAAACATTCAAAAATGGAAATAGGTGTCAAAAAGTTTGCAGATTTTGTGCCAATATAGATTAATATCCATGATTCTTCCTACCTTGACTAGAGGCCCTTCCCAGCTGAAGAGCAGCAGACCCACTATACGAATGTCAGCATGCGTATGGAGTTCTTTGGGTAATGAATAATCTTGTTTTAGCACCAAATATATCTTTTTTAACATTGTCCCTCAAAAGATGATTGTTTCCATACACTGCAAACTCTTTGTTGATCACGTCTTCAGCAGTCAGATGTATAAACATAAATATAAATCTGTATACCACATATAAATGTGTCAAAATAATCCCAAATAATTGTATTAATCAAAATTAGTGCATAGATTTTAGGTTCATTTTTTCCCCCATTTTTTTTTCACTTTATTTCTTTTTATTTCACTCCTATATCATCACACCTACATCACATTTACATAATAAAATCTTGAAATTTTAAACAAAGCTATGTAGACTTTTTTTTTTACATATATATAAACTGCAACAGGAGTACATAATGTTTTTAACTTTCAACCTCTAATTTTACCTGATATTTACAGTGTTCGAAATATTTTCCATAATTTAACATTCAAACAAAAGAATCTCTTTCTGTCAGAATTATAGAACTTCTAGATACTTGGCTACTTGATTGGCTGGAGGACCTGGAGTCAGTCGATGCCGCATCATCTCTGTTGTCTCTGTTGTGTAATATTTGAAGTCTCTTCTGTGCCTTGTATTTCTTAGGAGCTATGTATTTCTTGGAAATGTCCATCTCTCTACAATACAGAGATTTAAAAAAATGAGCATCTTTGTATCTCAACGAAATGTACACTTGGACACTTGAACACTTGAACCATTTTCTTTTATCATTAACTTTTATACTGTAACAATAATATACAAATACATTTGTCATCAAACAAAATTCATCAATAAAAGAAGAAGGTTGAAAAAGTTTTAATTATTTGATGGAGGGAAAAGAGAAAGAAAAGGGACTAGAGTTAACACTCAGCAACAATAGAGTGCATCTTGAAAAATGTCAATATTGCTAAATCTGGAAGAAGAGTAAAATGGAACAGAATCCAAATAGTTTGAAGTCAAAAGTCAATGTAGCTGTTTGCCATGAGATTTTAGCGCACTTAATGCTTCCAGCTGCTGACGAGCCTTATGGAGATTTACTTTTCCAGAAGGCCCACAGTGCCAAAACTACCACTAACTGTTTTGCTGAGCATGATATTACTGTGCTCTATTGGCCAGGCCAGCCTGAACCCTACAGAGAATCTATGGGCTATTATAAAGAGGAAGACGAGAAACGCCTGACCCAACAATGCAGACGTGTTGAAGGTTGCTATCAAAGCAACCTGGTCTTCAATACTGTCACATTAATGTCACAGGCTGATCAGTTTCATGCCATGCGGCACTGATGCAGTATTTCATGCCAAGTGTTGACTGCATAAATGAACATATTTCTTTAGAAGTTGGACATTTCTGTAGTGCAATTCCTTTTTTGATTGATTTTAGAAAATATTCTAATATTTTGAGATACTGGATTTTTGATGTTTATGAGCTATAAGCCATAATCTTTAAAATAAAAACAAAACCTCTGTTTGGTGTAATTCAAACCAAGCAAAATGCAAAACATTAGGCATTGTGACTTTTTTTTTCTCTGTTAAAGTGGGTTTGGTCAGGCGCATCATTAATAAAAACGATCTGTACTGCTAAATGTGTAAAAGAAAATCCCCCCAAACTTACTGCATTCTCCCTCAATGATGGTGTAGCAGTTCTTGATGCAGTAGCCCTGATCTACCATGGTGAGGTTTTTCAAAATCATGACAGAAAAGCAAAACACCACCTCCATCTCATTAAGAAAAAAAGGCAGTGTGATCCTCACAGCATTGCAGGTAAACAAAATGTCACAAAAAAATCAATACAGTGTGACTTTAACTTTGCTTTCAATTGTAAAAAGATCTGCTTGTAATGTTGTTTCACAGGTAGTAGGATGTGCTCATCATTTCTATGAGCATGAAGTGGACTGTTGTTGTCATGACTAATGTCTGATACGTATTTGGCATTTTGGTAACACAGGATGTGTCAAAAAAGTGTTTCATATTTGAGCTTACCTATTTGTTGTGAAGGCTTTATAGAGTGTTACAGCATACAGAACAGACCCCAGGATTATGAACGGACTGCCTACCAACCCAAAGAATACTGGAGTGCCTATGTAATACCTATATAAGAGAAAAAACACAGAACAAATGTTCTTCTCCATCTGTCTTACAACATACAGTGGTTATAGAATAATAATCACCCCCTTTACAAAGATATATTATCAACATGTCTGAAAAAATAGATAAAAAAGAATCACTGATTGGAAAAGGATCACCCCCTCCTAAAATGACTTGTAAACTCAATCAGGTGACGCTAATCACCTTCTCAATGGCTCACAAGGCTTTGTACATCTAGACTTTACATCATTTTCCCACTCTTCATTGCAGAGCTGCTCAAGTTGAGTTGATGGTCATCATTTGTGGACTGTAGTCTTTAAGTCATTCCAAAGTTGTTGTTTTTTTCCTGTAATCTTTGGGCCATTTTCATGTTTGATGGTAAAACTTCTTCACAACTTTCTGACAGAAGGAAGCAGATTTTCCTCAACAATTTGTTGGTATTTTGCCCCATCTATGTTCCTTCCATCCTGACAAGTGCTTTAGTCCCTGCTGCAGAGAAACACCCCCATAACCGAATATTACTCCATGCTTTACTGTAGCAATGGTGTTATTTGGATGGGAAGAATTGTTTTTGCAACACACCCATACAAGCCACTTTTGTGTAGAATTTATTATATTGTTGTCACATGCACACAATGAACACTCGTTATCTTAAATACCTGTAACTGCTTCAGACTTGCTGTAGGCCTCTTGGCTCTTTCATCCATTTTGGAGCAACTTCTCCAAATACCGTCTAACCAAATACCTTGAACTTCTTAATAATAGACTTCACTGTGCTTTTAGGAAGTGATAAAGCCATTGTTTTTTTTGTTTTGTATTCATCTGCAGAACTTTATCCAGAAGATCTTTGACAGTGCCCTTCCACCCATAGTCGATTGTTTGCTTCAGTTGCACTACCAGGGACCACAGCTGATCACAGTTGAAGGTCAAATGGCTTTGTGTCCAACTGAGAAGGTGATTAGCTTCACATGATTGAAGTCATATTTATGAGAGGGGTGAGTCTATTCCATATTCATGAGTCAGTTTTTATTCTATTCTATTTTCTTTTGACATGTTAGTGCTATATCTTTCACTTGGATGGCAAAAGCTGCCCTGAGTAACTACGGCTGAATCATTTCAGGCTGCAAAGCAATACAATTAGATTATTTTAAAAGGGGTGATTCTTTTCTATACCCACTGTAATTAATGTTAGTGTGTATAATTCCCCAAAAGTCTCTGTGTGTGTAAAAGTCTCCCAGTGGTATAAAAATAATAATAATAATAATAATAATAAATCACCTGATGCCCTACTACTGAAAAAATATTTTATAAAAAATTGACTAATATTTAGAACATACTGCAGATGAATACCTCAAAATGCGTCCATCATTCATGCGTGTAAAGAAGACTGAGCCCAGTCTACCTGCATATAAGCCATAAGCAGCAAAGCAAGACAAACCTTGAGGAGACAAGAATAGTATTATGATTATAAATAAACATCATTATATATGTATTTTTATACATTATAACTTTCATACCTCCAACAAAATGAAGAACAGTTCCTCCTAGTAATATTTTGTACTTGGTTTTCTCCTTTCCACCAATATATGTGCAGTCCATTCCAATAAAGCTAAGTATGGCCGCGAAAACTCCAAGAAACATTCCAACAAGCAACAAAGCCCTCACAGCCTGTATCGGTCCTGTTCAAAACAGAGAGGGGGGGGGGGGGGGTGATTACACCAGTGCCACTTGACCGAGTCGAGTGTGTGAATCATGATGGATTATGCTTAGCTGTGCATATGTGTACTTTTTCCTTATCAATAAATGACTCAATTATAAAAAGACCTATGAATGTTTTAGTCATTCATTCGTGTGTTCGATAATTAAAATTATATTATTTATGGTTCTGCTGCTGTAAGGTGCCACCATATGTGCAGATGTAAAAACCCGAACCGTCATAAAGTAGCATGCAATAATAAAGGGACATTTTTATAAACCAAAAGATGGGGCATTTCTGTTTGTGATACTTCATGAAGGGGAATGAGCGAGTCTGTTTACTCTTACTATTCCTAAAACTATTAATATCACTATCACTTATCACCATGTAAATAGCCAACATGTTTTCCTGGGCTTTCTTAGCCAAAGCAAATCATTTTAATTTTAGTTTTAGTTTAATGTTAGTTGCGTTCTTTAGCATCACTCACATCGGCATTAATTCAGATACATGTTAGTTCGACATGGTTGCGGTCCAAAAGCTTGACTTACCTTTTTCTGACGTAGTTGCTGGGTTCACAACCCACAGGGTGTCAAAGTCCCTGCAGTTGGCCACATCGCTGGAGTCTATATAGCAGGCTCTCCAAAGGGTGGACCAGTACCATGCAGCCTTAATGACCCAGGAGCCTCCTTGAAGACCTATGTAGCTTATTCTCCAATAGTCCATTCCCACCGTGCAGCACACAAGAGCCCAACCAACAGTGGATATCAAGAAGCCAAGCACTTGTATAAGCATTATCCTCATTTTCTTCTTTGTTCTGATCCTTTTAGCAAATTAACATGAATGTATAAAAGATGTCTCTCACTACGGAGAGTAACAGGTTTAAACCTGAGAAGATACAGTTGGTGGGTGTGAGTATGTGTGTTTACTAAATTCATCTAAGGAAAGAAAAAGTGTGAGGTTTATTGTAATGCATGGTTGACACAAACAGTATGAAGTATGTTGTCATGCTCATAACAAGACATATTTACTGTAAATTCCAAGGAGCATGTATCCAACATAAGATGAGGGTAGACTACAAATTGCCCTTCATCTCTGAAAAGGGATATGATAAGCCAATAATGAGAGACACACGTTACTGCTGTAATAAAGTCACAGCGAATAAATAACGAATAAATCAATATAAATCATTTTTGTTTAAATTGTGATTCTTCTTCTCAATCCTTTTTCTTTCAGCTGCTCCCGTTATGGGTCGCCGCAGCAGACCATCAATTTTATCTACATTTTGATTTGGCACATGTTTTATGCTGGATGGGACCAATACTAAGACTACACTGTATCACTGTAACGCAATACAATATTAACATTAATACACCAATCCATAGCAACATATAACATTTTACACACTTATTTATGCTTAAATGCATTTTTAGATTTGAAAGCATGCAGACATGAGGAAGGTGTGTGTGTGGTCATATCTACACTAGAACTGGTGTTAACTCAATATCCCAGAATCCACCACAAACTACAAACATGGACTCCTTAAGGTACAACACACTCAATGTCACATACATTACTATGTGACACTATATGGCCTCTATCACTACTTCTGTCTATACTGTATGAAGCACACACTGGATTTGTTGTTTAATGTTTGGCAGTCGTTTAAATAAAAGCCTTAACTTTTACCATCTCTGCTGCCTGATAATGCATTGCTCCACACAAACAGTTTAGCACCCACGCAGAACATGTGTTCATTCACATTTAAACTTCTAAGGCTGGGCAGAAGCTGTGCGATTTGCGATTGATTGTGTATAATGAACTTTATATTTTAAGTGGACTTGGTGAAAACCCTGAAGCTGTGCCCTCGCTGCTCACAGTGCATTTTAGCAAACTGATGTGAGTGCTCACACTGTATGTTTAAACATTTTTTCATTTACAATTCCAATAAAGTTTTATTCAAACAAGGTATCCAAATCGTTGGAGGCAATTCTTTGAGTCTGGACCTGAAAATGACTGGGTGCGACATGGAATATAACGGTCTGTCCATTTTGCAGTAAGAATTGAAGGTTTAGACGCAGACACACTGAGGTGAGCTCGGACGGAATTGTGGAAAATGGTAGCGTTGACCTGCTCATATACTGCAACGGAAAGGCAGCTAACAAAAATATTCTTTGAGAAGATTCTTGACATTTGAGACCAACATTTCTAGAAATCCATCCGATCATCCAAGAGCCAGATTGCTGGCTGTGTAGTGTGTCCCTAAACCCTGTTCACTGGACTGTGCTCACACTGCGTTTCAAATGACAACTGAAGGGACGCTGATTCAGGGATAAAATAAGGGTGATCCATACAGTGTCTTCATCAACTGACCCAACTGAGCAGAGACCTGGTGCTGACACTGGGCCGTGTAAACACATGATCATGTTCATTAAAACATTCAGTCAGATTGTCCACAACAGAATTTGCAGAATATCATATACGAAATATCCTATAAATCAAAAGCATGTTTGTTGTGTTGAAAATGAACCTAACTAGTCTCTCGTGCTGGACAATGCACTGCACTCTTCACATTTTAGAGGTGATGTCTCACACTGTTCCTTATCAAGACACACGTTTCTGTTTGTAATAACCTCCAGCACTCACTCTCACTCCTCATACCCTACATACTCTATACAGCTAAATGTACATGACAAAAAACCCCATTACAAAATTACTCCCACCTTTGCCTCTATAACAGTCTCCACAGTTTTGGGAAGGCTTTCAGTAGGCGACTACAGTAGTTTAATCATACTTAGAGAACATGAGGTCACGCAAGCACATAAGGAATGCACACCTGCAGCGAATGTGTCTCATTAGTATCTGTTTGTGTTGCAGTGAACCAGAAAAGCATAAATAGGAGGGCAGACTTGGGGAAAAGTGACAGAAAGAGAAAGAGAGAGATTCACCTGAAAGAACCTGTCAAAGTAGCACATAAGTGTCTCCTGTCTCCATACTTCATCTTCCCAAACCTGTAGTGGACATTCTTCAAACCTCACATGTTGAAAAGTCTTTTGTCCTTTGCATTGTTGTCACTGTATACACACAAGTTTCTTGTGAACCAGGGAATTAAAAAAAATATATTTCTACAATTTGCACATCGTTTCCTTTTATTTTATTATTTTTATTAGTAGTAGTAGTAGTAGGATTATTATTTCTATTTTATTACTATGCTTTTATTAAAAATACAGTGGATACACAGGTTAATGTTTTTTGTAATTTAATTAAAAATGTTACATTCATTATCCATAAAGTAAAATATTTCAAGCCTCTTGTTTTTGTTTGTTTTAATTTTGATAATTACAGCTTATGGAAATAAAAATCCAGTATCTCCAAATATTAGAAAATTTCCAAACACAAATCTACAAACAATGCAGAAATGACTAACTTCTGAAAATGTTAATTTATGTTATTTAACATTAATTACTGCATCTATGCGGCATGGCATGGAGTGAGCAGCTTGTGGCAGTTCTGAGGCTTTATCTACAGTATATAAATCAAAGTAATAAGAGTTAAAATTTCTTCGAATTCTCATCTGTGATTTACTCTCCAATTACTCTCTGTGTATTTGACTGACGACAAAAAAAAGTGTAATTTTAACCTTAACAAGACCTAAACATGAACTTTTCTATATCCTCTTTTTCCATTGATTGTAATAAGATGAAATTACAGTAGATTCTAAATCTTCCTGTGGACTAGTTAAATTTTGTACAATTTCCTAATATTTAGCCACCAATTCAGTGGAAACCAATATGATATAATGTTGTCACATTAAACACAGTTGTGTGAAAGTACAGTAAAAAAAAAAAATTCATCTTTGTTGCAGGCAGTGTACTGTACGTGGGCTTCAACCTAAAATAATAATGTCACTGATTACATTAAAGCTCATCAGATTATTTTTAGCTTAAAGCCTTTAACTATTTCTACAAACTCTTTTCTTATTAAAATTGTGTACTTACGCTAGATGAAGATAAAGATAAAAGATAAAGGTTGCTTTGATATCAGCTTGTCTGTATTCTTGGGTCGGGTGTTTCTCATCTTCCTCTTGACAACAGTTCATAGAGTTTCTATGGAGTACTGGTCAAGCAAGTTGGCTGGCCAAACAAGCCCAGTGCTAATTTTGTCAATCTTTTTATGCATACCTCAATTGTCATTGACTGATGAACAATGAACATTTGCATCAAACAGTAAATTGTTGTAGACATTAAGAAATAAAACATAAACCTGTTCATTTAAGGCTTTGTGAAAGTATGACAAGATTTAAATGCGAATTTGGTGATATGTAAATCTCTAGAGTAAATGCACATTCTAAATTAAAAAGCGGATCCATGGTATGAGCATCTCCATGAAATTGGTTTGCTAAGGCAATCTGTTAGATATTAGTTTTCCTGCTTTAGTCTCTTAGAATTATAATACAAATTTAAGTTAGAACAGTTAAGCAACTGAAGCTGTTTAAATGTCAGAACATTGTATTTTAAATGAACTGTTATACAGTAAGTGGACCTAATGGAGGGTAGCTTTTCCAAGCAATATGCCAGATATCTTCAGTTGCTGATTATTAACTAGAGCAAGTATTTTGTCAGAACCGCTGTTGCTAAAGTTGGCAAATGTTTCATCTCGCAGGCTATTTGGCCCTGGATCATTTCCTTCGATTGACCTTGAAAGCTGAATTTAAATATTATTCAGTGCCTTGAAAAATACACAAGATAAAAAAAAAAAACATTTTAATTGTATAATTATGGATTTTTTTAAAATATCCATTAAACATATTACAAGTCATATATACGTTTTGTGCATATTATATATAAACAATGGTTATATTGATTATATATATAAGATTATTATAATGCAGTATGATTAAATACATTTGCTGTTAATATGTTACTGACATATTATATTAATGTACTATATGTGAGTTAAAATATAAATAGACAATCATCTTTATGTAGAGAGCTATATATTAAATATAACATTATTCTTTTTTTTTTTTTACTTTCATGTGCACCAGTGACCCTAACTTAACACTATAGATTGTTTATATATTTAAGCTACTTAAAGAAAGTTAATAAAAAACAGATGGAAAATAAATGAACCGAATATCTAAACTCAGAGTTTAAGGTCTACTGGCCATGACTTTTTTATGTGTGGAAACAGGTCAAAAATCATTCACAGGCCAGACAAGCTTGAGAGAGTTTTTGATTTGTTGTGCAGATGTTGGCGCACTGACACACCATAAACAAGTTGACTGCTCTGGTGGATGCTTTGTTTTATTGCAAATAACAGCAAATACAGTATTGTTAAAAAAAATATGCAAAATTCATTAACAGTTAATTAATTTATTTACAGCAAAGGCAAAACTGTTAGAGTAGTTTATATATTTTAATGATATATGATGTTATTAGTAGAAAACTCACTTTAAATTCTGAAATATGTAGAACATGTGGAAACTTTCCTGGGGAGGCAGGGATAAAAGAAATGATGCTCATTCAATGATGAATGACAAATTGTTTCCACTACATTTATTATCCTAAAAGAAAGTTATAAAAAGTAACTCAAATTACATTATTTTAATTAAGAAATATCAGTAAAAACTGTAGACTTGTCATACTTCGATAGTGTACTTAATAAGCCATGATTAAATGGTTAATCAACTACTAAGTAAGAATAAAGTTTGAAAAATAGTTGACTAAATATATTAATCACTGGTAATTGTTCACTTATTAGCATAATAAATCGCTGAAATTGAGCTTTTTGTGTACTGCAGTTTTAAGTGTAAAATACAGTAACATTATAACAAAGGACACAACAGTAAAAAAAACAATATAGGTACATTATATATAAAATATAATGATATTTATTATTATGATTATTATTGTTGTTGTTGATGATGTTAGAAAGTAAGTTGTAACTTAATAAGATCAGCAATTTATTAATGTTTATGTTTTGTTCTTAATTATTATTGTTATAAATGTCATTGTCATACATCATGCCAGGATGAAGTGACATTGGAGAATGTGTTTTATTGGATAGCAAATGCCTAAACTGGGGTTTGACAATAATGTTTCATAGTCAACTTTGTTTTCTTGTTTCATAGCTTCTTGTTTTCTTCTCCACCAGAATGGGTTTTTAAAATTAAACATAGGCATTTTTATCAAAATTTTTGGAGGTGCTGCTGTATTCTGTCGGGGGCCGTCTGAAATTGGTTGAATAGTTTTGCACCTTCTCAGGACTAGACACATAAGTGGTTGCACTGTAGGCATGTCGTCTCTTGTCAGCGTTACTTGGGCTGTGGAGGAAAGCAACACTTTAGTAAGGATTATTTCTAAATTCAATTCATATTTAACTAAGAAAATGAACAACTTATACTGTATATATATTTCATTTCCAAATTTGTATTTCTTAGGTAATTTTTATTTATATATTTTGCTAAACATTTTGCTAAAATAAATAAAAAATAAAAATTGAATTGAATAAACACTGAAGACATAAGAGGACATAACATCAGAATTTCAAGTTTTAATTGATTATGATATTAATGTCTAGGATTTATAGCACCTTAAAGGATTTATAACACCTATAGCTTCAATCCTCCCTTTTTTCAATTGATCACCACTATTGGATCATGTGCCTGACTTGTCCCTTTTTGCTAGGACTGGCTATTTAAACAATTCACATCTTTTAACCCTTAAAAACCAAGCAAAACAGATCTATGCCGGCAATACAGCAGAGTCAACAACTAACTAATCAACAGTAAGAACCAGAACACCAGATTGGAACTTGCAGGGAAAATATTGGGATGAGACAGAAATATCTTGGAATCACATGTAACCTGTACCAACATGATTGAAAGGCCGTAGTGTGGGGAAAAAAATCTTGTGATCTAAAACATACAAGCTAAACAAGTAAAGCGTGGTGTAGGTAGCATCACGGCTTGGGCTTGCATGGCTGCTTCTGGAACAGACTCAATATCCTTTACTGATGATGCAGCAGCAGAATATACAGTGTTCCTAAGTATTTAAATGGAAGTATATCCAATCTACAGTAATTGGGAGGAACTTCTTGCTGCAACAAAACAAAGGACTTTATCGGGGAGGGGAAAGTGGAAGGGTTTAGACTGGACTTCCTCCTGATGGAGAGACTGAAAGGGCGAAACTTGATGAACCAAACAACAACTAAAAGAAGCTGAGGTAAAAGCCTTGTGAATGCTTGAAAAGCATCACAAAAATAGAATGTGATAGTTTGGTGATGCCAGTGAGTCACAGGCTTGATGTAGTTATTACAGGCAGGGATATGCAACTGTATATGAATTTTACCTTAATTTACTTTAAGACTGTTCTTTGTTTGCTTAATTTCAACTGGATGGTCTGCCACCTAAGATGTTTTAATTTGTTCAACACATCTTTATTTAAATAACTGGAAATGAAAGCTGAAATCCTGATCTGATTAATTTAATGTATAGCAAAAAAATTAAGAATTTCTCTTCACCATTTTAATGCATTTAGAGGGAACTGTATCTTAAATCTTCCATAAAGCATGCATTTACAAGTAATCTATAAAATTATTATCACGTTGTAATATTCTGTCTGATGATTTCATTTGTAAACATTCCTTTTAAATGTGATATAATATTAAGATACATGTAAGTTAAACTTTAAAGTGACAAATGACAATATGCAGTTTACATCACTTTCTTTAAATTTATAACAGACAAGTGAGACAATTTACAGTGCTTGTAAGGCAATGTTACCTTTTGCTGACACCATCGAACAGTGATAAGAAGAAGACAATCCCTCCCAGAATGCACAGGGCTGATCCTGCCCAACCAATGAACAGAGCTGCCCCCAATTCAAACCTGAGAAGAAACAAACTAGTTACTCTCAAACCTTATCTTATGTCACAACATTTATT
>JAQQZT010000036.1:1538428-1564035 GCA_030068275.1 Clarias platycephalus | reverse complement strand
CCTTGTATTGTGTGTGTGTGTGTGTGTGTGTGTGTGTGTGTGTGTGTGTGTGTGTGTGTGTGTGTGTGTTTTATGTCATTGTCATATAAATGTATGAAGGTGTACACAATGTGTATGAAGTGTAATGGGTTCGACCATTTGTGCCCACAGACGGGTCTTACAGAGAAAAGAGTAATTTTATTTAAGAAAAATGGGAGGAAGGGAAGGTTTAAATGGAGGAAGGAAGGAAAAAAGGGAAAGAAAGTGTGGATGTGTTTACAGTACGTGCAGGTCCGGAGGCAGTGCCCAGGTGGCATGCTGGCACACGGCTGGCGAAAGGCGGCGGTGGGCTGAGTGGCAGGATGGAGCATGTGGAGGTAGCCCTCCTGCACGCTCCCATGATGGCGACCTCTCCTGCTGATATGAGCCAAGACCGGTACCAGCTCTCTCTGGTCGCGACCACAGGCAGTCCTTTCTCTGACTCCCGCTGGGCGGCTTTCCCGGCTGAGTTCAGGGTCCTTAACGCAGGCCGCGGGGAGGTGAAGACGGGTATGTAGACGGCTGTATGTAGAAGTGAAGGTGCCGCGGGAGCTTGAGCAGCTTTTTCCCACGGTGTCCTCTCGCGGAGATCAAAGGGCGGCATCCAAGTAAAAAAAAAAAAAAAGTATGCTAAGTATATTAAATCCTAGCGTGCCAAAGCATACTTAAGTGTACTTGCTCCAGACTAATGATTAGTATACTTGAAGTTTGCTATTTTGGAACAACTAATTTTGTACTAAGTGTATTTAAGTTGTAATTAAATTGTACAAAAGCACAATTTTAAGTGTATTAAGTATACTGTTGTGTGATAAAGTGGAACAACTTTAAGTAGACTTACTACACTTAAAGTATCTGGCTGTTCTAACGTACAGTACATACCTAGCAGTAATTAATGAAATTTACGTATATATTTAATGTGTTATAAGTACATTACAGCTAACTGTGTTACAAATACATGATTAATATACTACGAGTATTTTCTTATTGCAGCTGAAGCATGCTGTTATACTTCTGGTCAGTTACAAATACTAAAAAAGTACACTTTGTGTTTAGTACAAATATACTTTTGTATATAGTGGGGAGCCAATCAGGAAACACCAGCAGGACTTCCATATAAGCGGTTGTGTTTTTAAATCGCTCCAGTGCTGCGTGGTGCTCAGATCTGCACTGCTTCAGTTTTAAGAGTTAATTCTCTTGTGTTTTTTAAGAGCGGGTCGTTCACTGTGCAAAACTGTGTTTCTCCGCAGAGCATTTGTGGCTGTCACTACGGCCTTCCTATACTTTTTACGGCAGATGGTGTCCGCTGCATTTCCTGTGTCTCAGTACACCACTCTGACGCTAAGCGCAAATGTACCCGTTTATTCTGTTTAAGAGTAAACTGTCAACTTCTAGTTAATCGATCATGAATTGCAGATGGACGGATTTTTCTGCAAATATATAAATATACTTGGGCAAATTGGCAGAGTATACCCTGTGTATGGGGAAACACTGCAGTCAGTCAGTCAGTCAGTAGATGTTGTAGGTGTTCTTAACATCATTGAGTTTTCCACAATTTACTGTATGCAATTGTATAGTT
Source organism: Clarias platycephalus (assembly GCA_030068275.1). Taxonomy (NCBI): domain Eukaryota; kingdom Metazoa; phylum Chordata; class Actinopteri; order Siluriformes; family Clariidae; genus Clarias; species Clarias platycephalus. The sequence goes on along the minus strand of JAQQZT010000036.1, from coordinate 1,562,441 downwards.
TTGCATGTGATTATCTACTAAAACTATGTTAAATGTACAGAAGCACACTCCTGCAGTACCTCTACACTGTCACTGGGCATTTCACTGCTGTTGGTCTGGTAGATTGACAGCTGGTTGTGTACTATTACAGCAACATCAGGAAGATGATCCCAAAGAAGGAATGGATGAAGAAGATTGAAGCTGATGATCCACGTTATTGGGACAGCGAGAATGATGGATCAGCAGGACAGCCTCCAGGTCATTTTAAATTGAGCAAAAGCAGAGATTCAATCACAATGAAGCTAAACACATTCAGGGCTTTCAGCACTAACACACTCTTTGTCACAAGACCATTTTTGATACCTTTAGATGCAGTATACTCACCACGCCTAGAAAACATTAGGTCAAGACTGATTATATACAGTAAATATCATGATCCCGGACTGTCATGTCATACTGTAGGTTAATGTTTCACAGAAGTTAAATAATGTCCAGTGTCAATGATTTGATACAGTATTTGTTTTAATTGAGTTGTATCTCTGATAGGAGGAATGGAGTATAGTAGAGTGTTAATCATATTTGTTTCATTTGAATTTGCTGGCAAAAAAATAAAAACAGGACAATTGTCATAACACTAGACAGAATTTTATTTTACAGCATTTTGTTTTAGGTGCTATGACTAGCCATGTTTTTTGGTCTCTGAGTAATCACTCTTCTAAAAATGCATGTTGTTAAAACGTGGTTAGAATAGTTTACAAACTATTTTTTTGCAGAGTTCCATTCAACACATGAATACATATGATGTGACATGTACCTCCTATTGGCCTTTTCTTCCTTGACAGCGGGGTCACGAAAATCTGGCTCCATGCGAGAGTTGAAGAGCTGTGGGAGCTCCGGCAGTGAGCTCGCGGCTGTCTTTGTTGCGGAGATCAAAGGCGCATTCCTCTCGCCTTTTTAAAGTCATTACATTGCTCCGCTCGCATACCATACTTCCCCGTTTTAGCATGCGCGTTGCACTCTCTGCTTTGTAAATCCAGTAGTCCAACAGACCCCGAGCTACACTCCCCACTGTGTTATATAGCGTGGGGAGAAACGAGGGATCCAGTAATGGAGACAGATCATCAGCTGCGCCTATTTCCGTGCCCCCGCCCCTTTGCACACCTGCAGAAGGGGAGGCTGCCTAGCTAGTGAGCTTCGGAGTGAGCGAGGAGCAAAATTAAATTAAGACACATGCTGTGACATATGATATTTTTATTTGATATTTCAATCAATTTCACATTTCAGAGATCCAACCTACTAACCATCCCCTCCATCTGCCCACATGTGAAGAGTAAGACCAAGTAAAAAATTCATAATTAAGCAATTTGTTGTATAAAGATGGCACTGTTTGTCAGAGCACATAGCCCTTAAACAGCATTTTATCTACTTTCTGCATTAATATGTTTATATACTGTGTATGTGGTCAGGATTGGCCAATATAGAGTTATCCTTTAATAAATTATCTTTTTTTTTTCAGCACCTAGACAATATGATAAACTGAATTTAGTTTAATTTTAACCAACTATACACATGTAATTGAGCAAAAAATAAAAACTCAATTTTCACTCAATCCCTCATTTTTATGTTTTTAGGTTGTTTCTGTGACCAAATAATAATAACATGTGCATGTTATGAGTTCAATATTTTCGTGACACCATTCCCATTTTCCGGTAGCTGTAAAATTTACACATATTAAAAGTAATGATAATTTCTTAGATGGCGCAGGTGAGGTAGGCTGCTGGCACGACTGCTCTTTTTATTTGTTTTTGTCTTTTAAACTAACTTTCAGTTACTCAAAACCAGTAAAACATTCAGCATTGAGTCACTGTCAAACTACCATCAGAACGCTTCCCAATCAGAAGACGTGGGTGGATATGACACTCTGAGATCTCGCACTGCTGCCTATAATGCGGGAATTGCGCTGGATGACATGAACTCGTACAAGGCTGCATCATACAACGTTCGGAAGGTGGTGAAGGAGGCTAAGGACCGCTACGGTACATCCGGTATAACAAACACGGATATGTCTCTGATGTATCACCTTCCACGCTCGCTTCAAGTGTGCAGCCAAAAATGCAAATAGCGCTAGCAAAGCTAACTATGCTAACAATGCTAGCGGCACTAACGGCTGCAGACAGAAAGACAATGCCAACAGAGGAAACGTGTTCACCCTCTTCGAGCATGATGTGAGGGGAGCCTTCAGGTTGATTGAACACCAGGAAAGCAGCAGGACCAGATGACATCTCAGGTCGTGTCCTCAGAGCCTGCGCAGACCAGCTAGCACCTGTTCACAGAAATATTCAACCTTTCTTTATCCAAGTCTGCACTCCCCTCATGCTTTAAAGAGTCCACCATTGTTCCTGTCTCAAAGAAACCCCATCCTGCTTCCCTCAATGATTATTGCCCTGTAGCTCTGACTTCAGTGATACAGTGCTTTGAACGGCTGGCACAGTGGATCCACTGCAGTTTGTATACTGCCCAAACCGCTCTACAGATTATGACATCTCTCACCTCCTCCATACATCACTCACTCACCTGGACACTAGAAAGGGGAATTATGTTAACTGCTCAGTGTTTAACACTATAATTTCCTCCACACTCACCACCCATCCAGTGGATCTCCAACTTTCTAACTGGCATACCACAGGCATTAAGGCTGGCCAGACATGTCTCAGCCTCCCTCACCCTCAGCACTGGAGCGCCACAGGGTTGTGTTCTGAGCCTCCTGCTGTTCTCATTGTAATCAGGTGGGCCTGACCTCTGACAACGACGAGATGGCCTACCTGGATGAAATTAGGAATCTGGAGAACTGGTGCCAGAGCTCCTCCTGAACATCAACAAGACAAAGGAGCTGATAGTGGGCTTTAGTACTAAGCAGGAGAGGAAATACCAGTCCCCAGTCATTAACGAGAGCCCAGTGGAGGAAGTGTACAGCTTTATATACCTCGATGTTCACATCACGCATGACCTGTCATGATCCTGTCACGATCCTGTCACATTAACATTGTGGTGAAAATGGCCCATCAGCATCTCTACCACCTCAGATGCTTGAGAAACTTTAGACTGCCCTCTAAGGTGCTTAGGAACTTATACTCCTGCACCATCGAGAGCATCCTGACAAGAAACATCACAACCTGGTTCGGGGACAGCACCATGCAGGACAGATGAGCTCTACAGAGGGTGGTGTGATCAGCTGAGCGCATCATCCGCACCGAGCTCCCTGACCTGCACTCGATCTACAGCAAGTGGTGCTGGACCTGGGCCAGGAAGATCGTGAAAGATCTCAGCCACCCCAACAATGGACTCTTTTCTCTGTTGCTGTCAGGAAAGTGCTTCCACTCCCTAACACTATTCTGCACATTCCGCACATTAACTTTCCCATAACTGGACATGGTTATACATACCATTTCAACTCTTTTATATGTTTTATATTTCTATTTTTATTCTAATATTTTGTTTTCATTATTTTATTATTTGTACATGATGTAAATTTAAAAGTCTTTTACATCTCAAGTTTATTTGCATATTTCTCTATATTTCTAATTAAAAAAATTCTCTTAATTTATACTGAACTTTAAAAAAATGTAGGACATCAGCAGTCGTATAAACATTTCACTTCATATTATACTGTGTATGACTGTGTATGTGACAAATAAAATTTGAAAACCATTAAAAAAACAGTGTGATATCTCACGCCTCCTCTGTCGACACACACCAGCAGGACTTCCGTGTAAGTTTCCCCCCCTCCTTTAATCAGTTATTGATCAGTGCTGTGTTGACGGTTGACTTTTATTTGGGAATTAACCTAAATTCACTCGTGAATAAAATCTTAAGACCGTGGGAAACATTCCAAGTATTCACATTTTGCACTGGTGGATCATATGCAGGCTGTAATAACTGCTTCAAAATGTCAAAAGACACAATAATTTACAGTATTGAAAAAACAATAAATCAAACAAGGTGTTCATCAGCTGATCAAAAGACCATAGCCCAAAAATGCCCATAATAGCTTAAAGTGCCAACAAAAGAACTCAGTAGTGCGTAGTGCCACCGTTCTTGTTGATAACTTCAAACACTCGTTTCAGCATGCTTGATGCAACGGTTTCCAGGAGGCTGGTGGGCATGTTGATCCATGTGGTCCGTTTTTGAATATGTTATAGTATTAAGAGTGTTTCAGGGTTCTGCCTTTCATGCTGTGTTTTCAGTTCAGTCGCCATTTTGGGTGTTTCTCAGTGTGTGCATGAGCTATATGGGACAAGAGGAGAGAGATTTTGGATTATTATTTCAAGTGCAAATAAGTCTTAAGTATTTCTCTTGTGAAATCTGATCTTGTATGGCTTCCTGCTACCTTGATAATGGGTATTTTACCTCTTTGACACTTTGCCAATGTTGTGGTAATCCACTAGAATATTGTAAATCTTTTAAGATGTATAAGAAGATATACTGTATGTGTAAAAGTGTGTAAAATCTTATAAAGTGTGCATTGTGTTGTATTTGTGTTAGAAGGTGTGTTGTGCGTGCATACCCAGACAGCAGCTGACTCCGAGCCTGATACGTTTTCAAACCAGCAAATCCGCATTACAGTCACCTCCACTTCACAGCTCAAGGCCGGGTTTTACTGGGCGGGAACATTAAGCAATTTCCCTCTGGAATTAAAAAAGCTTGAATCTTGAATTCGCTAAACGGATCTGTGCCACATCTGTGAAAACGAGCGCGCGAAGTTCTTCGTTGTAGTAGTTATCGGCGGTACAATACTACGTCCTCAGAGCTACAAATTTCATAAAGGTAAGTCACAGTTTACTCAAACTCTATTAATTAATGACTTTCTAAATGATTATGTGGTGAACTCTAACTTAAAAAGTTTGGAGAATTCTCGATAAGCTCCTTCGATAATCTCGGCATTAAATTTTAATGCTAGTCAGTTCCTCAGTTATCAAAGAGCATGCTAAGACGAAGTGCACGAGGTCTGTATTTTATGTTTAATTTGTACTGCTTTTTAGTGTCGAGAGAGTATAGAGATTATTAGTGTTGTGGCAATTATGTGGTTTAATGTGATGAGCTTTTTTATTTGCCTAATAAAACCTAAAAAAAAAACAGTTTATACTTGTGTGTGAATGGTGGTGTATCATCGTTCCTGCATGATAAGCAGCACAACTGTTAATAATATGAAACCTTTCTTGAGCATCAAATCAGCATATTAGAATAATTTCTGAAGGATAATGTGACACTGAAAACTGGAGTAATGATGCAGAAATAAACTGCATGATGTATTAAAATATAAAAGTATGTTGAGTGCATGAAGTACGTGACTTAATAAAATCATAATTTGTTTAAAAAAACTTGTCAAGTACTGTATATATTATGCACTAAGTGAAATTCAGCATGTTCAGATCGACCGTATACAACAATGACACTGTCTGCATTTCAGTTTTCCATCAGAGATCAAGGACTGCACATAGTAGGGTAAGTCTTTTTGTTGCTGTTTTTAGTATTTAAGTAAGTAATTCAAACTAGTTAACTATCCATAATATTGAGTGTCTGATAATATTACAGCTGTGTCATTTAGGCACAAATAATTTATCTCCTCACGCCACTGATTAAAGGTAGTGTGTATGGCTGATACAGTGCATCATGGAGAGTGTACATGATCACTGTGGTGGAGCGGATGCCAGCATCCTCAATAACAAAAGCTTGCTGAGGACATCTATATAAGGATAACTACAGTATAATCATATGTAAAGTTATATTTGTATTGTTTATTCTAAGCGATCACTGTCACGATCTGTCAGTTGTTGGACTGTGGACATGAGTTGAGGCATAGACGCAGAGGGGATGAGGTGAAACAAACAGACTTTAATAACAAAAACATGAACAAAGGAAGTTGGCTTTACCTTGGAGCATACTATAAACAAAAACAATAATCAACTAATACAGACAAGGGATTACACAAACTAATATACAATACAGACATGGGATACAAACCAGACAAGACATGACAATAAACAGGCTAGCGGACTAAACACCAGGGACTATACATGCAGGGGATGAACACACAAGACAGGCTTGGCTAGGCTTACTAGCTGTTCTGCACATTAGCTGCTAAGCTAGCTAGTAGCTAAACAGACTAATTTCTATACAGACTAGTAGCCAGAGACCCAAGGGGCAAACAGACTAGGTACACGGCAGACTAGGTATGAAACGGACTAAGAACTCTAAAGGTTAGTGGCTAAACAGGTTAATAGCTAAACAGACGAAGATCTAAACAGACGATGAGACTAGACAGACTCGAAGACTAGACAGACTAAGATCTAAGCAGGTTAGTAGTGCACTGATTAGTATTTCTACAGACTAAGAACTACACATGCAAAGGAGGTTACTTACACATGAGGGTAAACACAAAAGGCTAATTCTCCTAGAGGCTAATCCTGCTAGGAGACACAGAGACATACTAAATTAAGACAAGTATAAACTTAACTTAAAGCTCCAGAAACCAAAAGGCCAACTATACTTAAACAAACTAAAACAGAACAAAACAAAGGCCCACTTAACAGAACTCACATTAATGCTCGACCCAGTTTCCCAGAACTAACAGCTATTTATAAGGAATCTAATGAGCATCCGTGTCACCTGACCGAGGTGCCTTCTGGGAAATTGAGTGTACAAACAAAAACTACAAAACAAACACAGTGCCCTCTAGTGGGCAACCCTGACAATCACTCACCTACAGATTTCAGTTTTTGTTCTTCCATTTACATTGTGTTTGCATACATGGAGGGAGATATGTGGTCAGTATTTTTGTTGATGTTTCCATTTTTGTGTCAAATTCACATTCATGCAGTTATTTTTTTTTGGCCAAGAGACATCATAATAGACAGCAAAGAACTACTTGTGACCACTGACTCAGGGCCTTTATTGGTTGTTATTCCCTATATCCTGTGGCTCCCCTGCCGTCTTTGTTAGTAAAAGTATAACAAGGCTCAAAACATGGAGAAAATATTGGTAAATAATGTTTGTGACTAACAAGTTAAATTGAAATTAGATCTCAGTTGACTTATTTATAGTTTTGAAATTTCAGGAAGTGTTGCATTACAACTAGGTGGTAATAATTAGGTTTTTCTTATTGTGTAGCACTAATTTAAGCTTGGTGAATATTATGGAAGCCCAGTAAGTAGAAAACTGTGTTGAGTAGAAAGTAAGGTCAAATCCGCTCTGTGTAATTGTTTTTGTATGTTTTCAGTAAAGTAGTGGCTGTTGTGTTAGAATTAACATTAGATAATCAGAAGGCATTTTAATACAGTAGTTGTTTATATGTATAAATCAGTACTTGGTTAGAATTTGACAAAATAAGTAGCATAAGACAATAAGATATTTAATCATGTATATTTTAGATAATAAATGCTTGAAATTCTAGACAACATAGTCTTGGGCCAGATCTGAGTCAGCTGAGCGAACTCCGGGCCAGATGCTATGATGATTTAGCTCAAATGTGAACCACATCTGGCCCACATCTATTCCACACTTCTGGTCCACATCTGGGGCTGGTATGGGACCAGAACCAGAACAGAGCTGGACCAGAATCATCATAAAGGAATCCGCATCTGGCCCGGAGCTGGCTCAGTGCTGGTCCGGATGGCCCGTTGTGCTGGTCCGCATGGCCCGTTGTGCAAAAATTCAGTTGCGCGGATCTGGCCGAGAACTAATGATGGGTCTGGGCCAGATCTGGACCACATGATTTTTGCTATCTGGGTATGTTTGTTGGTTGTATTGATTCCCTGGTGTATGGATGCACTTGAGAATATTGTTGAGTTTTGACATTTTATTGTCAGAATTTGTATAATTTTTAAGAGAAATTGTCAGTAATAAACTGACTGGAAAGTCATAACACATGTGCTCGTGTTTTTCACAGGATTAGAAAAAAACAGTGTTTATTCATCGATTCACAGTGCACATCGTCTGTGCATCTTTCCTGCCGGCACAGATATCCCCTAGGTCTGAGACCGGTAATATAGGACGAGAAGAGGGAGAGGGGAGGGGCTGATTCCTCCTCTCCTGTTACTTTAGCTTTACACACACATACAGAAACACACACAGCGCCTACGCGCATAATCGGAAACACTTATCTGTCGGGATTTATTTGTACTTTTTTTAAAGGCCAGGGGTAGCTCAGTGGTTAAGGCATTGGACTACGGTTCGGAAGATCCCAGGTTCAAACCCCACAACCACCAAGTTGCCACTGTTGGGCCCTTGAGCAAGGCCCTTAACCCTCAACTGATCAGATGTATAATGAAATAAAAATGTAAGTTGCTCTGGATAAGAGCATCTGCCAAATGCCTAAATGTAAATGTAAAGTGCAGGTTAATTTGTTTTATTTGTACTTAATCTTTTGTGTTAATTATTTTAATGTATTTATTTTTTTGGGCTGTGGAACGAATAATTTAAGTTTCCATTATTTCTTATGGGAAACTTTGCTTCAATTTACGAGTGTTTGGGAATACGAGCCGCTTCCGGAACGAATTATGCTCGTACTCCAAGGTTCCGCTGTACTCAATTCTGTTTCCTGGACATTACCTACGGAGGTTTCGCGATGATTTGCGCATGCGCGCCCAGTAGAAAATGAACGAATCATTCTCCGAGATACTCGTTCTACTGATTCACGTTAAAGACTCGTTCAAAAAGAATGAATCATTCATTAACGACCCACCACTAATTCACTGTAGATAATATGTTTGTGTCTCGGCTTTATGTATTTTATTTCATATATAATTTTATTACGTCTCGTGAAAGACGCTGCTGACGTCACGTTGTGGGCTGACCGACTATAAAGAAAAAATAAAGTTTAAGGAAGTTCCGATGTGAACGTTAGACTAATCTTCCCTCTGCTTCTGTACGTTGGACATCTGGACACTGGATCAGTACCTAAATATTAACCGGACCGGACTGATGGAGAACATATGGTTAATTACGTGTTTTCTTTATGTTTCTGCAGGTAAGACTGAGTATTTTTATTTCTGTATTTCCGCCGCTGAAGCGAGCGGCCGCCTCCCGATGTCTCTGTCACTTTAATTAATTGTTTCGTTCCGTTTCTTTTATTTTAGAGAAGAAATTCCGAAATAAAGGAGCAAAGTGAGGCGAAAGGCTAGACGAAATGTTAGGGTAACGGTTAGTCTAGCCGTAAGGCTAGCAGCTAGGTTAACTACTAGGCTAGCAGCTAGGGTAACTATTAGGCTAGCAGCTAGGTTAACTACTAGGCTAGCGGCTAGGGTAACTATTAGGCTAGCGGCTAGGGTAACTATTAGGCTAGCGGCTAGGGTAACGGTCCGGCTAACGGTCCATGAAGCAACTAACTCTCGTGTCATTTTGAAGTTCTTGCTGTGATATAATACGTCCTCGTCCCAGATACTTTGCGCATCCTAGAGGGCCGCCTTTTGGGGAGAGGCCAGGCCAGTGCTGTCACCCAAGGCATGACTCATCTTTACACAACATCTTCTTCCTCTTTGAGGTGCTTGAACCCTCGTCCGATTCTTGTGAATCACAATCTGAGCTGTAAATGTCCTTATTACACTTTAGGGGTGTTTTCTCAACTTGCCATCTTAATACCTCCATTTGTCAAACTGTAGCTCTTATGACTAATGAAAAATTATTCTTGCAAAAGCTAGACACTGTCCAACACCAAGGACTGAGACTCGCATTGGGAGCCTTCAGGACCTCACCAGTTCAAAGCCTATACACAGAAGCAGATGAACCACCTCTTCATATAAGACGCTTGAAACTAGCTCTCCAATATGCAACTAAGATAAAAACTAATTCACAAAATCCATCTTATAATTCAATCATCTTCCCACAATATTTGCATCTGTATGAGGCTAGACCAAACTACATCAAACCTTTCGGTATACGCGCCAGACCTCACATGGAAAACTTAGGCATAAATCTGGACATCCTAAGTCAGACACACTTTTGCCCAATACCTCCCTGCAGCTTGGAAAAGCTTAATTTCAATGTGGAACTGACTTATAATAAGAAGGCTGAAACTCATCCGTATATATTCCGTCAACAAGTCCTCGAAATAAAAAGCATTTTTCCCTACCATAAACCCATATACACGGGCGGATCAAAAATGGACAACCACATTTCTGCAGCAGCAATAACTGAGCAACACCACTACAAAAGTTCCACCTTTACAGCAGAAGCCCGGGCTCTGTTACTTGCTCTGGAACATTGAAAAAGAAAGAGAACAAAACGCCTTCGTATTCACCGACTCAAAATCCTGCGTACAAGCTTTGGAATCTATGAAAACAAATCACCCAATAATCACTGATATATTAATCAAGGCAAACCAACTACAGGAGAACCATCACAATATTACCTTCTACTGGATTCCAGGACATAGTGGAATAACGGGAAATGAACAAGCTGACATGGCAGCAAGACGAGCTCTTACAGAAACAATTAGCGTATCCCAAATCCCTCCCTCTGACCTCAAACCACTGATAAATCAATATATATCAAATAAATGGCAAGCAGAATGGGAACAGTACCAAAACAACAAATTATTCGAAATAAACCCAGTGGTAGGAAAAAGAAGCTATCACCCCTTCGAATCAAGACGCGACCAGGTCGTATATACAAGGTGCCGTATAATTGAACTTTCAATAGTATCCTTTTTCTTTGAAAGATACAGAAGCTGTACAGGTAGTCCCCTACTTACAAATGTGCTCCCAAAATGGAACTCGTTCGTAAGTCTGATTTGTTCTCAAGTCCAATCAAATGAGTCTTGTATGCCTTTGACATGAATATACAATGTAAAGCATACGAATCCACTTGACTAAATCTGTCCCCTTTTCCCACACGGCCATCATGTGGCCAAAAACCATAATCGCGCCTAAAGAAAATTTATCCTCACGAGTAAAATAAAACAGTGTTGTCTCTGCACCTTTAAATCGTGAGGGGAAATCCCAGACACCATTTTGTCTCAGAGCTGTTTTCCACTGTATTGTACTGTCAACTTGTTGAGGATTTTCCAAAATTTGGATTATTCACCATCAGGGCAGCTTTACAGGACAGACATTTGCTATCATCATGCTTCCGGACTGATTCATTAAATCCAATGAGGCCTTGGATTATAAATTTTATACATTCACTTACACACTGAAAATATTGTATATAATTTTAAATAGTGGTCACTGCAGTGTCTATTTTTTTGTACAATACACATGAGCTACTTCCATGATTGAACCAGAGGTAGAACCACGGTTCGTTGTATATGAGGAAATTCATTACAAAGAAATGTCTCTGCTGTGTGATGAATAAAGGTTTATCTCATCTTATCTCTTACAATTGTGCTATAAGATAAACCAAAATATGACTACTACTACTAATTTGCATGATTATTTTTTAGGATTTTGACTGGCAACCTCCAGCAGCAGCTGTGTGTGGCGAAGGAACAGATTTCTGTTCTGGAGGTTCAGCATACACAACTGCAAATGCAGGTTCACACACTCCAGCAGGCCAAAGATGTTCTACATGGTGAGATTTTGTTTACACTACTTTTTTTTATTATTATAAAAATTCATAATTTAATCCATGACAGTTATTATTATCATTATTATTAATAATATTAATGTTGTTGTAGGAGAGATAAAGTGTCTTCAATCTGAGCTGGAGAAAAACTCATTTTTAAGGGAGGGAGAGAAAAGAAGAGCCAGTGAAGAACACACGGAGCATGAAAAAGAGATTGAAAACTGTAAAATAGAGATCACAAGATTGAATGCTGAAGGCCAAACATTATTGAACAATCAGCGAGAACATGAGGAAGACAGAGAAAGTTGGCAAAGAGAAAGAGAAGCCTTGAACTCTGAGCTGGGAGTGAAAGATGGGGAGACAGGAGCTCTTAAAAACAGGATGGATGGATTGGTGAAAGAAAATGAAAAGCTTGCCATTTTGATTGTTGAAAAAGATGGAGATGTGGAAACACTGTTATCAGAAATCAGGAGTCTGGAGTTGCAAACGCAAGAAGCGAAATCCAAGATGGAACAATTCAAGGAGAAAGTGATTGACTTTGAGAGAGAGAAGGAGGGACTTTTAGAAAGAATGAGGCAAGACAGTGAAGTTCTAAAAATAAGTGAAAAAGAGAATGTCAAGATGACCAATATTTTGAAGATAAGAGATGGTGAGATAGAAAAGAATAGTAAGCACATAGAGGACTTAATGGAGAATATCCGATTACAGGACAGCTTAATTGAAAAAATAAAAAGAGAGCTTGAAGAAAAAGAGATCGGAATAGCTGATAAAATAAACAGAGAGAAATTAATGCAAAAAGAAAGGGAGGCAGAAGAAAGAGAAAAAGAACTAACGCTAAAAGGAGAGCTAAAACTGAAAGAAAATGAGTTAGAAAAGCTCAAAGAGAATGTGGAAGAATTAACGATGGAGAAGGAGCACATGTCTCATATGCTGCAGGAAAGAGATACATACCTAGAAAAGCTTAAGAGCAAAGTCTTAGATCTGGAACAAAAAGAAATAAAAACAAAAGATGAGATGGAATGGTGGAAGGAAAAGGTTGAAGATGTGGAAAAACAAAAAGAAGTGCTAACGGATAGAGTAAAAAAACACATTTCTGTTGAGCAAGAGAAAAATGCATTGGCTGACATACTGCAAGAAAGAGAAGAGGAGATTAAAATACTGAAGAAAAATGAAGAGGATATGCAGCGTGACCATGAAAGAATAAAGGGGGAGTACAGAGATCAAGAGAAAAAGCTGAAGCAGAGCGATAGAGAGATAGAAGGACATAGAAATACAATTGTAAGGATGATGGAAGAAAAACATGAGCAAGAGAAATTAAAAATACAGCTAGATGGATTGAAAAAAGAAAAAAGAAGTCTGGAAGACAAGAGGAACCAACTGGAAGATGCAGAAAAGCAGATGATGAAAGAAATGAATGAACTTCGAGTGAAGATTGGTAAGCTGGATAGAGAGAAGTGTGAAGTTGAAAGAAAAGTGCTAGAGCAAAAAGATCAACTTCAAATCCAGACTGTTCTTCTTAAAGAAAGAGAGGTAGATTTAAACAAACTGAGAGAGACTTTAGAACAAAAAGAACAGCAAGAAAATGAGGAACTGATGACATTAAAAGAAAAACTGAACGAAACAAAACTTGTCCAGGAAAAAGAGAGAAACATACAAAAGGAATATGATCAAGAACTTCAGCTGGCAAAAAATAAAATAGCTATAGTGGGAGAAAAGGTGAAGGAACTGGAAGTAAAGAATAAAGACTTGATGCAAGAAGCAGACATAGCACGAAAAAGTTTTCTGGAAAAGCTGAGAGAATTAGAGATCAAGTCAAAGCTTTTACATGAAAATGAAGAAAAAATTAAGACATTAAAATTGAGAATAGAGAGTAGGGATGAAGGAAAGGAAGAACTCAAGAAGTCATTTAGGGAAATGAATGGCGAGATGGAGAGGCTGAAGATTGAACTGAAAGAAAGAAAAGAAAAGGAAGAAAAGTTAAGGTTAGAGCTACAGCAACAAATTCAGGACCTGGGAGAAGATCTAACGAGGAAAGATGGCGTTATTGAGAACATGGATTTGATTCTTGAACAAAAAGAGGAGGAGCTAAAACAAGCAAAGAAAAATAAAGATGCAATGTCAACAGAGGTGACACAGCTAAGGGGGGAGTTATCTGTGCTTTTTCTGAGCAAGGAGAAGGCAGAAACAATGGTGAAAGAAAGGGATATAGAAAATGAAAAGATAAAAGATGGAATTAAAGCTGGACTAGAAGAGATGGCCACACTGAAGGAGTTGCTAGGGGAGAGCTACTCTGAAGGAGAAAAACTCAGGAAGATCTTAGAAGAGAAAATAAATGACAAGATAAAGGAAAGAAATGAGGAAGTCAGAGCAGCACGAGAAGAAACTGAATACCTAAACCTTAGGGTCCAGATACTCCAGAAAGAGAATGAAGATCTTCAGGCACAGCTGTGGATCAGGGAGGAAAGTGACATTAAGACAAAATACCAAGAGAGAGTACAAGAGACCCTGAAGTTGACGCTAGAGGAAGATGTAACAGATAAAAATAAGCTAAAAAAACATGAATTGCTGAAAGATCGGGAAAATAAAAGACAAAACCAGCTGAAAGAGGAAGAGCGTGAAATCATCAGAGTAAATGAATCCTTGGAGGAGCAAGAAATCGACATGTTAGAAAGTAAAATGGAAAAGAAAAACATTTGCTTTGAACTTGTAAAAGACGAAAGGGAAACTGACTCTATGAAGAATAAAATTGAATCAAATGACAAGATGGACCATGAGGAAAAACAAAGTGATGAAAAAAATATCAGGTTGGGAATAATTCCAGAAATTGAAGAAGAAAATGCAAGGGATCTTTTACGGGAACAACTCGAGGATGCTCAAATAGAGACAGGCATTTTGAAAAGGCAAATGGAAATAGAGAAACGAAGTGTAATGACACATCTGGAGAAAAGTTCATTCGTGGAGAAGATACACAGCCAGTTTCAAGAAAACTTTACAATTGTAAATGTGCAGGGAAAAAAAGACTTTCAAATGAAGAAATCACAAAGTCAGACTCAAATGAAAGAGAATACAGAATTACAAGCAGAGGTTTACGATTTAAAGAAGGAAGCAGATGAGCTCAGGAAAGACAGAGATCGCATAAGATCAGCACTGGAAGAAAATGAGGCAATGCTAATTCATTATCAAGAAAAAGCACATCAACTGGAGAACAAGGTGCAGGTGAGAACTTGAAATATTTTGAATCACACTACATATCCAAACGTGTGTAGACACTTGGCCAGTCATGCACATGTTCTTGTTGAACATCCCGTTCCAGATTTAGCCCTCTTTTTCATATTATATATTATTCATCTAACCTCCACTCTTCTCGAAGGGTTTCCAAAAAGTTTTTGAGCATTTTACATGGCTGTGGCGATTTACCTAGTCAGCAAAAAGTTTAATAGTGAGGTTTATGCACTGATGTCAGCCAAGAACGCCTGGGTCATTTCAGTGTTCCAGTTATTTCCAAAGGCGTTCTTTAGGGCTGAATTTCTGGAGTTCTTTCACTCCCCTTGGCAGAGCAGTTTTTTTTCATGGACAGTGCACAAAGGCATTGTCAGGTCTGGTGGTAAATTTGAAAACTGTGATTTTCTACGATGTGCCAACAGTTGGTTAAATGTTCACAGAAACCACCTTCTAGTCAAACTGCATTAGATCACTGAGTCCTGATGGCAGTGTTGTAGGGACATAAACTCTGACCCAGGGTTTGTTTTATCTTGGACAACGATTAATGGATAAAAACACAAAGTTAAAAAAAAGTATATTCAGATTGTATTTAGGACAATATGCATTTGGACAAAGACCAAAGTTTCTTTCTTTTTTGCCTCTGTACAAAACCACAGTGAATTTGAAATGAAGCAGTAAACAAGTGTAGACTTTACTTCATAGGGTTTTAGAAATAAATCCATTCTTAACCATTCAAGAATTATAGCCATTTTTGCAGAGTTCTCCCTTTTTTTTTTTTCAGACACAAAAGACTGATTGTACAATTGACTCATTAACAATTTTATGGTCAGTTGTTGGTCTGTTTCTTAGTTATTAAGGGCCTAAAAGTTTGACATAATGATTGGAAGAAATAAAATGGAGAAGGAAAGGAAGAGCTCATGTTTCGAAGCATATCATGTCATCATTAAATGTGATGGAGGCAGTGTTATGGCATGGGCATGTAAGGCTGCCTGGCTTACTGGTGTTCATTGATGATGTGACGGCTGTTTAGCAAAAAATAACTTCTGGCTTTTCTGGCTTCTACACTTCCATTTTTTTTGTTGAATGTCATACTCTGACCTTCCCCTCTGATGTCTTTAATCATTTCAGTAAAAGTTACTGTTGTTTAGCATTTTTCAGCTTTCATTTGCCATTGTTTGTATTACACCGAAAACACTCGCCAGAAAGTGGCAAAGAGACTCAGCACAGTGACATAAAAACTCCACCTTAAACTACTGGTTTGGTTGTGTAATTACAGAGCAATACAGGCATATTAGCGCACAATTATAAATGCCCACAAAGCCATAGGCCTCTTCAGCGTAGGCTCTGCGTGGACTTGACACAGAAACGTTAATCAGGCTTAACAGCGATCTACAAGTTCACCCTGACTCTTAACTTACTGCCTGTGGTGCTGCAGAAACATATACCTGTATGGTATGTGGATCCTTGGGAGTAAAATCAGACAGGTAAAATTGAATCCATTCAATCTGGCATTCAAGTTCCTCCTACCAGTTTAGGGTAGAATATATATACAATATATATATATATATATTCATTGATCATATTTACGGTAGAAACCTTGTCAGTATGGGGGGGGGACCACTTTTTGTAAGTCGTTCTGGATAAGAACATCTGCCAGATGCCTAAATATAAATGTGATAATATATTAATCATAATTCAGGTAAAATTTGTAATTAATGGTTTGAGGTCATATCGGCCTGCACCTACTGTACATTGCATCGGATCTCTATGGATCAGCACATCCATACTAAAAATAACTCATTTACCAGACACACCCTGCAAAGTGAAATCATTGTTTATTATTTTGTAAGGTGGTGGGCAGCTGTGAAGAGGAATCACAGAAGCGTGTATGTGCCCTGCAAAGAGCTGTGGCTGAGTTGGAGCTTAAGCTAATGAAACTACAACAGAAAAATGAAAGACTAGAACATCGGATTGAGAAGCTGAGATTGGAGAAAACCAACCTCCGAGAGACTTTAAAACAGGTATAGTCATGTTGATTAACAAGACCTCTATCCATCTTTTGAAAACTTCAACAAATTTGTAAGAATTTAAATTCTCTTTTCTTTTTTTAATAAGTGTGAATTATTTTATTATTCCTATGCATGGTTATGTTTAACATCTGTACATTCCTACTTCAGAGTGGTTATGGTTAGGTAGTAGTTCTATGCATTGTTTGTATTTTTATTGCTGGTCAGCTAGTAGGACAGACTAAAGGATACTTTATTACTGTCTGATTATCTTCCAGGACATCCATATGGTTGGCTACTGGTCCACCATCCACCTATGCGATGAATGGAGTAAAAAATAAATAAATAAATAAAGTATGGCAATATGTGTGTGCCTGTCTGCTGCTCTATAGGAGCAGCTTGTAACACTCGGATGATTTAATAACCAGGTTACACTAAAACGGGATCTTTAACCTAGCCTCCGGGGTTGCGCTAGCCGCTCAGAACAAGGAAAGACACTAAAACACTAATGGTAAACAAAAACCCGAAGTGTATTATACAATATATAAACAAAAGAGGTGCACCAAAACAAACAATATGAATACTAATGATATGTACAAACTATATACAAAACGGCGATGGGGTGTATAGTAATGTATGAATGTGAGTGTGCGTTGGGAGAGCTGGATCGGCCTCACCGGAGCATTGGTAAAATCCGGCAGCACGATAATAGAGCGGGAGCGAAGTGATGAAGAAGACCGGGGGTTATGATCCCCCGACAATGCTGGATATCCGCCAACGACAAGCTTCACGATAACTTTCGCTTCGGGGTTCATGAACAAATTAGCATGCTGTACTCCTCAAACTCTCCTCTCCGAGCTTCTCCTCGGGTGACCTTTTACAGGATCCTTTGACCCCATTACGTCATCGGGATGACCTCGCGATGCGACTGCGTAGCCTCGCGAGAGTTCATCCCCGGAACCAAAACACAAACTCTTGAGTACATAAAACCATATCGGGTACAATTCTATAAAGGTACAGCAGATTCTTTACATTTAAAATCTACTTAGACTAAACCTATATTAAAAAAACCTTTTATGTGGCTGCGCTACAAGCTAGCAGTGTTTACTCCAAGGCAGTCTTTGAATTAAAGATTAGGAAGTTTTAAACAGTTCAGGCATAAGTTAAACCACCTACCTAGTATTGTGTCAACACCTTGAACTCTTTGTCATCTATCAGTCATATGTCCATCAGTACACACTGAAAAGATATTTTGGGTTTTCCATTAAAAGATTGTGAGCCAAGGTGTAGTGGTTAGCCCTGTCGCTTTGCCCCACGGGGTCCGGCTTGGTTTCCCGGCCAGGCTCGATTCCTGTCTCTGTGTGCATGGAGTTTGCATGTTCTCCCCGTGCTTGGTGGGTTTCCTCCGGGTACTCCGGTTTCCTCCGACATTCCAAAGACATGTAGGTTAGGTTAATTTGTGTTCCCAAAATTGCCCGTAGTGTGTGTGTGTGTGTGTATGTTTGTGCCCTGTGATGGATTGACACCCTGTCCAGGGTGTATCCTGCCCTAAGTCTCCTGGGATAGTCTCCAGGCTCCCCGCGACCCTGAATACAGGATTAAACGGTAATGACAATGAGTGAGTGATTGTGAACCAATAGAGTAAATTGAAGCTTTCATTTTCCGACATTTATTGCTAGGTTTCTTAAATAGTGCATGAAATATAGCACCTTTGGTGGCACACCAGCAAATTTTCTTTGATACATAAATTTTATGTATCGGAACAGGATATAATAAAGAAAATAATGCGTAATATTGAAATATTATGCGTAATATTTGGTTGCATATCCCTAATTTGCAACAATGATGCAGTGATTAAGAGACCAAGCCACTGGCATCAGGAACTGGTGCATCCTTATTTTGTGAAATTTTCCCCCTGGTTGTACTGCATCTACTTTTGGTTGTGTTCCTTTGGGGGGAAAGGTTCTTCTATCAGTCTTCTTATTAGGAGGTGCATTAACTTGAACAGTCTATAAACTTCCATTTTTCCCCTTTGTTTTGCTGACAGTTTGGTTTGGGTTATTGTCTTGCTTTAATGAAGGTTCTCCCAATTCTTTAACAGATCATGACACTCCATCATGCATGAGCTAGGAGTCTGTGTATTTTGTCTCATTAGCAGGTCCTTTGATTCTGTACACTTTGTCATTTCTATCACTATGGAAGAGGTTAGTCTTGGTTATACTGTACATCCTTTGTAGCCCATCTTTTCAATCAGGCCTTTAAATTCTTATTGCGTATGCGTTATTTGCATATAGATGACAAAAAGGGGACATGTACAAAGGCAAAGAGATGTTGGATATTTATTTTTATTTTATGATTATTCTGATGTCCTTAAATCTTACATAATTAACTGTTACCCATTTGACTGCTATGATAATGTAAATTTAATGTAAACACATTAAATGCCTTGTTAGTAAAAAGTTTTTGGAAAAAAAAAAAAAACATCTGCAACTGCAAAATAAAAATAAATATCTGAACTGATTACACTGTGTGGGAGAATGGCTTCAAGAGTGAAAGCTAACATTGGATGAGTATCTCACCCAACCCCTACAACAAACTGTAACTTCGATTCAAAATCTCATACAGAAAATTATGTCCAGATTCATTTGATTAATTACTAGTGTGGTGGAAATTAAATTAACAACTCTGGAGACTTCAAATAGTATCACAACAAGAGTAGATGTTTATTTAAACAGTGCTGGACATCTTACATCTTCTGATGCCTGTTACGATCCCGGTCTAGGTCGTGCCGTAACAGAAAAGAAACGATGTGAAATTGGTGAAAAGTAATTATGGGGGGTGAGACCAAAAGTGCCTTTGCTTAGTGTTTATTTTACAAAAGTGAACAAGCAAATCCCCAAAAGTGGCAGTGAGCTTCAGGAGCCGACAAGGCCTAAATAATAAACAAAAATGCCCCCTAACCAATACCGAAGTGGAAGTACCTAACCTACACCAAAAAAAAAAAACCACATAAATACAATATACTTTACTTACTCCCTTACTAACCATAAACCAGGAGAAAACCAGGTATAAACAAAAATGGTGTCGACTCCTAACTAAATAAAGAATTAAATAGAAATATATACAAAAAGTATTTATAATCCAAACCCAACGAAACTAAGAGGGGCAACAACAAACGCGTAGTCAAAACAAGCAAAAAGGTCATACACGGAAGAGGATAACAAAAACTAAGCAATCATCAAAAGGGGAAAGTCTAAGCATGGTCAGGAACGTAGCAGGAGGTCATACACAGAATAAGATTTAGCATCAATTATGGGATAAACAGTAAGCAAAACATGGTCTGCAGCGCTGTGGATTGAAGGAGCTAATGTATGCCTCTGGGTCTCCTGTAGGACCAATCATCTGGGAGGGGGCAGGATCAACACAGGTAGAGCAGGACATGTACAAAAGCACAAAATGCAAATAGTCAATATCGTAACAATGCAGAGTTTCTGTCAATGTAGATAGATCAAGGACTCCTTGTACATCTTATTCTTTCTTGCACGTATACACATGCCTAGTTCTGCAATTCTAACTGACCCTTGATGATGCAGACTTTTAGTCAGACACACATAGCTGATTTAAAATTTTCTAACACACTAGTTCATGTTGTTTTTCTGTTTTTTTCTCTCTGGCTGTAAGAAAGGATACAGATGACACCAGTCCTTCAAATGTTCCTATAAAGATGAGGCATAGCTCAGATCTATTTATCGTAAAACTCTGTGCAGTTGATGGTGTTGTATAAAAAACTAGATTAACTCAGTCATGATTATTTATTCTTTTCCAACAGGTTGAGCTAGAGAGGGCGAAATTGCAGTGTCAGCTCTCAAGGCCAGAGGCTGAAATACAGGTATGGATAAAACAATTCGTAGCAGAAGTGAGTTGTAAAGTATATTATGTGAGCAGGATATTATGAAGTTTTATTTCTATTAAACAAATGCCTTGGCCTTAATTTCCTTACAGTAGTGTTTAGGTACATTGGGTAATCTTGGCCTTGAGCTAATTGCTTTAAAAGACCTGTTGGTCTCCAAGTGCACAATGTCTTACATTACAGACTCGGTGGTGGCTGGTTTATCTTCATACGCACAGTAGCTAGAAGTATACTGTAAAGATAACTTTCAATCATCTCTCTTTTTTCTTAGACATTAAAGAAGTTAGGCTTTTATTATTTTATTTTCATTATACATTTTCATTTATTTTTACTTTAATGTCAACGTACTTTCTTAAAGACAGTAAGGTCATAAAAGGCAGCTTTTGTGGCAACTTACATGATACCTGCTTCCTGTATACTTGCTGTCATCCTTTATTTCTGAAAATAACAGTACTAACGGTGAAAACTGTCTCCTTTGAAGGATTGCAGCAATCCACTTGGAGCTGATGAGCTGAAGTATCTGAGATCACGGACAAGTGAACTGACAGCACAGGTTTGAGGAAAATAAAAAATAAAAATTTTAACCTAATTAATTTAGTAGCATTGTGCTACTAAAATGTTTTATAGGTTACCGTCCCTTTTGTTTTTAGATATTTTATAGAAGATCTGACTTGTCTGCAGTATTTTAAGATAACTCTTAACTATAAGGTCTCCATTATTCAAGACAATAAGATGCAGTGTTTTTCAGCTCACTTTGATTTCAATTCCACAGGTCCACCAGTTACGCTTGCTCCTGGCTTCAGATCATCAGGAACGGGCAGACTTTATTGAGGAGTCCTTGAAGAATAGTAAATCACTGCAGATGTTGAGGCAGGACCTGAATGACTCTCTCACACTGGTGTCCAAACAGCTTGCCCCTACTATTTTGGAGTGTGAAACACAAAGACTTGACAGGAGCATAAGAGAAGAGCAGCTAAAGATTTTGCTCAGTCACAGCTAATGAACTAATAATATACCTTGCACATTTAATAAAGTCCTATGGAGTTACATTGCCTTGCAGAAGTATTCCCCACCCTTAAATATCTTTACATTTAGTAGTTTTACCAACTAGATGTAAAATCGACCTAATCGCCTTGTGATTACATGCCATGCATCTAACAAAATAGCCAACAATATCATTCAGGTGAATCAATAAAGTTTGATAAAATTATTTATATAAAACACAAAAAGCTGTAATGAACTTAAGTGTCATAATTTAAGTATTAGTGTCTGTGAAACCACTAAATAAATTTTGGTGCAATCAGTTGCAATTAAGGTTTCCACGGAGTGGAAAGACTTTGAAGAAGTTGCAGCGTTTTTTCAGTTACAACAAGCACAGCGATGAGGCCACGTCCGCTGAATTTGACAGACTCAAGACAAATTACCGTTGTCTGACAGACCCCTACGTAAAGCCTATAGTAAAAGCCTAAGTAAATGAATATAGTCAAATTTACCTCGTGTTTTCTACTATAATATTATCATAAACCAAATTAAATTTTTAAGTTCTTGTCCTGTTGGCAGGAATCCAGAATTTGTTATACAACATAACTAACCAAACAACGTCATAAAGACTAATGTGCATTTTTTTTTTTTATCTCAAGCTTTGAAGATTAGAAAGAACATGGTATAACCTTGAAGGTCCCCAAAGGAGCCTATCCACTAAATGTCAGTGACCAGATGAACAGGCAAAAAAGCATGTACGCACAAGTAACACTCAGTTTGATGCCTTTCCTTGTGGTGTTCTCAGTGTAAGGAGCAGTGTTCGCTTTTGAATAAGCATAATGCTTTGTGTGAAGGTAAAAATGGGTGATTCTCCAAACATACCTTTTGCAAATGGGTTTTCATTTGATACATCTACCTTGTCATAAAGTCTACTTTTACAGAGTATCCATGATATGATTGCCTTTTAAACATCTTCCCTATCTGAGCTGTGGAGCTTTCTCTTGGACTTTTGGTTGCTTCTCTAACTAATATCCTATTTCCATGACTATCCATGCCTAAGGATGACTTTAATGCTGATCTGCAGGTATTTTAAACAATAATAATAATAATAATTAATAATAATTTTTTATTATTATTATGGGTGGTGGTTAACACTAGAAGCGCTGAGCACCAGTCATTTGAGCGCAATGGGGTAAAAAAATAATACTTCACACTCGATCAAATTCCAGGACCCTCCTTTCATGACTTTTCCTACACCTGTGAGCTTTATCACCCAGCATGCTTACATTTTCAAAATCGCGCCAGTAAAAGCCAGTATGAAGCTATTTTGCTCTTATTGACGTGAAATTCCTGACAGCTGCGCGGCGGCGTGACGTTTCCTGCCTTCTCCAACCTGCGATTCTCAATTCTCTCAGCAGATGGCGCAAGGGATCGCGCATACTATCTAATACTATCGTCATTCAGTGCGTATATGAACTATCTCAGTTTGAATATATATGAAATTATCGCTAAAACAATATTGAACTTGAATAAATCAGATCTACCAAAGCAGATTATAAACTATGCTATGTCATAACCGAAGCAAACACCACGACTATGCCTCGTTTCGTTCAGTGTTGCTAGGCAACGGACCACACGCCTAATCTGCGGGAACGTGGTTCACTTGGCCGCGGTTTATTATAAACCTTTATGTTTCACTGTTTATGCTCACATAAGAATCATGTAATAAAAGTGAGGGAAATGTGAAAGTGATGTGTGGCCACTCAATGAAAACTAAACCAAAGATTTCGGTAACTACACTGAGTGTAACATCTGCATAGTGACACTAAACAGCTGAACAACCGCACTTTTCCGTTTACATTTAGAATTTTTATAACAGTACAAGAAGTAAGCGCGGGCACGCACGCACGCACACACCTCCCCTGAGCCCTCTGTAAACATCCAGTCACCGTCTGTATGCAAATGAGTCAAGGCTAACGTGGTGTCGTGTCGGATTTCAGCGGTCACGGAGTGGAAAGACTTTGATGAAGTTGCAGCGTTTTTTCAGTTACAACAAGCACAGCGATGAGACCACGTTCGCTGAATTTGACAGACTGAAGACAAATTACCGTTGTCTGACAGACCCCTACGTAAAGCCTATAGTAAAAGCGTAAGTAAATGAATATAGTCAAATTTACCTCGTGTTTTCTACTATAAGATTATCATAAACCAAATTACATTTTTAAGTTCTTGTCCTGTTGGCAGGAATCCACTATAGTAAAAGCCAATAGTAAATTTGACTATATTAATCTACTTAGAGCTGTTCATTTACTATAAAAAATAATAATAAAAAAATTAAAAAAAAAAAAAAAATATA
>JAQQZT010000036.1:1411597-1422485 GCA_030068275.1 Clarias platycephalus | reverse complement strand
GTAGCACCGTTTAAATGTGCTCCCTTTGCTGAGAATAAACAGAGATCTTCAGACATCATCCCTGTGTGTGTGTGTGTTTGTCTCTCCCGGTCGATCGGGCCCGGACCGGTAAGTGTATCAAGGTGCAGCGGATACCACAAGAAATAACTCTTCTTCTCTTAGCTTAAAACTTAGCTCGGACACACTTCTACATTTTAAACTTAACACAACCTAAAATAAATTTCTAAAAAATCCACCAAAATGAGCATGTAGCATAATCTGCAGGGGTTTTCTTGGATGTGGTGTGACATTGCCAGGACAGGTCATTGAATTGCTGTGACAAGAAATAGCATTGATGAAACAGGGCATGACATGACTGGCACCGGGCATTGGAGACTGCCTTGTTGACCTCCTAAGGGTGCTGGGAATCTACCAGTCTCATTGCTCTGATCAGGGAGCAGACGTGTAAGCAGAGATGTACTGTTCTTCATCTTTTGTCACAGGCAGGGCAGTGAGCTGTCCTGCCTGCCTCATCCTGGACATTCTCGAGTGCTGGGCTGTTGGTCTTTCATCAAAGCACTGTGCAGGGAGCTCCCATGTTGGCCTTATCCTTCCCTACCCTGCCAACTGACCTGATGTAGCCCTTTCAAATTAAGACAATCAGGCTATAAACTACTTTCATATTGACAGAACAACTACTGTATGGCTATAAACTTAAGACTAGATTATTAGCATTAACGCATTCTGAATATGTATTTTTATGATTTTGTTGTATATCTATTTAATTACGTGTAAAACTGTAATTTTATTTTCAGCTTCAATTGCTCCGCGACTCCTATGGTTAAAAACATAATACACAAGAAGCTCTTCTGTCACTTCTGTCATTTCTCCTTACAGTGTTCTCTGTTTCCTTTCATTTATTCAGAATGAGTCTTTCAGACTCTATCCCTGATTCTAATGACTGTGGTTCTGGCAATTTCATGATGCGAGTAAAAAATCAAATTGTGGAAGGTGACCAGGGAAAACAGAAAACCCTTCAACCTCTATTTGGAAACATCCCCAAAGGACAAAACTACATTTCCAGGGAGACTGAAGATAAGGGTTGGTACTATCTACCCAGGAGCAGTCCCGTCATATCCCGCCGTAAAGAGATGGCAATAAAAAAGCCTTTATTAGCTTCACAAAATAGAGTTTCCTATGAACTCTCCGATGAAAATTTTCAAAAGGGGCAAGGATATTCTGTTTCAAAAATGCTCCAGAACATTTTACAGGAAGAACAAACAATTACTACTGCTTCAGTTCATAGGGTCTCTCAAGGTTTGCTTTTGGACACGAACTGTGCTCCAGCAGCTCTCGAGGACGAAAACAGTTCTGGAAAGGAAAGAAAAATCTCATGTGGATCTTCAGAGTCCCAATCTTCTTCATGTGAAGAGAGTGATCTTCTAAACTCTGCAGCCTCACAACTGAGAAAAGGCACCATAAGCTACTCAGACTCGGGTGAGCATTGGCTAATATTAAG
Source organism: Clarias platycephalus (assembly GCA_030068275.1). Taxonomy (NCBI): domain Eukaryota; kingdom Metazoa; phylum Chordata; class Actinopteri; order Siluriformes; family Clariidae; genus Clarias; species Clarias platycephalus. Next base: position 1,420,987 of record JAQQZT010000036.1, on the reverse strand, counting down.
ACACAATTCTATTTTTATATTAATAATTAGCTTCTTTTTATATTGCAGCTCTGTAAATTATTATAATGAGTTGTGGGTAAATTACTTGAGAAGTAAATAAGGAGCAAGCACATGTCCAGACTTTTTTTTTTTTTAACACATTCTGTGATTTGATGTTGAAGGTACCGAGCACGAAGAGCAGGTCTCCGGAGACTTCTACAGGAACAGTGTGGACCTCGACCTGGTAAGGTGTGTGAAGAGGACAGATTCTAGTTTGTGTGGCTTTGATCCAACTAATATGCGTTTGTGTGTGTAGGAGAATGCTCACTTTGTAGTGGTGGACATGGTGCTGGAGGTCCTAGAGGCGGCAAAGTGGACTTTGTCCCAAAAACATTCAGACTCCTTTTCCTCAACTGACAGTGGCTACGAAGGTGAAGATCAAATCTGTACACTACTTTCATCAAAGTGTTGTACGAAATGTAGTGGTATGATGTGCCTGATTCTATACGTTTGATAAGAATTTTTTTAATGTATTTGAATGAAGATTGTGATTGTTTATAAATGTCAATGTAAAAGCTTGACACTTAGCACTATAAAACTATAAATTCATAAATTGCTTCTAAAATCACAAGAGGTACTAGAATCTTTACTATAAAGGTAAATGTTAATGTGTGGTCAGAAATTCTCCTGAAAAATATAAATATAAACTTGACAAATATAATTGTGAATGAAATGTTTTTGAATTTTTTTTTAATTAATTATTATTTGGGGGAAATTAAATGATTAGATAATTATTGTATTTTATTGTAGTTTTAATTAAAATATTGGTTGTTTTATTTATATTAGTATAATCTTTTTCTAAATCTTTTTAGATTTATTTAAATTTTTTTATTTTTTTAAACATGCCAGGTCTTTTAGCCGGTTCAATAAAGGAAATGAAATCAGTGACCTTACAGTTATCATCACTGTAAATGTCACTGAAAACTCATAACCTCATTGTAACCTTGACCCTTTCATTACAATCAAATTTTATTAATTTTATTAGCAACTCAAAAATGTCATTGTTTTCTTCACTATAAACTCAGTTTCTAAATTTACAAAAGTTCACAGTAAACATCTGTGAAGTCTTTCCTTTATTATAATTATTATTATTATTATTATTATTATTATTATTATTTGCATTACCTTTCGTAGGCCATAACTCTACTAACTGCAATTTCATTAAGTTTATCACAAATTTCACAATAAATGCATGATGATGCATGTATTTTTTTTTAACATTTCTTTATTTTTTTTTGGTCAGAACTCTGTGACCAAAGACTTTCTTCAAACAGAAGTTCAAAGACATCAGTCCACAGGTACCTATGAAATCATGATTAAAGTATTTATATATGTAATTTTTTTCCCCGTTTAAATGCTCAGGTGTGTGTGTGTGTGTGTGTGTGTCAGATGTTCAGCAGAAATTCTTGCACAGAACTTGCTCATAGATCTCGGGAGGTGGTGGTGGATTTCCTCAGAAGAGCTCCTGGGGGAAGTGAGAAAGTCAACACAGACACACACGTACACATGCAGAGTGCTCCATTAACATTTCAGTTCTTTTTAGTTATTCCTGATTTTATATAAGTACATTTGTGTTTGTTTTATATGAATTGTATTTTTGTAATTACATATTGTATTGTAAATCTCACTTTAGTGAAGTTTTTAGTTTAATAGTTTCCTGTACAGCATAAACAGGCGAATTCCAGAACAACCACACCTGCATCCTATCCTTCTTTTGTGTTCATTATGAAAATATTTATAGAGTGCAAGCAAATCTATTGTTTAGTTCTGCAAGAGGTCCTTGTGTGAAGTTTAAATTACACTTAATGTCTTGTTCACACGAAGTAATGTTTTGAAGCTTGATAGTTTCATATAACTAGAGTAGTGTACACTATGTAGGTTCCTCTTAATGACATTATGCGGTTTATCATAACTAATCAGGCCCAGACCATGTGTTCAACAGGAATGAATGTTATGCAACATATAACAGGATTTTCAACTTAATCACTTATAAATTAGTAGTTGCTTTATAACAAAAATATTAAACATAAATTTCAGCACTGCTCTGAGACCACTAAAGCCCAGTTTGCTGACTAACAACTTTATTTTGCTTGCAGTTTCCCATGGTTACCGTCTCCATGGCGTCAGGAAGCGTCACCAGCTTGAGTGACGAGATCCGCCAGAAAAGCCGAATGAGGGGGACATTGATATGGTCCCCACCCGAATTTCAGATAATACACAGTGTGAATACGACACAGAGGTGATTCAGAAATCTCTGCATCTACAAATTAGTTCTTTTACAATATTACGATGTACTGTACCATTGTGTGCCTATTACAATCAAATTTTTTTTTTTTGTCCATAAAATAGTGATGAGATTGGAGTAAAAATTTTATTTGTCACATACAGTACACATATACAGTACATACACAGTAGTATGATGTGCAGTTAAAATGCGTATTGCAACTGTCCTTAATCTAGATAATAAAAATTACCCAAAAAACTAAAATGACACTAGAAATTAAAACATTACCCTTAAAAATAACTATTTTTCACTCTGGGAATAAAGTTCAAATAAAATTAAGTTAAAAATAAAGATAAAATGGAAGTTAAATAAAATTTATAAAGAGAAGAAAAAAATAGCTAGGATTCAGCTTTATCGTACATCACTGCATTGTTTAAGTAGCATTTCTTTCCTTGTAATAGCTTACTCACTATAAGATTGTTTTTTAAATTGGTATACTCTAACATTAAAAAACACTGTGATTAAACAATTAACTAACTAAATATAACTCCTAGCATTTCAGGAGATTTTCAGAAGATCTGTTTTTTTTCCCCAAAAAGTGACAAATTAATTACATCTACCAATTATGACACAAATTACTAAACATTAGAAGATAATTATTGTGAATATTATATGTAAAGAATTAGATCCAGTTATTTGTTTAATACGACACAGAGGTTCAGTTAGTTGTTTGGCTGTTTAGATTTGAGTCAATTTTTTGGTTGACCGTTTTACCTTCATCCACAGGCGCAGTGACGTCGTTGCCTCTCAGCAGTTTCTTTGTGCCGGCTGTGGAACAGAAATCGAGCCACGTAAGTCTGTTTTGGTTGTATTGCATTGCTCTTATGTTAGATAAATGATGAAAATAAATATAATCATTTGTGATTTACAACATTTATTAGCCAAATAAGAGCATAAAATGGCAAAAAAAGTAAAGAAAAAAAAAGTTTTTTTTTTCCAGGAGCAAAATATAATTAGGTTAGTTCAGGTTCGGTTACTTTATTCATACCTGCAGGTAAATTTGTTTTGCAAATTTACAAAATGATAGTAGTGATGTTAATTTCTGATGTACAGTTTCCAAACACATATAAAGCAAAATACAACACAACAAAATAACAATAACATGATACAAGTGCTCAAGCCTCCACCACTCAGTACATATCATAAATCTATCTATATATATTAAAAAATCTTAAATATGTAAAATAAACTCTAAATAAATGGATAAATAATCAAATACCTAAATAACTAAAAAGAGATATTACCCCTACATGTTATTCAAGAATGTTAAAAAAGTAGGAATAACACTGTTCCTATATCGCTTTGTTCTGCACCTTGGGACTAAAAACCTCTATCCAGAGGGAAAAAGCTGAAACTCACTGGCATAAAAAAAAGGACAAGACTAATTCAATAAAAGCATGATACAACATTATTATTATTGTTCTGTCAATATGAAAGTGTGATAATTTCCCTAAACAATACAAGCACCCTTTTTACAGCTTCACAATTAGCTTCAAAGTTCAGTTTTGTATCAATAATAGTCCCAATGTATTTATAAAATTGTACAACATTTAGTGGTCTGACCTTTAATTAAAGTGGCTTCGTTTGTGTGAGTTTTCCCCCTGAAATCAATGAGCATATCTTTAGTTTTTGATATATTAAGCTGGAGGTAAGATTTCTCACAGATTTATTCTTGTTTCATGTGATGTAGCTTAATTAATTTTTTTTATAGATACACATCCTACAATTAGATAAGGTAGATAATTATATAAGATTAATAATAATTGTAGCAATAGAGGTCTGTAATAAAAGTTAATGAATGTTATTTCAAACTTTTCTTTTTAAGAGAAAACTTCAGTACCTCAGGAAAGGTTGGCGCTCATTCTGGTCTCACTGAGGTGGGGATGTATGCTCTTTCTGTGACATTTTAGATTTAGCTGTAGGTTAAACTCACTTCCTAAATTTGACCAGTCCAGGGATTAGCTGGAAATACCCACAGCAGCCAACATAAACTGGAAGTGTGGCAAGTGTGGTCATATCAGACATACACTGAGGTGGCACAGTGCCTGGTATTCCCAATGAACCTAGCTTTACTGCAATTAATCATATGGTCTGTTAAAGTACTGGGGATTCACCATGACACAGAGTAGCATAATGTGCACAAACTGTGACTCAGAACATATTTACCATCTGATAAACATAGGTGATAGGAATCTTATGTTCCTCTTCTGAAATGAACAGAACTTGAAGTAGAACAAATTGATCTGACTATCAGAACTATGCCTCTGTCTACTTGAACTGGATCTACCTGTTCTGTCACTTGAAGGATCTACTTGAGGATCTACTTGAACTGCCACTTCACTGAGCCTGAGCCCCAATGATTGTGCCAATAGAGGATCCCTGTGGCATAGTCACCAGCATCCACTATTTTGGTGCAGGGCCAGTAAAACATCGCCACACTTAGGTGTTCAGGTTTATGTGTCTGAGGTCTGTATGCTAAAGGTCTGGAAGCATGGTATTTGTCAACCACAACCGGCAACATCTCTAAACCTGTTTGCTGGACCTCCGTACTGCATCGGGTCCTATGAGTCTCACTAATGAGTCAGAAGCCTGCTAATCATAAGAATCATGTAAGCAGATGTGCAGGAAGTTCTCACTGTATGTGGCTCAGGCATCCCACTTTTCCAGCTAGTGTGGTTCACTGGTTTGTTGTAGCTTAAGCTTATGATAGACAACAACAGCATGACACAGCATAATTTGTGCAAATTGTGTTTTTGCTGTGCAACGTTTAAAATATCAACCAAAATTGTGAGCTAAAGTAGAATTAAAAAAAATAATACATTAATAATTAAAATTAAGGGACATTTCCTTTAATAGCACGCATTTCAAATTGTTGTTGTTATTGTTACTCATCTGTCTATCGTTATATTTGTCCTCTAGGATACATGAAGCGGTTGCGATACTGTGACTATCTGGGCAAGTACTTTTGTGATGGTTGCCATGGGGGTGGCGAAGCCATAATCCCAGCACGTGTTTTAAACCACTGGGATTTTGGCCGATACCCAGTGTGCCAGTTTTCCAAACAGCTATTGGAGTCCATTTGGGAAAAGCCACTGTTTAATGTCACCAATGTAGCCAAGAACCTGTACTCCCAGGCCAAGGAGCTGCAGAAATTCAGGGTAAGTTCTTTCTCCTTTGAAATTTCACATCCAAATCCAAATTAAACACTCACAAGCAGTTCTAATAAAGTTTTAACTGATAAAAACACATAAATTAGATTTTAAAGGGAAAAAACAGTATAAGTATAAATAAGGCAAATTAAGGCATAAAGAATTTTTAATTGTTAAAGTTTTTTTATTGTTTTTTAAATATTGCTCATCTATGTTGTATTTAGAGATTAATTTGCAGTGAGTAGAGGCAAAGTATAACATACAGAAAATACTCAAGTCAAATACAGATACACAACAAATACTTAAGTACGGTAAGTAGTTGCTGTGTAACTTGCCACCTCTGATGACCTTTTGTTCTGCTATATGTCCCATAACCCTCAGTGTCAGGTCTATATACAGTATGTCCCCAGAGTAGAGCTGAAAATCTGTCAGGTCCCGCCGGGTTCTGGCTTAATTTCTATCATTTTACAAGAGCTCGGGCCAGGCTCAGCCTTGCGCAGTAAATAAGTGGTCATGTGATGCACTTCGATTAGTGTGAGAAAGATGTGAAGATGGATGTTGAGGGCGTGAAACTGAGGCTTTTTATTTCTTTGTTCCCACTTCCAATGGCCTATAGCCTATATGTTAGTTATCAATAAATTATGTTAAAACATGTATAAATGACTCATTATTGGCAAAAGCACGTTTGAATAATGTCGGGCTGTAAATGGGTCCGGGCTTTTAAAAAGCTGTCAATCAAAATCTACTTGTCAAACAAACAAATATTTGTACAAATACACAATATAAATAAATACAATGAACATTCTGTATTTTGGCTATGCCACAGTTAGACCAACATAGCTGCGATGGCCGAGTGGTTAAGGCGTTGGACTTGAAATCCAATGGGGTTTCCCCGTGCAGGTTCGAACCCTGCTCGTAGCGAGAAAATTTAGTGTGCCAAGTAGGCATTAGACTCAAGGAGCATTCTGGTCTCAGAATACCTTTTCTTTTATAGTCACCACTAACCTTATAAAAATTTTCTGTGAGACATGGGATTCAAACCCACATTTGCTCTGTTAGGAGATCAGAATCCTCCTTTCAGCTGGGGGAAAGGATTAAACCCAAAACTCCACTGTCACTGCAAAGAGGGTTCAAACCTGCACAGAGAAACCCCACTGGATTTTAAGTCCAACACCTTAACCACTCGGCCATCACAGCTGACCAATACCAGTAAGGTTGTGGTTTAAGCCCCTGCACCGCCAGAGGTGCCACTCTTAAGCTCCTGAGCAGGGCCCTATCTGCTTCAGGGATGCTGTATCCTGGTCGGCCCTGTTTCCTTATTGGGATATGTAAAAAAAAAATTTTGTCCTGGATATCATCCCTTTGTATAATCCACTTGCATATGACTCGGTTTTCACATAGGATCAGCCACAACCATAGACGATTTAGTGGCCTGACGGCAGATAGTATAAAGAGGCAGCAATATTTGTCTGTTTTGGCTATTTTTAAAATTTCTGACAAGACATTTCACCATTTTCAATTTTTTTTCTTTTTTTAGTTCCCATTAACAGACATATCACACCAGTATTTAATAAAGCTCTAAGCATTCTTCTTATGTTTCATGCTTGCATTCTTCTCTTACAGGAGATCCAGGAGCAGCTGATCTCAATTAAGAAGCTTTTAAGAACATGCAGACTATCTGAAGGGTAATATACATTTGATTAAAGATAAAAAAAAAAAAAGGTTCACAGAAATTAGTCAATCATTACTCACTCATCGTCCTTACCACTTTATCCTGTATCAGGGTCACAGGGGGCCTGGAGTCTCTGCCAGGAGGCTTAGGGGACAAGGCGGGGTACATCCTGGTCAGGAGCAGGGTGCCAATCCATCACATACACACACTACGACAATTAGGGAACACCAATTAAGCTAATTGGCTTTGGACTGTGGGGGGAACCCATGAGCATAGGGAGAATATGTGAACTCCTTGCACATGGAGGCTGGAATTGAACCCTCAACCCTGTAGGCGACACTGCTAAGCCACCCTCAACCCTATTCTACCTGAAAAAGTCGGTGTTGAGCTGCTCATCTTTTACTTGTTTGGTTAGGGCATTATTTGGTTAGGGCGTCCTCTCAGAATTTCATGTCACATGGCTTTGACTGATCTTGGTTATCTTCTGTACAACGGTCCGTATACTTCAAGGTCTTTTGCATTTCCAGATGCAATATTTAAGTTCTTTGTTTGTTTGTTTTTTACATGCATGTTGGCTCTGATTTGTAGAGCAGCATAAACAGTTACACATTTACCCAACTCTGGCTTTCGCACCACATAAAACTTGCAGTTAAACCATATTTAGACAGATTCCCTTTTTTTTCACACCTGGCACTAAGCGGAAAGATCTAACAATAAGGAAATTTCGACTGTCTAATTATTTGTTTAAACAAAGACATTCTTAACTTTGTTCATTAACTATTTTTGTGCCATGACTCAATGCCTGCTGGGTAGATTCTGTTCCTACAGTCTCATGTAATGTACTAAATTTCAGATAAAAGCATATCTCTTATAATGGTGATGAGGACAAAATGTCAAGGTGTGATTTTCCCTTTTTGCCCCAGTGGTGTATGGTTTAGCAATACCTCTGGGCTGGCTCAGTCTCTTCTGCAGATGATGTTACGCTTCCTGATATAGTGTTATGTCATTGTTACTCATCCAGCTCTGCTGCTTTTTTATGTTTATTCCAGTCTTATCTCTATGTGTCCCTGGCCCTGTTCTCCAGGCTACTATCAAAACAGTTTGTGTGTTTTCAGTTTCCTGTTCCAAGTCTTCTAGTTTCCACCATTTGTGATAGTCTGCCCTAATTTCTGGTCCTCGTTTTCCTTTCTTTCTGTTTCTGTTTTGTTCTGTTCTCTCGTCTCTCATGTCGACCTGCAATCTGTATCTTTTCTGAATCTGTATATTTCTAGAACAGCCTTAAATAAAGCATGGACATCGCTCTGCATCTGACTCTCATGCGACTTTTGTCCTTCTTTACACGTGCAGGGTCCTGGCCGAGTTCCAGGAGCTTCCATCCCACCTGACCGAAGAGCTCCACCTTTTCGCCATGGATGACCTCATTAAGATCAAAAGGGGTCAACTTCTTCCCACAGCAAAGGCAGTGATGCGATCTGCGACAAAGCACGTGGAGGCGTGTCTGGTGTGTAACACGCTCAAGATGGAAACTAGTTGATGGTATAAACTCAGTTGTGACATGCGGTGGGCTGAGAGAAAATTTAAGTGTGTGTACCCTGTATTTATTAGGGTAATTCCACCAATGTGTGTGGTGTTTCCAGGTGGGGGGTTAATTCACAGGCAGACAGTATAGGCAAGGAAAGGCAAGTTAATAGCGCATTTCATACACAATGGTAATTCAAAGTGATTAAATAAAAGAGAAGAAAATAATCATAAAAAGAAATAGAAAATAATAGTACTAAAACTTTTAAAATTATTTACATTTAATTTAAAATAAAAATAAAAACAGTTTGTAATGACGCTTTTAAAACTACTCAAAATTTGATTTAGAATAAAAATAAAACAGTTAAAAATATAAGGTAAACATAAAATACAGTGCAGTCGGTTCGGACGTAGCACAGTGCTCATTCAATAAATGCACAGCTAAACAGATGAGTTTTAAGTCTAGTTTTAACTAATGACTAATGTGTGACTAATGCAACTAATGTTTTAGCACATCTGATCTCTTCTGGTTCCAACTGCGGGCAGCATAATGACTAAAGGCGGACTCCCCTTGTTTTGTGTGAACCCTTGGTATTTCTAACTGACTCGATCCTAACGATCTGAGCGGTCTGTTAGGTTTATATTCAGTGAGCAATGTATTTAGGTCCTAGGCCATTGAGTGATTTATAAACGAGTAAAAGTACTTTAAAATCTATCCTAAATGTTAC
>JAQQZT010000036.1:994733-1010746 GCA_030068275.1 Clarias platycephalus | reverse complement strand
TTTAAACAAAACATACTTAAGTAAAAGTAAAATTACAGATTTTAAAAACTACTTTAAAAAGTAGAAGTACACAAAATAATCTACTCAATTACAGTAATGCGAGTAAATGTCATTCATTACTTTCCACCTCTGAGAACCGGAGTATCCGGATTAAACCCAGGGAGAACACCAGCCGGAAACTGAACCCGGACCCTGGAGGTGCAAGGCGACGATGCTAACCACTAAAGCAACAGGCCACCAGAAGTATATTGAGTCAACAATATTTGAGTGTAGAACTTCAAGGTCTCTCTGGCTAAAGCAGAGGAATTACAAGCAGGTGATGGAGTCCAACTCTACGCTAGAGAACTCTAACCTGATATCTGACAGATACAGACTGAAAAATACATAGTTGTTTTAGGTAGATTTTTCAAAGCCAGAATGCTTAGATATTAAAAAAATGTGTGTTTGTTTTTTAATTATTTGCTACAAAGTAAGAACGCTAATGAATATCCTGCGTTCCAGAATTGTTGTCAGGGTTTCTATCTAATGTGGCAGCAGCGTGATACACAAGTGAGTGCGTGGCAGAGTTGGTGGCTTTTGGAAGGACTGTAAGAGATCATTGTCTATTTTAATACTTGTAAAAACATACAAATAACACATTTTACACGTTTTGTAGGTTACAGAACCACTATCTGTCTTTATAAACTAGAAGCAGGGTTATCAACACTTTTATATACACTTCACTTTAATAGGAACACCAGTAACCTATATTTATGTGTTATCAGCAGAATCATGCATCAAGGCGGTTTAAACTCTAATGTGTGTAAAATTCACAGGATATCAGTAGTACCTGAAATATTAAAACCGGCAAAACTGATCACAGCACTCACTGCAGGTAGTCCCCGAGTTACGAACAAGTGCCGTTCTGGAAGCACGTTTGTAAGTCCAATTTGTCCTCAAGTCTGACAAAGTGAGTCTTATACACCTTTCACACGAATATTTAATGTGAAGCATACCACTTGATTAAATCCCTGTCCCCTTTCTCCACACTGCCATCATGTGGCCAAAACCTGTAACTGCGCCTAAAAGAATAAATCTCACAGTGAAATCTAAGCGTTTTCTCTGCGCCTTTAAATTGCGAGGGGAATCCTGGAAGACATTTTGTCTCAGTCATTTTCAGCGTTATACTGTCTCACTTCAAACAATAATTATTACAAATGCAAATTATTCATATTTCCTTGAGTACTGATACTAATATGGCGTAAGCTTCTAGAAGCATATGACCTGCTTAAATTAAAGCATTCCGTGTGAAATTAAGGATTTCTTTCCTTGTAGGGTCCGTAACCATGTCAGATTCATGTCGCAATATCTTAACAATTTTACATTTTTACTTTTTCAGGTTTATGTCTTTTCATGTGAATAACAATTAAGATCATTGAAAGATTTTAATAAAAAAATGTTAGACACTACAGACATAAAAGGGCATGAAATTGTATTTGTATTATCTAATAAAAATTTTTATGTGTATGAATATGTACAAAAGACGAAGCATGGATCAGGCGATAAGAAGATTTAGGTATTATGAAAAATGGTGTTATATGATCCTATCTGAAAATTGACTTTTACACCTACGTGAGACACTTATTAGCACCGATACCATGTTTTGGCCGTGTGGATTCTTAGACAATATGTGTTCTGTGTACCTGCTGTATACCACACAACCTCTACTTCTACTGTTGCTTTGCATTTGCTCCTGCAAGTTCCTGCCTAAAGCATTTTTCTCCCAGTTTTGTGAACTGGCCAACTGACTCAGCTGCAGACCTGCAGAATGTTCCCTCCTGGATGAAACTTTTGGTACCATTAGATCCAAACTGAAACTATGCACATACTTCTTAATGTTTGTATCTACAGTCAACATTTTGTCTAAATTTTATATTTGTGTTTATTTACATACCAAAAGCAACATAATAAATTATTGCATGACATTTTTACCCTCCAATCTCTCATTCCACATCAACATAGTGACATATAAATGAGAGTCACAACTAGGAATAATTACATGGCTGGTTTTGTATCATAGTTCCGCTTTCGTCAGGTCCATCCATTTATTAACAAAGAATGTTTTTGCCATTTGACTGCTGTACACCACCATACTGAATTTGAAATGAAACACTTCCAAGGTTTTCGATATTTTTCTGATGGGTTAATTTATTATTTCCACCCTATTGATGGCCTCCTTCACTTGCATACACACCTCTGTGGACCCCACGTTGAGAGTTTGAGTGAAGTTTCCAAATGTAAATGTAATGTTCAGAGCCTCCTCCAAGCCTTTTATCTGCTTGATTAGTCATGGAGTAACAAGGGAATTGTACTCACCTGCCCATGCATCTGTCAGCCATTTGTTCCATTATTTATGAGCCCCAAAATGTGTATGTGTGACATATAAATATGAAAATATACTGTATATGAAAACGGCTGTAAATCCTGAATGCCATACTTTTGTCAAACCCCTTGAATTAATGCTGAAACTCTTAACTCATATCTTATTTCATTTTAAATTCAATGTGGTAATTTACAAACGAAAAAACTTTTGTTCTGTTTTTTCCTCCAAATCTTTAAGTGGTACTTCATGGTTGCACGACATGGACATGTACAAGACCATCAATGACAATCAATGTTAATGGACAGATGTTTATTTTGTGACTCCTGCATTCTGAGATATTAAAAGTGTTTTAGAAATCACAAACATTACTTTCCAAACAGAAAATAAATAAATCAAGGTACAGAAGAAGAAAAATGCCTGTGGAGTCAGGGGCCTGGTCAAGGAGCAGTTTGTGAATGTAAGGTGGAGTCAAGGGGTTCAGAGGACCGCCATCTGTTGGGAGTGCGGGGCGAACGAGTGCTGTTTTTTTTTTTTTAATGGGAAACAATAGGACGTTCAAGTCAAACTCGAACTTGTGGTGAAATTTCTGGTGACTGAGAGTGCAACACCGGGTGACATTTAAAGAAGACTTCAAGCACAGTACGTTGACGAGACTCTTAGCCGCAGCAAAACATTTACAACGCTGCAAACTTTTTAAAGGAGGCGATACGTCCGTGAATGACGATCCCACCTGAGGTGGCTCATTTCAAGTCTGCGAGAACTGTACACACACTCATTCACCAACACCACTCACACGTTAGAGGAACTCGGCTGGGAGTTATCGCCACGTCCCCCGTACAGTCCTGACCTCGCTCCAGGACATTTCCACATGTTAGAGGTCATTAAATGAGTTCCTGGGAGGCCAGCGTTTCAGATGTGAATCAGATCAGACTGATCATGGCTCTGGCGTACTGAGAAAACCTTCTACGTTGATGGTGTCCAAGCACTAGTGAAACTCTGTGATAAGTGCATTAGTGTAGCAGGGGATTATATAGAGAAATAAAGGGAGTTTTTACTCTCAGAACTGTGTTCTGTTATTCTGTACAATCAAAAGTCCCGTGACTTGAACGCCCCTTGTATGATAGGCTGCTTAAAAAAAGTAATGGGTTAGAAAACCAAATATTGACTTCTAGTTTATTAGCACTTCTTTACACAAATCTAAGAACCAATATCCATCAATTATCTTAATAATAAAAAATTTGCTCTGTTTTTTTTTTTTTTTTTTTAAATCCAGTGCAACATTAATGTCTATTACTGCACTGTGCATAGTGAGGGAACTGAACACACAAAATAAGGGCCGACCAGTTTACTTCGACACAAGTATAAACTGCCAGGGTGAGGCAAAAGTTATCCGCTCTCTGGCTGTAGAATTGATTTTTATTAACTTTCAGAGAAGACAATTTTTTTAACATAATTTCCTCGCTTTGTCGCTCCATCTACAAGTTTTCGTATTCCCGAATTAAAAAATGTTTTAGTCTGAGCTGCGTGTTGCGAATGCACAGCTGTCCTCACTTCATCAGAACTGAATCTTCATCCTCGTAGTTCTGCTTTCAGGGGACCGAACAGGTGAAAGTCTGATGTAGTGAGATCAGGACTAAAGGGAGGAAGCTTTAACACCTCAGAGTGTTGACAGTGTGGAGCAGAAGTATGTGGACGTACATCGTCACGCGAGATGACGACGCCCTCGAATAGCGTTTAATTTGAAGTTTAGTCTTCAGCTTTTCAATAAGTGTCTCACTGTAACGAGCGCTGTTGATTGTTGATATTCTTCCTGATGATGATCCAATAATTCTGGCCCTTGAGAATCCCGGAAAACTGTAAGCATTGATGAATTTTCCAGTTGATGTTCAACTTTTGAAAATTTTCTCGGTCGGCGATTGATGATGTTTTCATTCCAGACTGTGCCGTTTACTCTCAGGCTCGTAGTGATGAATCCGGGTCTCGTCACCAGTAACGATTCTCTTTAAGAAACTTTGACCTTCCAAACACTTCTGTTTTTGCTCTTCCAAAACGAATGCACGCTGTTCTTCTGTCATGCAAGTCACAAGCGCGGAGTCCATTTTTGCTCACACCGCAGTTACAGATAAACTGATGTAACATGTTCACACCTGCACAGCAGTGAGTGTGGAGACAGGAGCCTTAAACAGAAAGCGTTTTAATATAACCGTAGTGCGAATCATTTCTGACTCGCTCTCGTACAACGTTGCTTTAAAACCATGACAGTATTTCTGCATTTAACATTATGTCCATCTAAGTGCACCAATGATCGTCTTTTTCAAATAACCTTGCCCATCGCAGGACGTCAAAATAAATACAGTGCAAAAATACAGTCGATGCGGATCATTAGAAGTACAAGAAGTCTTCTTTAATTAAAGAAAATAATCTAATTTGACAAATAATTTAAGTAGCGTAACGGATCCTCGCTGGTGCACTTGTGCGTCTTGCTCGAAAGCGAATGGGTAAAGCTCTTCCCGCACTGCGAGCAGTGATATGGTTTCTCTCCGGTGTGGATGCGCTGATGGACGTGGAGAGCGCTCTGCTGAGTGAAACACTTGCCGCACTCCGAGCACTGGAACGGCTTCTCTCCCGTGTGAGTGCGCAGGTGGGAGTGCAGACTGCTGTGCTGAGCAAAACCTCTGCCACAATGCGAGCACCGGTACGGCTTCTCTCCCGTGTGAACGCGCTGGTGTCTCTGGAGGTGGCTCTGATGGTTGAAGCACTTCCCGCACTGCGCGCAGTAGTATGGTTTCTCTCCGGTGTGAATGCGCTGGTGTCGCTGGTATGTGCTCTGATGGGTGAAGCTCTTGCCGCACTGGGAACAGTGATGCGGCTTCTCTCCGGTGTGAATGCGCTGATGTAGCTGGAGGTTACTTAGAAGCGTGAAACTCTTGCCGCACTGTGCGCAGCGATAAGGTTTCTCTCCGGTGTGAACGCGCTGATGGACTTGCAGGTTGCTCTTCTGAGTGAAAGACTTCCCGCACTGCGAGCACTGAAACGGTTTCTCTCCAGTGTGAATGCGCTGGTGCAGCTGCAGGTTACTGTAGTGAGCGAAACTCTTCCCGCACAGCGTGCAGTCGAAGGGCTTCTCTCCCGTGTGAGTGCGCTTGTGCTGTTTTAGATCGCTCTTTTGCAGGAAACTCTTGCCGCACTGCGAGCAGTGGTACGGCTTCTCGCCCGTGTGAATGCGCTGATGTTTCCGCAGAATGCTATTCTGAATGAAGCTCTTGCCGCACTGCGCGCAGTGGTACGGCTTCTCTCCGGTGTGAATTCGCTGGTGCTGCTGGAGGTCGCTCTTTTGATTGAAACTTTTAAAACACTGAGAGCAGCGGTGCGCCTTCTTCTCGGTGTGATTGCACGGATGCGTTTTGAGCGCGCTCTGATAAGTGAATCTCCTCCCACACTTTAGGCAGTGATGAATTTTCTTCGGCATTTCTTTCAGAGACACGTCACAGCTAAAGGATGGCGTTTGCTGTTCCTTGGAGCTGTCTGTGGGCGTCTGAACCTCATGTTTAACTTCTTCTGGTTTCTGCGGTCTGCTGGCATGCGCATCACAGTGGTAGCTCTGCACGTGTTTGTTAAGATCAATTTGAGATGTATAGGAAAGTGAACAAGAGGAGCAGAAGAAGACTTGCGGCGCATCTGGATTGGTGAAAGAAAAAAAAAAAAGTAAATATATGATGTATTATTATTATCATTATTATTAGTAGTAGTACTGCCAAAACTCATAATTAGCAGCAATGAGCAACAAGAGTTAAAAGTAAAATATGCTTGGATACAGCTAAAAAAAAAAAAAAAAAAAATTCAAAGCAACAATTAATCAGAACTGTAACAATGAGGAAGTGGTGGCGTGGAGAGCATTTCTGGTAGTCCTAGATAAGATGCCCATCTCCTCAGTGTGTGTGCCTGGTGACACCTGCCACCTGCTCGTCACACTACAGTATATTTAAAGGCCACACAAGGACAACCTGCTTTACTGTACCATAATTTAATTAAGGCTCATAAAGGTTCGTGTGAAAAGAACTCATGTGGCCAATGCAGAAACATTAACCCCAACCTGCTTAAATCCCAACTGCGGATCAGGCCGCCATGCCAAACCTCATTAAACGCTCTTATGGCTGCTGAATGGACTTCTACAAAACGACACTGGAGCAGAAGAAGCTTGACTAGCGGCACAGAGTGGTGGTGATGGTTCATAACAGATTGGACAGTTTGTGGTCGACCTCACTGTTGCCCCTGATATCATCAGCAACCTGATCATCTGAAGAACGTGTCACTGTTGTAGTGTTCCCAATGTGTGTTGCAAACCATGGTGGGGAATTCAAGGACATCTATCCCTGCCACATCCTTTCATCTGTGCACAAAAGTAGCCATTTCACCAAAAAAACGTTTTGAAATTACGAATTTTAGAATATGTTAAAAAAGTAAGGTAGAAATAAGCTTAATAATCTTGCATTTGATTTGTTGTAAAGTTATTTTAAGAAATTATACATTGATCTGTCTCGATTCAAGAATATTTCACTTGTTAAGATGCAGTGCACCTTTACTGGAGGCTCAGGAAGATGCTGTATTACGCAGAAAGCTCATAAAAACTTCTCTGAGAGCTCTATAAATGCTCTTCTAAAGGACTAGTAGAGCTGCTCAGCATGTGGCCAGCAGTCTCTGCCATGTTTAGAGGTGGGGGAGGGTCAGAGGGTACTTTTTGTAGGACACATGGAGAAGTTCTAGAACACTTGGTTGCTCAATGTGGTCCAACAGCAATGTCTGGAGCACTGATGTATGGCCGTTTTAAATGCTCCAATCTCAGCAAGCCACACCATACACTGTATGTTAACCAAACCATCAGAGAGCTTCTCATTCTAGACTTGTTCCTTCCCGCTGTTAGAAGCTGACAAGTGTGGCTTGGATTTTTGGTTAATTTTTTGGCTGAAATGTGTCTCAGTCAAGCAGCATGAGTGACTTTGTACTGTGTAACCTCTAGGCACCCGTGTATGCCTCAACTATGGGTCAACATTTTCGTCTGTCTGCCAACACTGAGCCAAAACATAGGCTGATAAGGCTGTTCATTAATGTAGGATTATTAGTTAAATCAGATGTTTTGGGAGATTTAAAATCTCTACATGTGCGTGGTTATCCTCTGGGACCAGGGCTGAGAACCTCTCTCCACAACAAAGCCTAAGCATTTTATGCACTGTAAATGAACAGGCTGATAACGCAGCAGTGATTCTAGCTTGTAATTCAGATCCATTACTGTGGTGAGAATAGAGAGAGATCAATACCACTCATGGAGCACTTTTTATTCTGGCGGTAGTCACACATACGCCCGAGGTCTCGGCCGTACTCCTCGTCGTACCACACCAAGAGCTCGTGTCCTGAGTCTATGGGTCGACAGCAACGGTACAGAATCCCTCCTCGATACTTCAAGGCCATGAGATTCTGCTCTCCTTCATCACGAGCACAATTCACATACCTAGGAGAATGGCAAAGTGGAATCTCAGTAAAAGAGTGAAAACAATGGGAGATCTCACTGAAAAAAGGAAAATGATGATTCTTGTATTCTTGATTTCGCTCACCTCATCCAGTTCGCGTGCGTTTCTCTCTTGGCATCGATGTATTCCTCACACTGCCCGCTCTTGTATATCTGCAAAAAGATACAATTAACCATTTTATCTGTTTTATCCCTGTTTTGGTAGATGAACTGCAAGGGCCTGGAATGGAGCTTAATGACGGCCTGGAAACACTTCTTGAAGGTCACAAGATTTCTACAGGTCTGCTGCGAAATGTTTCCCTACTCTTCCTTTGAAAAAGCCTCCAGTTGTTGGAGATTGGAGGGCTTACTAGCCCTGAACCTGATCCTCAACTCTCTCCACAAATTCTTAATTGGGTTCAGGCCAGGGCTCTGACAGGCCACTCCAGAACATTAATGTTGTTGTCCCTGAACCATTGCTTAACCACTGGCGCTGTATGCTTTGGGTCATTATCCCCTGGCAGGTTGAGCTTGTGTGCTGACGCCACCAGGTTATCATCAAGAATCTTGACAGAGTCCTCTTTTTTTCATGATACCATTTATCTTAACAAGGTTACCTATACTACTGGCAGAGAAGCATCCCCATAGCATGATGTGACCACCGCCATGCTTGACCGTTGGGATGCTATTCTTAGGATCTGTATCTAGGTGGCCCCTCGCAAAGGCCAGACACGCATCCCAGAGTCTCTGGGTAAGGTGTGGTGCCTTTCTGGGGCGATGGATCTTGATACCGTCTCCCCTGCTTGGTTGAGGGTGTCTATTAGAGCTTTGGTGGTGATACAAAGGGTTGTTGTTTGCATTGCGGCAGATCATTTTAAGGACTCATTGGAATTGCGCTTCCTGCCACGCCCATCCAGGTTTTTGACAGTGTTGAACATCTTGAACTTTTTGATGATACTCTGTACGGTTGATACAGGGACAACCAGTTCGAAATGGCCTTGTAGCCTTTGCCTCCACTATGAGGCATTGACAATACGCATACGAAGATCATGACGGAGTTCTTTCTTTTTGACTGAGAATAATCAAAGCTTTGCCACCCTAATTATACTTTTCAGAGCAGTTGTTACCATTTAACATTATTAGGCATTAAATGATTACACATAAATTGATTATAGTCACTGGAGTGTGAAACCATGTGTATTTTAACAAAAGAAGGAATTTTTTCCTAAGATTAGGAAATAGGATAGGATTCATTTTAAACAGGCTCAAAAGAGAATCTCTGGCAACATCTATTGGTATACAAATTAAGTTTAGCTAACACATATGTGGGGTTGTGCATAGCAACTAACATATATTGAATACAGAAGTAATTTTTATAAAAATAAATATAAATAAATATACATCCATATACACACACACACACACACACACACACACACACAGTGGAACCTCGTATTCCGAAACACTTGTAAACCAAATAGAATTTTCCTATAAGAAATAATGGAAACTCAAATTATTTGTTCCACAGCCCAAAAATAAATACATAAAAATAATTTACACAAAATATTAAGTAAAAATAAAACAAATTAATCTGCACTTTACCTTTAAAAAAAGTAAAAATAAATCCCGACAGATAAGTGTTTCCGGTTGTGCGTGTGTGTGAGAATCTAAAGTAAGCTCCCCTCTTCCCCTTCTCGTCTTACACAGTTACCCTTCCTCAACTCACAAAATAAAATATGCACGCGTGCACAGATGTTGATTATACTAGTAAGAGACGAGCACTAAGACCCAGCAGGGGAGACGATTACCCACAGTTCTGCAGCACAAGAGAGAGAAAAACCGTGGGCTCACTTGTGATGACGTGACGCTCTTCATCAAAACAAGAAGCGCATGCGTGATACATGATACTCGGTGCTCGTAAAGCAAGACTTGTTCGTTTTTCAAGTCAAAATTGATTAAAAACTCTTTTCTCACTTTGTGGAACACTCGCAAACCGCGTTACTCGCAACTCGAGGTTTCACTGTATATACACATACATACAAACACACACACACACACACACACACAGTATATACAAGATACAGGAGATGCACAAAAAAAACATAAAACATTTTTTTTTTTTAAATAAAGCTAATTAAAGATATAATAACTCACCATCCAGCAGTATTCACTGTTCATGGCTTCCTCTCGTTCTACCAGCTCTCCCTGGTAGGGTCCGAAATGTGCACCGACTGGAACTGTCTCCCCGTTATTAAACACCCCCAGGACTGCACCAAGAATTCCAGACGTCCGAATCTCTAGACCAGGAGGAAGAGTCTGACTGGCTCGGTCATCGACCCCCATGGGAACAGGGGTATCAGTGATGAACAGGGGTGGACCGTGAACCTCACACTTGTTGAAGAAGTAGGATTTGCAAATTTCACAGTCTGAAAACAGAAAACATGACGCAAAATGCAATAAATACAGTTTTGTAGTGTTTGAAGTGTGTTAACATGTAGACAGTTCAGACTACTTCAATTCCATTTACATTTTGAGGACTTCTATTTAAAAAAATAAATAAATAAATAAAAAAACACAACATGGTTAGGTACTTCATTTTCTCCCAAAAGAAAACCAACCATAGGAGATTTGTTCTTTAGGCTGGCTGAACAACTTTAAATTATTTAGTTGTAAATAATTTAGGCAGTTCTAGGCAGTTACTCCTGTCTGCCTCTTCTGAGGTCTGATCATTGTCAAGAACTGTTCTGTGGAGTACTGATTAAAAATCTGCCCAGATAGTTCTGATAAAACCTCACATGAGAGACTTTTCCTTCCCTGCTATAATAATCAAGATTTTGAGGGCGCTGGCTAGCAAGGCTGCACTTTGTTTTGCCAGCCCATCACTCCATTCCATCCTGATGGGGGAACCAGCACGGACACCAGAGGGCCAAGGACAGGTGGCACTAACATGCGTCGTCGTTCGGAGAAGGTAAAAAACAAAAAACACAAGACATTTAAGATGCATATAGACGGTTGCTTTAAGCTTTCGGGTGGATCGAGATCGCCACACAGCGGGATGAGAGCTACAGGTTAGCTGTGCGCCGTCACAGTGAGGAGGTGATCTCGCATGACGATGCGCGTCTTCACATTTCTGCCCACACTGTGGACATTCTGAGGTGTTAAAATGTCCTCCTCATAGTCCTGATCTCGTTCCATCAGACTTTTACATGTGTGGTCGCCTGAAAGCAGAACTACGTAGACAAAGATTCACTTCTGATGAAGAACTGAAGACAGCGGTGCATTCGTGGCTCACAGCTCAGACTAAAGCACTTTTAACGAAGGAATACGAAAGTTTGTAGACAGACGGACAAAGCGTATTGATCAGGGAGGAGATTTCTACAGCCGCAAGGCAGATAACTTCTGACTCACCCTTATATTTCTAAAGTAATTTGTACAACTTAATTGTGCAAGTTATTTGATGTTGTATAACTGGTTTTCTAAGACTTGGAGTTGGACGTCCTGTATTATTCATATACTCAAACAGGGGATCAAAACTCATCTCAATATCAGCAGCATGTAGCAACAGGAATCATGATTAAGTAGAATCCTCCTTGTGGGAAGAAGGAAAGCAGAAGCTGTCTAAAGAAGTAGAGGTATTTATCACTGGAAATTAAAGTAGGACTACTTTAGTGTGGGAAAATCAGTATTTTCAGACTCTGTATTTAGAATTACATGCATGAAAGTCATTCAGATTTTTTTATTTTTACTCACAGTACTTGTGTATTAGAGTATTTCCACATCTCTTAACTTTTTGCTTTCATGCCACTACTTACCGACTGTACATCATACAGTTAAAAGCAACATAAGTAGGGACGGGGATCACCAGTTACCACCCGATATAATATCATAATACCTCAGTGCCGACTCAATTAAATTTGCAATTCTCTAAGTATTAAGATTTTATAAATATCCTGATTTTCCCGAGATTTAAAAATAGGTAGAATCAGTTAAAATTTTTAACCTTTTAGATAAAGTTTAACGAGTAATTAAATGTACCTCGTTCCTTAGAACATGAGTTTTTTCATTTAAAAACCAAGCGCAGCATTTAAACTCTACAAACTAACTTCATATACAAGAGTTTAACATTTAACTTCAAATTAAATTAAATACAAAGCCACACTGATACTAAGCAGCGCGGATCTCCGTCATCCGCCATCATTATTATTTCTAAATAAGCTTAGCAAATAGCTCACTTCTACCACACGGGATGAAAATGTATATATACTTCAAGAGTGCGCCACCTGTAGGATCATAAAGAACCAGCGACGCTTTACCGCCTTAAACGCCTCCAAAGTCTCAGTGACAGCGAGTGCGCGGTTTGACCGGCTAATAGTAGATTTTCGACTAATTTGAGCCTGTGGTGTTTTGAGACTTGTGGAGTTTGGAGAAAAAGGCAGATTAGAGGATTTTAAACGCGCGTGATTTTTGATAATGTAACGCCACAACGTGTTTCTGTTGCGCCATTCAGAAGCTTCTGTACCAGGACAAAAATAGTCTGAGACCATGAGAGAGGCTGAAATTGTTCTACAGGAAGAAAATTCTTTTTTCCCCAGCTGTTTCTTATGTTGGTTCACTTTTTTTTTAGCAACAAATTACTACATACTTAAATGTATCGTCACCCGAGGTTGGTTTATTTATGGTCACATGATTTCACAGAGTAAATAAATATTTTCCCCTTAAAAATGTTCCAGACTTCCCAGTGATCCCAACATTAATATGAAAAAGAGCTCTGATGTCTTACACAGGTAGTGTTCATTATCAGCTTCTTCCTCTTTACCAGACAGAACGTCAGGTGTGGTGGTGGTGGTGTTTGTGTCTCCATGGCCCATACAGATGTCCAGGTCCAGCGTCTCCTCTTTCTTCACACAGACATCCATCGTTCCTGATATCCCTCTGATTGACGTCTCGGTTTTCACATCCTGACCCCCCAGCTGAGGACGAAGCAGAAATAACACACATTCAGCAAAGAAGTAAAATACAGCCGGGGGCCAAGAGTTTTGAGAATGACACAAATATAAATTTTTCGCAAAGTCTGCTGCTTCATCTTTGTCAGTCCAACAGTAAAGCATGCTGAGACCATTCATGTGTGGTGTTGCGCCTCGGCCGAGACAGCGGGGTCACTCACCATTTTGTCTGAGAACACGGCCGTGAATAAAGAATGGTGCAAAAACAAACATTCTCCGGGAGCAACTTCTCCCAACCATCCAAGAACAGTTTGGTGATGAACAAAAGCATGATGGAGCTCCTCGCCATAAGGCAAAAGTCATAACCAAGTTCCTCAGGGAACAAAACATGGACCAGGAAACTCCCCAGACTTTAATCCCATTGAGAACTTGTGTTTGATCCTCAGGAGGCGGGTGTACAAACAAAAACACACAAATTCTGACAAACTCCAAGCATTGGTTAAGCAAGAATGGGCTGCACCATCAGTCTGGGCGTGGCCTAGAAGGGGTTTGACAGCATGTTAGGGCGAATTGGAAAATGAATACTGACACTCTGCATTAACTTAATGTAATCAATAAAATCCTTTGACACTTATGAAGAACCAGAGCAACATCTGACACAAAGATCTAAACACACTAAAGCAGCAGACTCTGTGAAAATTAATATCCGTCTCAGACTCGAAAGGGTCTGCGAGATGTTTACGCTTCACCTGTGAGGGAGCAGGACCAGCAGCCGGAGACCTGGTGCCTCCCGAGGAGCTCATCATCATCATCATCATCATCAGAACCGAGCTGGAACGACATCAACATCAGGAGGAAAGGTTTGAAGATGTTCCTGCACCTATAAACCTCAAAGTCTAAACATTTTTATACTGATTGTTTCATCTCTATTGCTTTAGATAAAGTGTACTATTATTATTTCATTCACACACACACACACACACACATACACACACACACACACACACACACACACACACACACACACACTGTGTTTACATTACCTTAGGGTTTAAAGCAGGGCAGAGTTCGAAATCTTTAAACACAGACACAATGACGAGTTTTAATCTCTACCCTGAACTAAAACTATGCAACTGTCTCTACACATCTCAGAGATAATTTAATAATCCGTATTATATTATTATCTCATTCGCATAACCCGTTAGTTTTCTTGTTGTTGTTGTATTGTTTTTTTCCAAGCAGAAAATCCTGCAGTCCTTCAGTTCCTCGGTGTGTTCTGACGGTTGCTCAAGCAGCTGATCGCTGCGTCACTGCCCCCTTCTGTCCCGGAGGAGCGGTACATGGGTACTATAGAAGCGCTTCTCCTTCTCCGTCTTCTTTAATGAGATTCTGAGTCATTTGGCGCATTACCGCCACCTACAGGCTAAAGTCATTCAAGATTCTAAAGGTGCTTTATTGGCATTACAAGTATTTACATTTGTATTGCCAAATCTTAGAAAGAAGTTACATGAAAATAACCGAAGTAGATAGTATGGAGGTTGACAAATCTGTGAAATATTAACGATGGGACTATGGTTGACCCCTCGCATATTATTTTCTCAGAGTACTGCAGTGTGTTGTCTTGTTTGCAGGTGCACTTTATGTTGTCCTTTTTGTCTTTTGGATAGTTCTTAGCTAGTGTTGGTAATTTATAGTGTTTATTTGTTGTCTTAGCTATTTATTAATTTCAGTTTAAGGTGTGGCAGCACAGTGGTGGAGTGGTTAGCTCTGTCGTCTTGCACCTCAAGGGTCCGGGTTCGATCCCCCCGCCACAGGCTCTGTATATAGGATAAAGCAGTATGTATGTAGCACCTTGGTCCTGGAGGAGTGTTTAATTTCCCTGTGGACTGAACTGTATATGGTTGAGATGACAATAAAAGCCTACATGACTCAACTTGACTCATTATATGTTTCGTACATTGGACCAGAACCTGGAACCAGTCTCAGAAAGTTCTTTCTGTCTGTCCTGTTGTCACCATCAAGAATGCCTGTCAGTATCTTTACCTGAATGACCTTGAACCGCCCTCCAAGGGGCTGAGGATGCTGGAGAAAAGCATCACATCCTGGTTTGGGAACAGAAACCTCCTGCTAGTCAGGCTATTTTAGGAAGGCTGAAGGTTGTAACACTTGGAAGTTAAGACAGAGAGATAGAAATGCGTTTATGGATCTGAGACCATCATCACTTCTGGTAGTGGTTCATGGCAAAGAACTTTATTCATCTAGATGACTTCTAGAAGAAGATTGAAATTCAAGTCAATATATTCAGTTGATTTAAAAGTGCTGCTAATCACTATAGCTTTTTTATTTTTTCATCTTTTTAAACTGTTAATTTATTTCACGTAACATTTTGCATTTGTGTTCTTTTACATTCCTATATGTATATTATAAATTTAATCTTTTATTCATTTAGCATTTTCATAAGCATTTATATTAGCAATAAGGTATTTTTAATGTGGTAAAATTCACTTCAGCACTTAAATTGCATGATTATATACGGGTTGCTATATTTCTTAAATACACACACTACTGTACTTTCATTCTACTCCTTTGCTAAAAAAAAAAAGGTTATGGGTTAACAAATTAAAAAAAAAGTATATAATTTAAGGTTAAGAGAATAAAGGTGGCAAAATTATTTCACACCATAATTGTATTCTTTAGATGTTAAGTATTCTGTGGTGTGGAGGTTCTCTATCTTTATTTCTAGTTAAGAAATAAACCTCAGGTGCAGTGTTTGCGCAGGATAGTTAGTGAGAGGAAGGCATAAATGAAGGGGCTAGAGCAGCACACACACCTTTTTGACGGCTGCCCTAAAACAAGAAATAATAAGCTTGATACCCCGATGGGACTAAAGCAAGTTGTAATAAATAATTTGATTTTTAATTAAATATCTGTTATGTAGATAGATGGGGTAACATGGAAAGGGTAAAGTGGGCTGCATACAGTATCTGTTACAGTACAATAACTTACTTGCAAGTCTGGCAAATGTAAAAGCTTGAATGATTAAATGATTTCTCAAAGCCTCTTGTGGATCAGATTCAATTTCTGTTGGGAAAGATGAACCGTCAGTTGCATGTGACTCATCTTACTAATCAGGGCCCGGTTTCCCGAAAGCTTCTTATCGCTAAGTAGTTCTTAAGTTGTACCTTAACCTCTCTCTTAACGTTAT
>JAQQZT010000036.1:959201-969311 GCA_030068275.1 Clarias platycephalus | reverse complement strand
GCACATAAGAATTTCACTCACATGTACTGTACCAGTGTACCAGTAACGTGATGTGACAATAAAAGTGATTTGATTTGGTCCCTTTTTGTGTTTATTCATCATGGACTTCTTGACATACAGTCCTGATCAAAAGTTTAAGACCACTTGAAAAATGGCAAAAAAAAAAATCATATTTTGCATGATTGGATCTTAACAAGGTTCCAAGTTGAGCTACAACATGCAACAAGAAGAAATGGGAGTGAGACAAAACATTTTTTGAGCATTCAATTAATTGAAAATAATGGTTAAACTGAAACAGGCTGGTTTACAGCTGATCAAAATTTTAGGACGACAACAATTTACAATGACATTTACCAACAATTTTGTCCACGTGTGTGTATAATTGTGTCTAATACTGTTTTGTTCATATTTTACATTAAATGCAGTTTATATTTTACCAGGTACTTTTAAAATGTAACCTACGCATTTGATCTGGCTTTTAGACAAATTCCTTCCATGCACCATTTGAGGATATTTTGTGAAGCACCACACATTTATTTGAATTCTAAAATGTGCATTCTTAATGACCATACCATGTGTATGGTGCAGATTTAACATCAGGCAAATACCAAAGAAATGGCAAAGTTTAATTTAACTCTGTCAAGCCAGTTTTACGTGATGCTGTACCAATCACCTGGACAGAGAGAAAGGCCATCTAGAGATACAATATGATTAGAAAGCTTACTTGACTAGAGCCAGTACTTCTGTCTTGTCAGAGTTAAGTACGTACATTGGACCTCAGATGTGTTCCACAAGATGAGCAAATATTTTAAATAAATTTTGACTTGAAAAACGAGCAAGTCTTGGTTTATGAGTACCAAGTATCATGTATACAGTAACTCATGCGCTTCATGTTTTGATGTCGAGCATCACATGATCACAACTGAGCCATTGAGCATGTGTAGTGTTTACTATACATAGTAACACCACGTGTGTGCACGTAAAGCATCTTTTATTTTGTGTTTATATTTGTGTATGTGTAGAGCGAACTTATACTGCGTGAGAAAGTCGTCCCGCACAAATAAGAGAGAAGGAAGGGTTAATGTGTAAGACGAGAAGAGGGAGAGGGTGTCGGACAAAAACTATAAAGTAAAAATAAAACAAATTAACCTGCACCCACATACTGTAGATGCACAAACAATAACCGAAACACTTATCTGTCACTATTTATTTGTACTTAACAACAACTTTTATTTGTACTTTAAAATGTAAAGTGCAGGTTAATTTGTTTTATTTTTACTTTATATTTTGTATTAATAATTTATGTATTTATTTTTTTTGGCCTGTGTAACAAATAATCTGAGTTTTCATTATTTTTTATGGTGAAATTTGCTTTGGTTCATGAGTGTTTTGATATATGAACACAATCCTCCAGAACAAATTATGCTCACAGTACAATATTTCACTGTAGAAAGATGTTAAGTATCTGGACAAGAGTAGGTCTCAGATGTTATGCAGACAAGAGCAGGGGCAAACAAGCAGAACCAATGCTTTATCACAGCATTAGAATCCAAGGACCAGTCCTGATATTTAGATTTCTGTGGGTTCTCCAGGAACTTGCTCCAGTTTCAAGTTTCTGTGCAAAGCCTGGAGGAACTTACCGAAGAATCCCATTCAAAGTGTTTTTGCCTAGGTTTATTCAATTTTACTACACACATTGTGCAGCATGTACTATACAATGATAAAAATAAAATTACATCTGTTCCAAGACCCAAGCTAAATTAAGTTCTCATCAGGAATGAGAACTTATTACTGAAGTCATACCTAATGACTACTGTACATCATAAAGGAAGGTGAAGATCTCATTGGCTAATTGATTGATTAACATGATTCCCTGCCAATCACAGTCCCTATTAAATGTTTATTTTTTTCATTCTCATTTTTACCAAAAGTCAAATATATTAAACACTGCCAAGAGACACATTAGATCATGCATCTTTCAACATGGATCTCATTTGATATTTAACTGCAAGTTAAATAAGGCCAAATTTCCTAATGGAATTACGTTTCATGGTATTGGAACAGCAAAGCAGTTTTGTTAGGACAGTTTTGCCATGGTCTGCAACAGCTGCACTTCCAGCTAGTGTTCACCACATGGGATCCCCACAAACTTAGGGAAGAGTTTCTGGGTGCTCTGTGAACAGACTATCCACAATATGGATGTACACATGATCATTTAACAGTACTATATTTGGGACTTCACAACAGTAATGAGGGTAAAGAGAAAGGTGGATTGAGAAATAACCCAATAGTAAACACAAGGTAAAAGCCATCAAGATACTGTAGCAATCTAAGCTCTTCCTTCTTTGTGTTAAGAAAGTTCTTGGAAACTTGTTTAATACTAACTGGGTGAGAACATCTCCTCCATAGCCAGGATGGTTGCTCTCAACTTTCCCCCAGCTGGCCAGAATCAACTCAGTCAAGCATTGTCTGCAGACAAAGCGCAACAGCATGGTCAAATGCTGGAGGCCAGGAAAAGAACCCAGCAGTACACATACCTCCTACTCAGCACCTTTGTATTCAAGAAAGCAAGGCACACACTTACCAGAAGAGTATAACAATCAGCTAGGCTAAGACAATGACTGATCCTGCAGTGCTATGCAATCCTGTCTTTGCCCTTTTATACTTTGAGCCCTACAAACATTCGCCCCCTCACTTGTCAATCAAACATTCTAGATATTACCCCACCCCGTTACAATAATCAGCCCACCTGAGGATTCTGTATAGCCCCAACTGGTTCTCTTCGTTTTTTCCCCCTACATTTCTATCTCTTTTTCATATTTTCTCAAACTTCTCTCATTCTATACCACTTTCACTCTTTTTTCCCCCTCACATGCATACTAATGCAAGCGCACGATGTAGCAGAATGTAACAGTGACCCGACTCAGCCAGTGCATGTGACAGAGTTTATTACTAGTCATGGGTTGTATGTACATTATGTTGAACTCAACAGATTTAAAATGCAACCACTACTTTAATCATTTGTGAAACAGAAATAGAAGAGCAGTATAAGAAGATAGAGAGATAAATTATGCACAGAAAGTTGAGTCATGGCTCTGACTTCAGGAAAGAGCAGTTTAATGATTATTTACAACTTACTCTACCTCAGAATTAATTTTAGGCCATGTCTCTTTATCCTGCCAAAACGTGTAACTTGATACTGTCTTAACCTTGGGCCAGTTAACCCTTACCGTGCACAAATACCAACCCTATGCATTCCCTAAACCCCATTACCCCAACCTAAAAGTAGGCAACATTTCTTGTTGAATGCAATACATCGCTTGAACACTAGGAATGCGTTGCTTTTTAAATCAAGAGCAAAGATAAATATACTGTAGTTGCAAAAATGTGCAGTAAAATGCAATTATTGAAATTTGTTACGTGCAGGTGTGTGTGTAGTGCACGTATGTGCGCATGCGTGGCTGCTGGTGGCGGCGCGTGCGCGATATCTCCCCCTTTTCTCTCTCTCGCTCTCCCTCTCACAGGTGGCCCCGCCTTGATTGAGCGTGTGTGATGTGCGCCAGGATTGGTTGGCACTGGAGCAGCACGTCCTTTTAAGGTGGCGGATGAGAGCCGGAAGCGCGCGACTTATGCCTTGTGTGTGACTTATGTGCCAAAAAGATTGATTGTGTGTGAATTGTTGTTTGTTTGGAGAGAGAGACTGTTGTGTCGTGCCCAGTGCTTTCTTACATTTTTGGTTTTCCTTTGGGTAGTGTAAGTAATTTTCTTTTCTCTATTGTTTTTCTTTGTTTACGCGTGGATGGAAGTGGTCCTCCCGCAATTGTATATAGTTTTTTTTTGTAAATATTGTGTATATATTATTCGCTCTTTATTGTATATAGTTATAAGGAAGCAGTAGGGGTTGGCTTCCATTTTTGTTGACCCCCGTTTTCTCCTGTTTTTGTATTTAGGTAGGGAGGTGTTTAGCCCTGTGTCTTTTGGTTTATTATTCTTTTTGGTAGTTTAGTTAGTTTTGAGGGAGGAGATAGGGGCTGGGTTTTGTTTATTGTTTTGGCCAAGGCCCAACCCTGAAGGCAAGAGCTTCCTGTATGTGTATGTGCGTGTGTGTATAAAGAAACAGTATCACGCACAGTATCTTGGTTGCAAAGTTTATTTATTATTTATTATTTATTTCTTTGTTGCGTCCCTGAACCCTAGACCGGGGGTCTAAAAAGAGAGGTTAAAAACATAATTTTTAACAAATTAGTTGAGCAGCAGATTTTGCCTGGGGTGCCTGGAGAGTATACTAAGGACGAAGACGCTTCAACGCCGACGGAGGTCAACGGTAGGCCATCGGTTGCGCCACAGTCGCCCTCCACGTCCCCCAGGCATAAGGTAATCACACCACCCACAATAAAATCACCAATTGACAAATCAGAACAACTTTTGATTTTAAAAACGAGGGAGGTAGAACTGGAAATTAAACGGGAGGAAACAGAGGCTCAAAGGCTAAGGTTGCGGGAGCTGGAGCTTGAGATGGAGAGGGAGCATTTTCGGCGAGATTTCAGCCGGCTACTCCGGGCTGAGAGCGCGCTGGAGAGTTCCCCTGCGTCTCCATCATTCGCTCAGTTACCTGCAGCGGCTACACCGGGTTCTTCTTCTCTCGTTTCTGCCCCAGTGACTACCTCCCCACCCCAGTTCGATGTGAGCAAACATGCTGTTTTAGTACCTCCTTTTAGAGAGACCGAGGTGGATAGCTATTTCATAGCTTTTGAGTGTGTGGCAGCTACATTACAGTGGCCCAGGGCAATGTGGGCTCTCTAGTTGCAGTGTAAACTGACTGGCAAGGCGCAGGATGTGTGCTCTGCGTTGCCTGTTGAGCAAAGTCTAGATTACGACATGGCCAAACAAACTGTTCTACGTACATATGAGTTGGTGCCAGAGGCATATAGACAAAAATTTAGGTCCCATAAAAAGACAGACAAACAAACTTTTGTTGAGTTTGCCCATGAAAAGCAGACACTTTTTGAAAAGTGGTGTGCTGCCACTAAAACCACCACTTTTGAGGCTCTTAAGTAGTTAGTTTTAGTGAAGGAGTTTAAAAACTGTGTATTTGAAAATATGGTCGTGCACTTAAACGAACAAAAAGTCACGTCACTGTCAGCAGCAGCTGTATTGGCTGACGAGTTTGTATTAACACACTGTACTGTATTCTCTCCTACTGTGAGAACTGATAAATTCACTGTCCGTGGGATTGAAGGGCAGGTGAAACCTCCAGCAGGCAGTGTGAAACCTGCAAGGGGGGGTGCTTTTAGAAGTTCTCAGTATCGCTCGGGTGGAGATAAAGTCTGTTTTTACTGCTTAAGCGCTGATCATCTGATTTCAGACTGTGAGGCCTGGAAAAAGAAAAACACATCTGTAAAATCAAAGCCTGTAGGTTTTATTAAAAAGCAAACAAAACAAGTCTTACTTGAACAAACGGTGGCAGTGTATAAACCCTTCATGTTACAGGGGTGGGTGGCAGACGGCCCTGAAGGCGTTCGCAGATCAATGTCCATCCTGCGAGATACAGGTGCAGCACAGACTCTGATGTTTGCGGGTACACTCTCACTGTCTCAGAAAACCTACACGGGCACTGATGTTATTTTGCGTGGCATAGGAGCAGGCTGTATCACAGTTCCACTTCATAATATACACCTTGAAACAGAAATAGTGACGGGGGAAGTATGTGTCGGTATTTGTACCGAACTCCCTGTTGAAGGAGTTCAGTTAGTTCTGGGAAATGATCTGGCGGGTGGTGTTGTTTTCCCTCGCCCAATTGTGAGAGAAAAACCAGTAACTGATGTGAATAATGATTTTGTTCCCAACTTGCCTACAGTATTTCCATCATGTGCAGTTACGCGTGCACAAACACGGAAACTTGATGATGTTGTCGATTTGTTTGACTCTTTTTTGCAAACACCTGTTACAGGAAAATTTTATGTCAAACCAACAGTGTCTGATGAAACTATTGCACCATTACAGATGAGTCGTTCACAATTGGCGGCGGCGCAGAGGGCTGATGTAACATTAGCGAAATATTTTAAAGCTGTTTCTGATGAGCTAATGATGCCTAATAAAAATGTAATGTTTTATCTAGATGGTGATGTATTAATGATACAATGGGAAAATGTTGATACTGTTCAACAAATTGTTGTGCCTGTAAATTATCGACAGCAGATATTAAATCTGGCTCATGACCATGTTTTGTCTGGCCATTTGGGGATTACAAAGACATATGACCGTATTTTACGATCGTTTTTTTGGCCTGGCTTGAAAGCTGACATTGTTGCTCATTGCAGATCGTGCCATGATCGTGCCATAGGACCCTATGTGGTGGAGAGGAAAGTGAATGAGACGAATTATCAAATTCGTACTCCTGAACGGAGGAAGAAAAGTCGTGTATGCCATATAAACATGTTAAAACCTTACGTGAATAGGGAAACGTCGATGGAACCGGCAGTTGAGGTGACATCTGTGGTAACTGCCCCCGCCCCAGTGATGGAACTTCGACTTGGGGATGATGAGTTCGTTAATAATGATAAAATGGCTACGAACAAATTATCCAATTCTGATATTTTGAAAAATCTAAAGGAACATGTATCTTACCTCCCACAGTCTCAAAGAACAGATGTGATGTCACTAATTAGTGAATTCTCTTCTCTCTTTTCAGACATCCCCAGACAAACTCGCGTTTTGTTCCACGATGTCGAGCTTTCACAGACGTCCCCGATAAAACAACACCCTCATCGTGTCAATCCCAAAAAGAGAGAGGAGATGAGGAAAGAGGTAGAATACCTGCTTACGCATGGTTTGGCAGTTCCTTGTTCGAGCCCGTGGAGCTCACCGTGTTTGCTGGTGCCAAAACCCGATGCGTCTGTTAGATTCTGCACGGATTATAGGAAAGTCAATAGCGTAACGAAACTAGATTGTTTTCCGTTACCTCGGATGGAGGATTGTGTGGACCGTGTTGGTGCCTCACCATTTGTAATGAAACTCGACTTATTGAAGGGTTATTGGCAAGTACCGCTTACACAACGTGCGTCAGAGATCTCCGCCATGGCCTTCGGAATGCGAAATGCTCCAGCTACCTTCCAAAGGCTAATGCAAAGGGTTTAATCAGGTGTAAAGAACTGCGAAGCGTATGTGGACGACGTAGTCGTTTATTCTAATTCGTGGAATGCCCACATAAACTCGTTACGTGAGGTATTTTCTCGTTTAGATAAAGGGTCCTTAACAGTCAATTTAAAAAAATGTGAGTTTGGAAAAGCTGTGGTCACTTACTTGGGTAAGCAGATTGGCCAAGGACAGGTGCGCCCTGTTAACGCCAAAGTAGAGGCAATTAGTGAATTTCCTATTCCCAAATCAAAAAGAGAGCTACGCCGCTTTCTGGGCATGATTGTTTATTACCGTGCCTTCTGCAAAAACTTCTCCTCGGTGGTATGTCCTTTAACGGACTTGTTGAGTACGTCCAAAATCTCTGCTTGGAGTGATGAATGTGATAATTGAATGTGATAATGCTTTTAATGCTGCAAAAGACCTGTTATGTAGTGCGCCAGTTCTCTCAGCTCCCGACTTTTCGAAACCTTTTAAACTAGAGGTGGATGCGAGCGCATTGGGTGCAGGTGCAGTGTTATTGCAGCAAAATTTGAGAAAAATTTCAAAAACGCAGCAAAATTATAACACAATTGAAAAAGAAGCTCTAGCCCTGCTCCTGGCTCTCCAACACTTTGAAGTGTATGTTGGTGGTAGTTCTCTGCCGGTAGTGGTGTATACAGACCATAACCCCTTGGTCTTTCTGTTACGCATGGCAAATTCGAACCAGCGGCTAATGCGGTGGTCATTGATTATTCAGGGTTTTAATCTGGAAATACGCCACAAGAAGGGTACGGAAAATATTTTAGCAGACGCACTGTCGAGGTCGTAAATTTTTTTATTTATTATTATTTTTTTTTAGTCAAAATAAGATTTTGACTTTTATGGGTGGGGGTGTTACGTGCAGGTGTGTGTGTAGTGCACATATGTGCGCATGCGTGGCTGCTGGTGGTGGCGCGTGCGCGATCTCTCCCCCTTTTCTCTCTCTCGCTCTCCCTCTCACAGGTGGCCCCGCCTTGATTGAGCGTGTGTGACGTGCGCCAGGATTGGCTGGCCCTGAAGCAGCACGTCCTCTTAAGGTGGCGGACGAGAGCCGGAAGCGCGCGACTTATGCCTTGTGTGTGACTTATGTGCCAAAAAGATTGATTGTGTGTGAATTGTTGTTTGTTTGGAGAGAGAGACTGTTGTGTCGCGCCCAGTGCTTTCTTACGTTTTTGGTTTTTCTTTGGGTAGTGTAAGTAATTTTCTTTTCTCTATTGTTTTTCTTTGTTTACGCGTGGATGGAAGTGGTCCTCCCGCGATTGTATATAGTTTTTTTGTAAATATTGTGTATATATTATTCGCTCTTTATTGTATATAGTTATAAGGAAGCAGTAGGGGTTGGGTGCCGTTTTTGTTGATCCCCATTTTCTCCTGTTTTTGTATTTAGGTAGGGAGGTGTTTAGCCCTGTGTCTTTTGGTTTACTATTCTTTTTGGTAGTTTAGTTAGTTTTGAGGGAGGAGATAGGGGCTGGGTTTTGTTTATTGTTTTGGCCTAGGCCCAACCCTGAAGCCAAGAGCTTCCTGTATGTGTGTGTGCGTGTGTGTATAAAGAAATAAAAGACCACGCACAGTATCTTGGTTGCAAAGTTTATTTATTATTTATTTCTTTGTTGCGTCCCTGATCCCTAGACCGGGGGTCGTAACACATTAGATTGTAAGTATAAATTCCACCCTATTCATGCCCATAAAAATGTAAAGATAATTGGAACTTAAATTTGAGATTTTTCTTTCCTGGTAAAGAACTACCAAGGTTCATTCCTAAAACCAAGATTACTGTGCCTTCTCCAGCAGACTGCACCAGCCACACATTTGTGAAATGTGAGTGGCCTCATATCCCAGAATGTTTCTGTATTAGTGAGAAATACCCCAAACCCTAACCCTTTCTGCTAAGCTGCTTTGAGACAATGACCATTGTTAAAAGCACTATATAAATAAAATTGAAGTGAGTTGTGATTATCAAAGAATCTTTATTTAATGTTTGGGTTAAAATGGATGAATTTAAGTAAATGAATAAATAACTGCTTATCAAAGGAAAAAAAAAAAAAGAATAATTTGTATTTAGATTTATATTCACCATCTGTTCAAAAACTGACAGGGGTAGAAACGCTGTGTGGGCAATTTCTCTTGTACATATGAAGGTGAACATAGTATGACAAGTTCTATAAGTCAAACATTTGTGAAACATATGATCCACCAATATAATTAGATTTAGAAAAATTTCTAAACCCAGTATAATGCACTAATGCTGTCTTGGGAGGACTGTGGAATTTGGTCTGAATGTTGATCGCTTGCTTTAAAATTCAACAGTATAAGATGTAGACATTTCAAATGTTACATTATAAAATAGTGAATCCTTATGGATTGCCAATATTTATTCAATTAAAAAGACAGAACCTAGGGAATCTAATTTCACTTAAGGGATATTTATTTCATGTTAGAGTAGTTGTACAACAGTGAGTGATAACTTGTATCAAACAACTTGCTTTTAATAGGTACAGTATAGGTCCATTTTACTGGTCATTTAAATTTAACTGGCTTCTTGTTTTGGTGGTGCGTATCTAGTAATTCAGTACATTTGGGGCACCTATTAGATTTAATTTGTATTTAAGCTTTTTCTGTTTTAAGGAAAGGCTTAAAGGGAATCACCAAGTTTTTTATTTATTTTTAATAATGTTCGGTAGTGATTATGTAAAGAAATGTGCAACACAGTCATCTGATCTGGTACAAAAACTGTTTTACTGAGGCTCACCACATGTTAATGCTTAAAAATAACTTGAAAGTAAGCTCAACACTATGCAAATAAACCATTACTTGCAGGAATACAAGCATCTTGATTACATTCTACTCCCACTGTCGAAATAAACACCCATTTACTTCGTCCCAGCAATGTCCGGCACTGTAGGGGACAAATATCTAGCCAGTGAATCCAAGCTCCTTGTAGACGCAGTCGATCTC
>JAQQZT010000036.1:937989-951605 GCA_030068275.1 Clarias platycephalus | reverse complement strand
CCGCTGTCGCCCCCGGCTTGCTCACCAGGGACAAACTGACCATTTTGACTCATACATATTCACATTCCATACAAAATTATTTCTTTTGATTGTGTGAAGCTGCTTTGAGGCAATGACAATTGCTAAAAGCACTATACAAATAAAATTGAATTGAAAAAATAAATTGAATTAGAGGGGCTCAGATTAAAAACAAATAAAGCGTACCCCTCGTGGAAATCCTGAAAAAGGTCCATCACTCGCCAGACAGATGTCTCCCTGTAGCTGTAAATATGTTGTAAAACTAACAACTAACCCGTTGTTTAACTTCATACACAATGACATTGAATATTTGGCGTTGTGCCAGGACGGTGGACAGATCCCCGTCAAAGCGTTTCAATTAAACAGTTAAAGGTCACATTTACCGGTGAACGTTTCATGATTCACCATAGCAAACACCATGTATTTAGGCGTAGCCCCCAGAAACAGATTCTTGTTTCTACATAAGCAGGTATTCGCTGGAATAGAGTAGGTTTTCACATTTATACGGGAAATAGGGTACAAGGCATTGCCTCATGTCAAGACCGCTTCATGACCTAGGCCCACTGTGGCGGTGACTGAGACCTTGATAAAGAGAGACGCTCCTAGTATTTTCAGATGCATGAGACAATTCGTCATTCGCAAATCTACACCGTTTAATAGGAGCCTTTCACTGAAGAAAATGTCCATGTGAAAAACGCCTAGCAAATGAATTTCCCTCGATTCCTGACTGAATCGTGCCCTCTGAACCAGGCCTCGACTGCGGCCGTTAACCACCACCATAGAATCCATGGCTCCCGCTGTGTCTTTGTAAAACAGACCGGCACTGAATTGACTTTTCATTGCGTCCGCTGAATAGTTTAGTAAGGTCTCCATCATAGCTCTGTAAGGATGTGTGGCGCTGGCTTGAGAAATTAATTGCTCGCCCAATGTAACATCGCATTGTGAAAAAAGGGTTCAAAGGGCGCGTCAGGCAAAATATCCGATCCGTCAGGATTAGTAATTTTCAATCTTAAAAATAATGTTTCAGAAAAGTCCAAATAAATGTTGTCCACTACCGTTTATTATGAACTCTATCGAAGAGCGCCAACCTTTATCCGCAATAACCGATAGGGATCGGTACACGTTGACCGGGTGGGCGTTTTATGGCTCTTTGAGATAGAATTGCGATTCCTGACCTCCCGAGCCTTTGCCCGTTTTCCTGACGGCCCTGTTAAACACGTCCGAAGCGATGCCCTTAGCAGTTGTTAGATGAGGCTTAGCAACGTTTTAACCCTTTACCAAAGAGTATTATAAAATGAAATTGATCTGACTCCTTGTCCATACATAACCGGGGCGCCCCTAAAACCCGGTAAACCGCCCACCTGGTTCTCGTAATAAGTCACAAAACGCTTGGGGTCCGATCTCTAAGTTATCGAGGCTATAATGTTTTAACTGTTCTCAAATGGAGCGCGAGTATCGTCTTACTGTAGGTGAAGACTACCTGTTTATTCTGATCAGATTTAATCTCTACGTGTATGTTTTTAATATGATTCTTAGCTACTGGTATTTAATGGGGAGTGCCGCATGATCGAGTGATAACATCTCCATATTTCCCCTCTATTTTAACCGTGTGTATGCGTCACCTACGATCTGCGGGGTGATAACGTCGATAAGGAAATAGAGATGGTAAAATCCTGCTTTCATGTTGGCAGAGAATGGGGATATTTTTGGTCCAGGGCCTGTCGTAAACCACTTACCAGGCTTCACACCTAACATGAAACACAGGCGCTGTAAAATGCAGACAATAGCGACCGCTTCCCATCCATTGACAACTCTTCAACGCCATCGCGATGTTGAAGAGTTGTCTCCATGTTCCCAGGTGTCTATCGAAATAAATTCGTCTCTTTCTTGGTAGGTTATGCTACGAATGCGAATATGATACCTCGGTTAGCGCCACTTCCCACGTATATACCGTCTAAGACGATATACTTGGCTAGGTCCACACGGAAACTTGCTCACATTATTCTTAAAACACGTCGATGCTGGCGTTCGAGGGCAAGGTAATGTAGAAAGCCTCTCCGCTTGAGCGTTCCATCGGTCAAATGATAAAACTCGAGGCTGCAGTATTTTTTTATGCATTGATCAAATCCCCCGCTGTTGAATTTCTTAGGCCAGTTTTGCCATTTCACTAAATGTTTAACCCACGCTCTCCCAGAATTTGTTCTGAAAGGCTTTGACTTTTGCAACCTTTACTTTCTGTAATTATTTCAGCCTCATTTAAAATAAAAAAAATAAAAAAAAAAAAAAAAAAAGGACCCTCTAGCGCTTCATCATAATCCTTTAATTTAAACACGGGAGGGAAATGTGGTATGCAATTGGTTACTGTACATTTCATTCATAAAACTCTATTTTTCTCAAAACCCCTCTCAGCTTGGATATTCTCACCAGGTCGCCCTCTTTAAAATTCATGGAGAGTTTTCGTAGCATTCATGAATCATTTCATCAGGGTGATTACAAGTTGAAGTGGCCAGGGAAGTGAATCAAGGCAATGCGCATAGTGTGTTCTCATGAGAAAGCAAAAGATCTAGATAACTATTGGCGATAGCTTGTATTCCAATTTGCGTCAAAGTGGTTCAGTCACTGATCCAACAGGGGGAAACTTGCTGTGTCCAGATATCCCTGAAAAAGAGATGTTTGGAACAAAATGTGTTCCAATTTAATTATGGTGACTATGTTTCTGGAAATGTAAATGTGATCGATGGAGAATTTATAAGATCTGGTGCATGTATGTCATGAATCAACAGTTTGTAAACAATGTTTGAAATATGACATGCTTTTATTTTAATTAATTAATTTATTTACTTTGAATGGTAGCATCCGTGCTATTGAGGAAAATTATCAGTTTGCTCTGGTTGATTCTCATGCATGTAAGTGCTGGGATGACTGATGGTAATAGTTTGTGTGGTTGTGTACCGCCAAACATTGGGTTGTGTAGTAAGACGCATTACAAACTTGGCTGCTGGTATTGATAGAAACTTGAACTTAATTTAATTGGTGTTTGTATTGTGCAACAGCAAAATGTGGAGCAGTGTCTCAGAAATCATGTGTAAGATCATTGGAGAGTGAATTGGAAAATATAAAATGTGGATGAGGAGCTACATAATAGGTGTTTGACACATGTCTACAACCTGTAGACATCGGGCAAGAAGTACTTGGATCAGTACTTTGATGGTATTTTGAACCCTGCCCCTGCAGAGGGAAATAATCTGGTCAAAATGCTTGCTGATGAGACAAATGAAGCTAAAAATGTTCTCCTGTTCTGTTTCCTGATGGTTCTTAAACTTGTACGAACAAAAGGGCACAGCGATTAATGTCACAATACTTTGATTTTGCACGCAGATGGTAGATTTGCATAAAATGTTGAATAATTATTTTTTTTTGCCCAATACCTCAGAAATTGAACAGGTTCTGTCTAATGCATCTATTGCATTAAGAAAAGGGCAAGGATGTAGCAAATCTATACCTAGTGAAATATTTAAAGAGAAATTCTGATGAACAAGTTATTCAGTTTATATTAAAGCCAGATATGAATGATTCGTATGAAACACAAATGAGAACTGTTAGTTTTATTGAACATATCAAATCCTCATTTAACAACATACAGTAATGAGCCACAACAAACACCACTTGAGGCAAGTTAGTGTCCATACTGGCCTCTATCCACCACAACATTAAAACCAGCAGGTTAAAAATATTAGTTTACTATTACCACTAATTTGTAAATTTGTACATTTTTTTTTTAAATAACGAGTTTAATTCTACACGACATATCAGAAAACCCAAATGCACAGTTTACAAGCACTATCTACTTTGTGTGTGTGTCTGAGATTTAGAGGTAATGATCCATATTTGAGGCACATTTGAGAAGATTGAGAAAACTACTAAAATCTCATTAAAGTCTCAAAGACAAATATAAACTGTCTCCAAGATTAAGAGGTAAATGATTCACATTTGAGAAGATGCAGAAGACCACGCATTTCTATCTAGGTGGAAAAGAAGAGATCTCATCTAGGAGTTTTCTTAATCAGAGCACAAAGTAAAAAAATAAAATAAAAAAAAAAGTGGATAATTCTTAAACATGCTCAATAATGTTACAATAAAATAATTAAAAGATAAATGTTTTGTCTGCATTGCTATATAAAAATATCATATCTCCCCTTACACAGCACATTCATATATTGCAATATATTAATATAAGCACTAGTTTACTATATATGGAAATGTATTTAATATATTACATTGTATTTCACAATACATTGCCATTCTCCACTCATAATGGTTCTATGTTTAAGGGCTCACCTTCAAACAATGTGAAATAACTGATGTAGTGTTTATCAAATCCACAACAACTGGGATGAAATTAATTCATCTCAATGAGATCTAAATATTTACTGGGTCTCATGCATATACGTGTGGCTATAAGTGGATGAGTTACGCTGTGAAGACTTCGTGCCACGCCTGAGGTCCAGCCACACTGTCCTTTTTCATGACCACTTTCACTCTGAAATAGGTCTGAATATTAGGCCGTTCCACTTGTAAGATGAGTTATTTTTTTTTATTTGTCCTAATTTAAATCCTCAACATAGGAACATGATTCAAGTTATCACAAATTGTTTTACAGGTTCAAATCAGCCAGTCATGACACTGAACTAATTTAGGTAAAAGGACAAAATTTGAGATTTCCAAAAGTGACACTTCCTGCTGTCAGTTGGCTGGTGCTATAACTCACTCACAGTACTTAAATCCATGTGATTAGGATTCTGTAAATAGAATAACGTCACCATAAAGCACCATAAGTTTTTTTTAACATGTCAAGACCCCCACAAAAGCCCTTGATAAAAAATATAATCCTTAGAACAACAAGAGGGCCCTGCACACACTAGTGCTTGAATCCTTACTGATGTGTTGCTCATATCGACTAAATCAGCTTGCCAATGGTTTAATACAAAACCATTCCTTTTAGCCTTTGTAGACACAGGTTTAGGCTTGAATATTCCAGGGCATTTACTTAGTGCTGACTACATCTTATAGTACTAGTATTAGTGTCAAAGTTTATCTAGTGGATGTTACTGCACCACCAGTCTATTATGGTCCATCCAGATTTTGCCCATTCTCCCTTTCCTGTTGCTACAATAGTGTGTCTCTAGGGTAGAATATTACAACTAGGTGTCTTGTTCTACAATAGTCCCATGTGGGCTAAACAAAATAACACTTTTCTTATTTTTCACTTTTAATAATACTAGTAAAGTGTTTATGAAGAAAAAAATGTTTTATCTCTGTTTGGTAAAATATTTCATTTCACAATGTTGACCATTGTTTTTGAGCTTTATATAAAAACAGTACTTTAAAAAAAAAAAAAAATGAACTACAATAAAAGCTTAATCATTTTAAGTCAGAGAAACATTTAACACTCTCTGTTCATTCAGACAAATAAATGTATCCAGCCTCACATTTTCCTTTTTATACTCCTCATTCACTCAGCCCACTGATTATCCTGAACACACGGCACCTGAGAGATATTAATGGTTAATTATATTAGTATGTGAGAGAGAGAGAGAGAGAGAGAGAAAGAAAATAAATGAAACTTAACCTATAAATATAGTGTGGACTTAGTCCTAAATTATCTTTATATATATATATATATATAATTTTTTTTTTTTTTTTGCCCTATAAGCTTTTTACCACAGAAGCTGGAATAAAATTAGTGTGTGCCTTTAACAGTTAATAGCAAGCCTGGCTGTTCTGGAGTGAGCAGTAATTAGTGGCTAAATTAAATTAAATAACTTCATCTGGTGAACTTTAAGGAAGAGTTTAAAGAGGTGCCATTTCATGGCTCATTTAATTAGAAGGAGAAAGCAAGTAAAAGTTTAGCAGGGCCTCGTGCTGCAGCTAGAGAAAGACAAAGTTAATGTGCCATCTATCTATCTATATATAAATTTAATTCATGAAGTGTATTTGTCAAGTTATAAAGATAGCTCATAACTTAAGTTCATATCTGCAAGTGATTAACAAAGATGAAGTGTTTTATTCAAGGTTCAGGCTTCATCATAATACTCAGTTATTCATGTAACGTTTACAGCCATACAGTACATGTTTGCTTTAACTTTAATATAATGCACCAATAAATATTGCACATGAATTATAAAAGGGGACAATGAATGTGCACAAAGCTTAATCTATGTTCCATGTGTGCTAAAGTACGTTTTCAGTACTGATGGGTAAGCAGTAAATTCTATAGTAAGTGGAGTTGCAAGGCAAGTTTATTTGTATAGCACATTTCATACACAATGGTAATTCAAAGTGCTTTACATAGAAGAAAAGAAAATAATCATAAAATGAAAAAAAGATAATAGCAGTAAAACTTTTTAATGAAAACTCTTAAATTTAATTTAAAATAAACAGTTTGCAATAACACTATGGACTAATTTAAAATTAATTTGTAGTTTACCAATGATTAGAAGTGCAGATATAATAATGTTTATATGATGTTTCGGTATGTGGAGGAAACATGAATAGAGAAATTGAGCTTATATATGTAACTGATTTTTAGGCCTTGTGCACAATTCTCTCCAGTTTCTTGTGTGTGAGTCAATGTTGCATGACCAGACTGTGATGAAGAATGTCAAGAAAATTATGGAAGTTTGAATGAAGTGTGTGTGTGTAAATCAAAATGATTAGTCATATTGAGGTGAACCAGACTCAACAGGGAACCCATCCTCGTTTGGGTGATAACAGCAGGAATTGTCCTGTTAGCAGGAATCTGCAGTAATGTGTTGTGTAGTTGGAAGTTCAAAACAGTTGATGTCTTTAAGTTAATATGGAGACCTGGTAGACTGTAGGAAATTCCATTCCTATTGAGTGATTGCAGTTACAAGTCCTCAGAGAACCGCTGTCAGCGGCAGCTGAGGCCAGGACCGTCTTCATGGTAAAGTGGAACTGTCCCCAGTCAGCACACGCATTCCAAATAGATCATACAGGACATCCATGCGACAAGATCTCCAACCAGAAGCAGGGCACCAGGATGAGTCAGACAGGTCCATTTAGTGCACAGTGCAAGCCATGACTTAAAGAAGACTATCTATGATGGCATAAATAAAAAGGACAGCCAGAAGGAAACTGACATGTGGGCTCCATGAAATGTAAAGCCACCAGTCACTTTACCATCAACAACCCTGAGTGATCAGTGAGCCGTGAGGAAGACGGTACCTAAACATACCAATTCACCATAATTCTCTACGTCCATAAGTCCCGCAGATCTGCTCCTTTACCTAAGGCAAATCTATTAAAAATGCTTGGCTAAATAATGCGGTTTTAGAATGTCTAAAATAAACTCCTTATGATAAACTTTTAATAAAGTTTTATCATTTTTGCAATTATGAATATAAGGGTTGAAATTGTCTATTAATGTCAGACAATGTTTCAGATTTACAATATTCCAACACATTGTAAAGAATTTGCCCTGATCAGCTGGACCCCCCAACTAGACACACAATACCAATTGGCCCTTTTCTAGGGTCAAAATCTTTCCTCCATGGCCCCGAAGTGAATATAGTTAATATAAGTTTCAACCGTATCAATGTTAAGAGGCTCTAGTCTGACGGGTGTAACTTCTTTTAGACCCAGAGAGACATTCTATCGTATCACCCTCCAATTCGTCCGTGGCATAAGTTCACAGATCAAGTGGGGTCTGACCACCTTTTGGTCATGTAAATCAAGCTGTCATAATACAAGACCCTCTTGCAGCTGATTTAAATAACTATAAAGGGGAGAAAAGATGCAGAGTCAGTAAATTTAAGTTTATAATCTGACTCGCTGAATGATTGATTTACTAACCTGTATGATAGATTTTATCCCTAAATAAATCATTGCATTAATTATAATGTACTCAAATCATTTTGAATTATGAGCAAAGATAGCTTAGCTGTACATGGGTGGTACTATAAGAGAGAAGTTGGGTATGGTCACAGAAATGTATGTGAAAATGTGTATTTGGTGCAAATGGATACTCCAGCAGGACACTGTAAGCATATTTTAGTAAAATATACTTGTGTATATGCATCAAAATAACAGTATTAATCTTGGTTAAAACAATAGAAGTAAGCAGGGGGAAGATCAGTAAGCAGAGAAAGGATCCCATGTAGATCATAAAGGAAGTTAGTTGTACAAGAAGGCATGGGACACTCAGAGGTGAGACAAATGTATATAGTGTGAAGAAAAACAGAAAGGAATACAAGACAGATCATAAAATATAACAAGTAAAGGGGGATGGGAAGTGCTACCTAGTGTACAGTATGCTGCTACTGTACGTGATTTTAGAAAATATAATATAATGAACCATCAAGGAATAGAAAAGACAAACTGCTTGATTTATGATAAAGAAATTGAAGCGCGTTTTATGAACCCAAGTTACAAAAGATTATCATTGGACAGAGCATTCAAAATAGAGAAAATCTTGTCTGCCAAAATCCAAAACTGAAAAGTCTGTCTGCTGAAGTGGGTGGGGTGGCCTGATTAAATTCCTGGGTTCATGCCAAGGATGTGGTTAACATATCAGCTGAGCTTAAGGGCCATAAATCCTATAACTGTTTAACCATGGAAGAGAGCGGTTTGTATTTAACTCTTCCAAGCAACACATCACTGGTTATTTACCCTAATGACAAGATTTCTCACTATACTACCAAATTAGCCAAACCAAACACTTTTAAAAGGCGAATGGGAGGAAGCACTTTCAGAGGTTCAAAATGTTCATAGTTGGTACTATCCATCACTGCAAGACTCTGTCAGATCGGTCTGAACGAGGGAAATAAAGCCTTTTATTTTTTATTTATTTATTTTTTAAATCAGTCATGGGTGTTTTACAAAGGTATCGAAGAACTGGTTAATAAAATTAACAAGCCAATAAACATTGAATCTTGACATGGCGTTATCCTATAACCCTATGAAAAATAAATAAAATACCCATTCAGACCTGCTAAATACTCGTTCCGTCTGTAAAAATTATGAATAGGGGATATGCAGATCCACAGGCCTATATATTGATTTTATTACATTCACCAAGTTGAACATGGACTACAGGGCTTTTATGGTGCCCCAACATGTATGGGTCGGGTCCAGAAGGTCTGTTCAAAGGTCTTTTTAGAATGGCAGTTCCGTTCATCAAAAGCGGATTTGTATTGCTAAACCTTCATTTAAAAACAGTTGGCAAGGGTTTTGTTAATGGCGTAGTAAGCGTCGCTCGCTACGCCATGAGCAAGATGCAATTTCATAATCAAGACTTATTGGGTCTCTGATTGCGCGTAAACAATCTTAAAGACCTCTGG
Organism: Clarias platycephalus; assembly: GCA_030068275.1. NCBI lineage: Eukaryota > Metazoa > Chordata > Actinopteri > Siluriformes > Clariidae > Clarias > Clarias platycephalus. The sequence goes on along the minus strand of JAQQZT010000036.1, from coordinate 942,228 downwards.
GTCAATGTCACATGATCCTAACTAAAGGCACAAGGTAACTAAAATCAAGACCAGTGTGGAAAAAGAAGCAGAGAGATAGCAAACCTCACTGAATCTCTCACAGGAAGGAGCTAAACATTTTTTTTAACATCATGAATTTCTTACAGTCTGTCCCCAAAGTGTACAGTACAAAGTCAGAATCATATATTTTCACACTGCCTTATACCCAAATGAGTGAAATCCCTCCATTTTCTGCTCTGTCAGACAATGCACCTTTAGAATTCTACATACAAGAAACCTCATCTTATTCGGACATTTAAAAATACCTTTTTTACATCTGACCTGTAAAATGTGTAATCCTGATGGAACGAATTATGCTCGTAATCCGTAGTTCAACTGTATTGTGTAAAATTGTGAATGCAGATGGTACCAAGATTGCTAATGATACAAAGGTGGGAGTTGTTAACTACCCTATAGCATCAGTTTTCTCACAAGTGGATGTTGTCTTAGGGGATCGTCTTATTTCTCAGACCAGCAGTAACTACCCGTACCGCGCTGCTTTTGAATGTCTTCTCAACCATGGAAAAGATGCACTAGATTATTCTACAAAGACACAGTGGGGCACATGGATGTCATTAATCCGGATGCTTGAAACGAGGGTCTTAAACGGGCTGAAAGCAACACCTTTGACCTGATTGGACATTCACTCAGATATATTTTTTCAAGATAAACTTTTACTCAATGGCATCGATTTGAGGATTAAAATGGTTCGTAGTAAAGATGAATTTTGCTTAATGCATGAAGGAAATGACAATTTCACACACAAAATACTCAACGCCTCTCTTTGTGAAGAAAGTAACCGTCTCACCACCGGTAAAACTGGGTCATGCACAAGCGTTAATTGACAACCACTTCAACTGTGTGTTTTTTCAGACCGGGAATGCAGTTCGAGAATTCAATTCTTTAATTTTAGACTGTAGAGTTTAGCTTTCTTGTATTCATTCAGATCTGACCTTAACAAAATGTGAAGAATTGCCTCATCTAAATTTTCAACAGTCTCAAGCTCTTTCTCCGTGGTCTTTCTAAGTTCATCAGGCTGATGTTGAGGGACTAAATGCAGCTTCTCTGCAGTCTCCAAGTTAATTGTTACAAGATGCAATTAAGCTGGTTATAAAAGGAACAACTCCACTGAGCAGCGGATGAAATCCTCCAGATTGATTAACTTTGCTTTTTGTTTCTATAGGTGCTCTTTATCAGCAAAAAGTTTGATATATAAAATTATTATTATTTTTTTAAATCTCTGTACTGTTTCGATGTCAGCGGTACGTTCCCTCTGAGCACGTTTAAGGCTAGTTCACATATGCTCAAAATGAGATCTATGGGCGGCCATTTTACGAATGACTTTGAAATGCAACTGATTTATTTTGCCCACTGTCGCCTTTAAACGGCGGTGAGCGCGATGGTAATAACCATTCCGATTGGGTAACCACTGTACCAATAAGTTTGTTTTGCTGGTTGGAAACCGTTCATCACACAAAATCAGGGATTCTTTGAAAAAATAGAGGTTGACAACAAGAGAAAATCCAGTGTTTTCGAGGACGTCTGACATTATCGCATAACAGTTGTCCAGCAAAAGTTTGATGAAATCACCGCTATTACTGGATCCACACACGACACAAGAAAATGGTAGTTGCATCCTTGTGTCAAACGTAGTCACACTTTAGATTTTCCATGACTAATGAACAAATCAACAGAAACAATCAAATTAACTATATACATAGATACACGTATACATAACATGAACAAACTTAATAACCATAAGGGAGAATAGTGAAATTGGGTAATAAAACATGCTTATCGTACACAACCCTGAATCTTTTCCTGTGAACAGTTCCTTAAATGTGTGATTTGATTGTATGAAGTTATAAGTTGACCGGTTTAATTAGGATTTTTCACTTTATCGACCACCAGCTCTGTCAGATTTCAGATTGATAATTTAGTGTAATCTCTTTGAGCTTTCATCGTTGTTTTTCCTTTTAGAATTTTGTAACCGTGGGTTTTAGGTCCTGCACTTACGAACTGAGCTGGATCACTGATCAGAGGTGTTTGATCTGTCTGGTTTTTGATCTTACCCCACAATGAATTAAGAGCGAGGTTAGCCACTGATCTTTTGGCAGGATTGTCAATACATTTTGGATCTAGCTAGATTCCCTCGTTTCTTTGTATCTTTGAATATTCATGTTCAGCGGTTTCACCCATTACGGATATCCTGAACTTTCCTGTTTTGGTCTTGAGAACATTTTAATGTACTCTGTCAGATTCTTTAGTAAATGCCAGACTTCAAACACTTAAAAAAAAAAAAAAAAAAAAAAAATATATATATATATATATATATAAATATATTTTTTTTATTTTTATTATTATTATTTTTTTTTATATATATATATATATATATATATTTTGTAGCCTTTTTCGATAGCTTTAGCCATTTCGATAGAGGCCCATGTATCGGTCAGAGCTCTGCTCTGCGTGGTTGCAGTGCTGCTGTTGCTGCTCTCAACATATTCTACATCAAGGAAAGAGGAGTTTGCTTTTCACGCGATATGGAAAAACGGGTGCCCACAAACCCGTGGTATTAAACAAATGGTAATAATTTAAGCTCTGATTATACCAAAATAATTCTCCAGAGACTCAAAGTCCCGATAAATGATGACTGGGTGACCGATCGGGTACATCTTTGTCTTGTTTACATATGGGTAAAGAGAGGTAAAATCTAAATTGATTCTCTTACCTGGGTTAGCTATGTAATGTAAATGTAACGCATTCGTTTGACCACCATAAAAGGCAAGGGTTTAAACGCTCCAGAAAGTCAAACTCTATCATGCCACTGTCGCTTTTCTTCATTTCATTCCACTCATGTTCCCATATTGGTATCACATGTAAATTGTGGGGTTCTTGCAAATTCTTGATTACATCAAAGACTGTCAGATACAGTTGCATACCACTTGAAAAATTCGGCTCTGTCTTTAGGCACCATACTATCCACCCTGTAAAACTGTTTCAGGATAGGGGCCTAGTTTTGGTTTTCTAAGGTTATTTTCCACATTTGTGGAACACCTTTCTTTTTATTCTGAAAATCCCATGGCTTTAGGGAGGTTGCTACGCTTCATGGGTAAGAGACAGGCTATCGATGTAGAACTGATGGAACCCAGAATCGTTGAAGCAAAAAATCTTACCGCCTTGTGCAACGATATAGGGCGTTATGCCTTCTTTCACTAAATTATTTAACAAGGTAGGAATCAAACCCTCTAGCATTTTGCTATAAAGGTATAGCTTTTGTATTTGTTACGCTGGAATGTCTTGAAAAACTCACACTGTTCTACTTCAAACACCCACTCCTCTCAATGAAAATCAATACAGCATAAGTAATTAGTTACGAGTTCCTGTTTCCTGTCATGTCTCAAAATCATAAAATATGTAATGGCTATTCACAGGCTTCTTGTTTATCGGTTGTATAAAACAGCTATGTTCAGTATCGGTATAAAATTTTTCACCACAGAGTTTACACATCCTCTCAGAGCACACATGTTTTTTACGGTTAAAAGGGTTCTGATGTATTACACTATTGCAGTTACTGCAGTAGAAACCTGTTTCACACAGAAAATTCACCATCATTCGACTGAAGCTTTGCTTTATGCACGTCAAAACAGAATTCCGACCTACATAGCCTTGAGAAACCTGGACATGTAATTAAGTTTTGAGCATGTTTGTAACAATCCGCATTACGGCAAACATTGCAGGTAAATTCGCATTGATGTTTCCGTGAATCTTCAAACCCTGAGTGACAGAAACGACAGACATGACCATAACACCAAAACCCTGTGATGTTTTTAATCCTGTACTAGTGGTTGCTGTGTAAAAACAAGTACAGTGTATTTTCATGCGGTGTCTTGTTGGTTTGAAAGAGTAGCCGGACTTATTGACTGAACTGTAAATGTTTACAGTTTTACAGTTCACAAGTGCCTCAAATTTTGATACATAAGCGAAGGTGACTGTGCTGTCTTTGGTTAACCCTACATCATGCTGGATTTGCCTAGCAATCTTTATACTAATTGAAAACTGTTTTACCGGGATTCAAAAGTTGTATAAACTTGTATAAACCATGTCTTTATTGGGGAATATGTATACAGTGGGGGAAATAAGTATTTGATCCCCTACAGATTTTCTAAGTTTGCCCACTTACAAAGAAATGAAGGGTCT
>JAQQZT010000036.1:786022-802164 GCA_030068275.1 Clarias platycephalus | reverse complement strand
TGTGTGTGTGTGTGTGTGTGTGTGTGTGTGTGTGTGTGTGTGTGTGTGTGTGTGTGTGTGTGTGTGTGAGAAAATAAATAAATATCTAAAATACAAAAAATGAAAAAGACAAAAGATATTTTCCCAGCCTTCATTTACCCTGTGCAGAGGAGCAGATTAAAACGACACCATGATGTTCGTGCATATTTTATTCCATAATTTACACAGTATACAATTTGTTTTGCAGCAGTTTGTTTTAAAATGTTGAAAAAAACTAAAATAATTGTAATATCCTTCAGCAGACTGAAAATTATATATATTTTTTTAACGTGGTAATGTGTGTCGCTAATGTTAATATGCTGATTTTATGTTAGCCGTCGGGGACAGCGAGGTGCGCATGAGCATGTATCGCTCTCGGCTGATATTTTCATCAAGTGCACACTTATCAAATAATGACACGCTGAGGAGCAATGCTCAGGCAAAATGTCATTACTTTTGCTAATTAAAATGTTTTTTTCTAGGGTCGCTAATGCTTAATGTTCATCCGAGTATTTCTCAGCGGCTAATATAATGTCACAAGTTTAAAATGGACCTTGACATCTTTTTTCCCTGCCAGTTTAGTCAATGGCCGTGCTCTAGTTCTGACTTACATACGCACACGCACACACACACACTCACACACACACACACACACGCCCACACACACCAGCTGCTTGCCCTGTTCACATACCCCCTGTTTGCCAGTCTAAAGCCTACAGGCTGCATGAGTGAAGCTTCTGAGGATCGAGTCCTACCCAGGAGGCATTGCTGTAATCATGTGTGGTTTAATGAAACTGCTTATGAATGTAAACAGGACTAATGAAATACTTCACCGCATAGCTGTGGTAGGAAATGTAGACGATTCAGAACTGACATGGAGTTATTTTTAAGATGATTTCATTGGTGTTATACAGAAACACACTTTTTAATTTTTTTTTATTTAGAGTAAAAAATGCTAAAATATCCTTTTAAGGGAAAGGAATCTTGTTATCCTGGTTGGGTTAAGAAAAGATACATTTTATGGCCATAATAAACACAGAACCTTTTATTTCAGTTTTCCGACATTAAAAAGATCTTACTCGGGTATTAGACGTAGGAAATGGTCTGCTGCTTTATTCAGCCAAGCCCCTGGGTTCTGTTCTGGGTCTCATGCTGTTCCGTTTTTTTCTGTATATTAGGAAGCTCTTTAACAAGCACAGTGTCACAGCATCATCATCATCATCATCATCATCATCATTTATTGGCCTGCTTCATCAGCTGTTGAGTCTCAGCAGGCTATGTTTGAGATTTTTCTGTTCCATCTGTGCAAACTGTATCTGGTCCTACTGTAAATCTAGAAAAAGCCAAAAATATTGTTATTGTGTTGTTTTGAAATCTAACAACTTCTGTCCGAGCTCTTTTAACTTCTGATGTAATTGTCTAGGGGTTTTCATGCTAATCCCAGATTGCTGTTTAGAACGTGTGGAGGCTAAATTAAAGTTTCTTTACAGAAGTAGATCCTGTTTTCCATTTCATGCAAGAAGATATAATAATGTTTTGTTAGTGGCTGTAAAGACTTTCTACACCCCATGAAGTGTACCGTAGAGTTCAGTGGGCATCACTGTGTTTGCATAGACAGACACACTGACTCATTCGAAGAAAATTATTTTTCCTTCTTTCTTTCTTTGTGTGTGTGTGTGTGTGTGTGTGTGTGTGTGTGTGTGTGTGTGTGTGTGTGTGTGTGTGTGTGTGTGTTGTGTGTTACAGCTTTGCATGTTGTGCCTGCAGATTTTTCATCTCACCTTATCCTTAATAATCTAAACTCGGACTTAACCGTACTTCAGTACTTAAACCTAGAATGGTTTAAAATTATGGACAGTAGGAAAACATTTATTTATTTATTTATTTATTTATTTATTTATGATTTAGAATCAATATTATTTTATATATATGATTCTGTCATTTTTTTTTAAAGGTGCAACTTTCTCAGTAACCTCCAGCAAACAAAATTATCATTGAATTATTATTCCTGTTGTTTTTATTTTATTTTTTCTAAATCATATAAGCCCTTATTTTATTATCAGCAATATTTGTTGAGCAATATAAAGAAATTTCATCTCTCTATTACAAGTATTTATTAAAAAAAATTATAATAATTACAAAGGCAATAAAAGGAATAAATCATTTCAGTTCATAGTGTTATAAGAAAAGAAAGCTACATCTGCTCCGTTAGTTCCTTGAAGTTTATTATTTTCCTAAAACAGCACCTCTTTGTGTGTTATCAACAGTTTATTTTTCTCTGTATTGAAGTTGCTCATCATGTTCCTTGAGAAACTGCAAAGTATAAACACATATTTTTAAGACAATGCTCTAACACTGGAGACTCAACTGTAACTGTAACAATCAACTGTAAATGCTTCCTGATTCTCGTGTTCACGGTGAGTTCCTGAGAGACGTTTTGGTGGCGTTTTCTCGGCTCACGTGAAGCGCGGCTCGCCCTCGTCCAGACACCACTTTGAGGATTTATTGATTGTATTTGCTGTTGAACAGAGCACGAGAACGAGCGGGTGATGTTTTCTGTCCCTGCATTGATCTGCGAGGCACGTGTTTAATATTCATCACGTCTTCATATTCGCTCTCATTGATTAACTGACAGCTACATCACAGCTACTGATATTTCTTTCCTTATTTTAACAACGGATCAAATGTAAATCTCTGGAAGTTTTCGTCAGATAAAAACACATCTTTTATATTTTAATCAATCTTTTTGGACAGGCCTTTTTTAATGCCTGGAAAATTCTCGATATAACAAATGATTTCCATTGAGTGAGGTTAAAAGGTTGTTTCAGGTTGGGTTTTTTTTCGTGTTTTTCCCCCTCCTCCTCGGTTCCAATTGGTTTCTGTAGTCAGAATGAAAACCCAGAAAGTTTGTCGATACAGGAGCGTTTTGGACACACAACAGTGAAATCATTTATCTGTTCTTAAAAATAATCTTTTATGACTGTGCATTTTTATTTTGGGTACGATGACTAAAAGGCATATTGCAGTTTAAAATAATTTTATGCCTTATGGCTGTAGATTGAGGTGCATTTTTTACCTTAATTGAGCTTTGTCGCCTTTATGCCTATGTGTGTACTGTACCTCTTTATTACATACCACTTTAGCATCAGGGGTCAGAGGTCAGCCATTCGGAGTGTTGTTAATTCTTCTTATTGCTCTTCTCAACTTATCTGAGATGAACCCAGACCAGGTAACATGATCATTATTTTGCACTTCAATGCAGAATGTTGGAACTTTTAGCTGATGATGTCATAAACATGGACCAATCAGCATGCATGCTTAGTGGAAATAAAGATTTATTAGAACCGTAACACATGCTCTTTATCACCACCTCCTTTTCCTCTTCTTTATCTGTATGCCCTGTGCTTTCTCCTGCTCTTCCATTTACTCTTCCTCATGCTGCTGTGCTTCCTCTTCATCCTAATCATCATTATGCTTTTCTTCTTCCTCTTTCCTCTTCCTCCTTTGCTCTTCCTCCACACTTAAACTCTTCCTTTTCCTTTTCTTCCTGCTCTTCCATTTTCAGCCCCTCTGACTCCTGTTGAATATCTAGTTCATTTTATTTTTATTTTTTTTAATTGTGACATTATTTTTTTTATGCTTTTATTCTTTTTCTCATTTTATTTCTTCATCTCCTCTCCTTGCCTTATCATCCAGCTGCTTATCTTGTTCCTCGTCTTTCTCTCTTCTACTCTTCATCTACACAAATGACTTCACATTACATCTTTAATAAACAACTTTATATATATTTTTTTTACCTAGAGAAGATATTTTCATTTGTTCTGTTTTCTTTACAAGCAGAAATTATTTAAATTTCACTTACAATATTTCTTAATCATATCCAACACTGCCTTAATATTAATAATTATGATGTGATTATGCTGAGCTCTTCAATATTCTAGATGAAAACCCCAACACACAGGAATACCTGTTCTTTTATTTATTAAAAAAAAATAAGCATTAATCTCTCAACCATGACCAATTTTTCAGGATTATCCATTCCTCAGTCTATTTTATGGAAACATATTTACTCAGAGCAGCCATGCAAATTATTACTGACTGCGACTGCACACTGATAATGCAAATGTAAACGCAAATTTATTCCCTTAAACGGCCCCCTATGTTTAAATTATATTTCGCCAAGAAGATTCCATCGTCCATTGCTAATATACATTCAGAAATCAGTGTGATGACAGTGATAAAAGTTAGCGGTTAAGAAGTGATGCTAATTAATACCATATGTTAACAGTGTGTGTGTGTGTGTTATTATATAAAATGTTAAATAGTGGATTAGCCTTTCAGTTTTAAGCGTAATGTGCATTACCTAAGGGGGGAAATGTGTGTTTATAATGAGTGTGCCAGGGGTGGACAAAATACTGAAAACATTTCTTCAGACTTCAGGAAATGTATAGATCATTTCAAAAGTCATCCATCTATCCATGCAAAACCATGAAAAGAAAAAAGTGTAATCTAGGCTTAAATACACACGAACATTAATAAGTCTGTGTCTTTAGCCGAGAGTATAAAGTCTGTCTTGTGTGAGAACATGAAGGTCAACACAGATGAATTAATTTCACATTTCTTTCATTTATTTCTTCATTGATTTTCTTCCCTTGAGATTTTTAGCAAGTGCAATAGCATGCAAAAAAATAAATAAAAATACTAAAAAAAGTTTGAGAAAATATTACATAAAAGTATTGGTAAAACTAGTATGTTGAATACAGTTAGCATGTTGAGTCAATATAGCATGTTGGGTAAAATTAGCATGATAAAGAAACTAGTAAAACTAGCATGTTAAGAAAACATTACATTAACTAGCATAGTTAAAGACTAGCATGTCAAGTAAAGTTAGAAAAGTGCATGTTGAGGAAAAATTAAACTAGCATGTTGAGGAATTATGAAGTAAAACTAACATGTTGAGAAAAAATAGAATGTAAAAAAAAAGACTGGTAAAAAAACTAGCATGATTTATAAAACACAAAAACAGTGCGGGGACATTAGCTGTGGTTTAGAATGTTTTTAATAGATGGAAACAGATTTTCCCACTTTAATATGTAAAATGTTGGCCTATATGTTAGCTGGAAAGTTGAATAAAATTAGCGTATAATTAGCTAACTCTAGCATGTTGAGTTAAATGGGTGGGAAAATATGCTGTGAAGCTGCAGATTATAAATAATGAAGTTAAGTGAAAGATTTTATTTCATCATCAGATTTGTGTGTGTGTTTTATGTAGTTTGGCCCCACAAATCTCTTACCTCAGAGTTTTCACCCCATTTATAGCTCTATAGATGCTAATTCATCTTCAGTGCGCGTTCCTCTCTGTCTCCAAGCCTTTCTGTCTCTCTTTGTTTTAGTCTGTGGATTGTGTGCGACATCACGTCGTTCCTGTGATACTTCCTGTGTCTGAGCACAAAGACATAAAAGCCGAACAAAAAGGCGGACGAGAGCTTAAAGTGAAAAGGCACGTTCATCTCCATTTGCATTCTCGCTGTGTTATGTTAATTAATTTGCCCACACACACACACACACACACACGCACATACACACACACACATACACACGCACATACACGATGCGCTAAATCAACAATTTATAAAAGGGAACGTTCTTTGGAGCCACACTAATGTCCTCACGTGTCAGAGACGTGCGGAGAATGAAACCCAGTTACAATAGTTTTTAATTAACGATAACGATCTGCGCTAACGAACGCAGTCTCGTCAGATCGCTGCTAACGATCGGCTTTCAGACTGACGGCTTTTCATTTTCACCTAAACAAACCTCAGCCTGTGTGGCACAGAGGAGGAAATGTGTGCGTGTGTGTGTGTGTGTGTGTGTGTGTATGCTTGCATGTAGGGGTTTTAGAGGTTTTTTCTTACACAGTTTGGGGCTTTTCAACACCCAGCTGAAATAATTGGACCAAATGAGGTGAAGCATGAGCATCCCACCCAGACACACACACACACACACACACACTCACAAAAAAAAACTTCCTGTATGCTGTTTGTGTTAAAACTAACTTCTGATCCTTATGTGTGTGCGTGTGTGTTTGTGTGTGTGTGTGTGTGTGTGTGTGTGTGTGTGTGTGTGTGTGTGAGAGAGAGATAATCCTTTGCACGCTAACAGTCCCTGTTGATTAAAGTTAATCTCATTAGCATCTCATTAGCATACGGTGACTTCTCAGTCTGAACTAAACTCAACCAAATATCTCACGACCCTGTGCTAATGCACCATCACATAAATGGGGAGAAACAAAATGACAAAAAGTCACTTCACTCAGACAGAAAGGCAGACAGACAGACTGTTGTGAGACATTTGGGGATTTACCTGATAAATAATTTCATGGAAAAACCTGATAGTGATAAAATGTCCAGCAGGAATAGGGAGAGTGTGTGTGTGTGTGTGTGTGTGTGTGTGTGTGTGTGTGTGTGTGTGTGTGTGTGTGTGTGTACCGGGAGAAATCGTGAAATTGGTGTTTACTCCAAACCACAGAACCTGACACAAGTGACATTACTGTAGTAACACACACTTTTCTGGTTTATAAAGTTAAACTCTTACTGTTTTATATTGGACAGGTTTATATTAATGTGCTTGTAATGAATATGTCTCCATTTCTATAGAAACAGCACGCTCACTGGGACGTGTACAGCACTAGACTCATAATAAATCGTTTTTTGTTATTAAGAAAACAGTGCTGTTATTATATTAAGTTTCCTTGAAGTACGGAGATGTTTGTGTAACATTGATGGAAGGAGTCTCCAGTGTCAGAGGTAAAGCTAAGTGACATGGCAATGATATTTTGTGCTTTTTATCCGGTTAAAGTTATATTTAATGTTGTTGAACATCGATGAAACGGTTAGTTCGTGCCGCATCTCGATTTTCTTTCTCTTGATGTCAATAAATGCATAAATTCCGAACAGAATGCACCAATGTAACCTCGCAATGATGGAATAATCTACAAATGATTGACATCTTAATTAATTATTATTAATTAATGAAGTTATAATGAACGCTGGATGAAAAAGATAGGAAATTCTCTCTATAAAGATAAGATAAAGAGTTTGAACAGGAATATTTATAATCTGTTTATATTATTTGTTACAAATTAAATTGAATTATACAATTAAATACAGTGGAAACACACATACAGTGTGTGTGTGTGTGTGTGTGCATGTTTAATTGATTTTATTGACCAACTTTAGATTTAATCTTTTCTTTTTTCATCTAATCAGTGTCTCGAGTCATTCTGGTTAAAGTCTTAGGAGTAAAGGTTATATTATTATTATTGTTGTTATTGTTGTTGTTGTTGTTGTTGTTGTTGTTATGAAATTAAATGTTGATTATGAAATGTCATTTTGAGGAGATTTTACCATCCCACAGATTTCTCATAGAGTTGTGCAGGTGGATAACTCCAGTATATCAACATTAAGAACCACTATATTTTTATTTTTAATTATTTGTATGGTTGTAAATCATCACTGTCATGAAACGATAAATGAACATTGACTCAGAGTCATGCTATATTTATTCGAGTACATTTCTTTTCTTTTCTCAGTGATAATGACACCGTGGTAAAAAAAAAAAAAAAAAAAAAAACCTCCCCACTTTTGTTTCCAGAAATTTCCCTCAAGTTAGCATGAAAATGCTAGAGGTTCTGTTAGCGTTCTCTAAGGGGAAAAAAAACTCCCCAGTACAAAAGGCCACTGTGTGTGCTCCGTACGAGTCTTTATACGCTCCAAGCAAGATAAAAGAAAAGAAACGGATGGGGCGATTGTCAAGGCATTGAGAAGGAAGAAAAAAAAATTCCACCCTATCAGAGCAAAATGTGGAAGTGAAGCATCTTGGATGAAAGAGAGAGAAAGAGTTCCCGCAGTGCTTCGTCCTCTCACTCGTCCCTCTATTCATCCCGTCTTTACTTCGCTTCTAGAGGCTCCGCGATAATTGAGCTTTAATTGGGTGAAAATGAAAACTGTGTCCACCTTTAGACACGATTTTCTCCATTCAGTCGGAGCATCATGCCGATCACAGCGTACCTGCACGACGACTGAGGGATTTATGTGCGTACTTTTAACAAATAATTTTTTAACGAAATTATATATTTTTTTTTGTAGGAATTAAAAACAAAAACATACAGAAATAGTTTAATGCTAAGAAATGTGTACAATACCTTTTCACTCTATTTACAGTTACCCAACTTTCAGGATAATTAAGGTCAACCCTAAAAAATGGCTGATTTTTATTCTGTGAAAAAACCCAAAAGCATCAACAACAGTGATGGTATAACCCGAACCTGGATGTGATTTTTTCTTCCTGTTTTCTATTCATACACACACACACACACACACACACACACACACACACACACACACACACACACACACACACACAAGCTTTTATAAACACTGAGTCACTCTGGGTTCTTTAGCAAGCCGCTCCTTCGTGCTTTTGTTCGAGTCGCACTCGACTTTAAAAGCCCTTTTCAGGGAGCATGAATGCCCTTCGTTTCAGCTCAAAGGACTTTACATCGATAGCGCGGAGAGGAATAAAAAGGAATGAAAGACAATGAAGACAAAAAGAAAAGACGCAAAAAAGCTTTTTGGGATTCCATTATGCACCGCGTTCTTCTCGTTCTTCAGGAAATAATGCGCCGCACCGTAATGTGCTTTTCTGAGCAAATAAATAAATAAATAAATAAAGTATCGCCAGACCTTGTAGATGAAGAAGAGAAAAAGTTAACACTATTTTATGATTTTTTTTTCAGCTACTGTAGCTGTTTCCATGTTGAAATCTATGCATAAGAACACCTGAGAGGCCAGCAACAATTACAGCTTGTCATGTCAGAAAGAAAGAAAGAAAGAAAGAAAGAAAGAAGACTGTTGAGCTGGTCAGTAAATGTTATGTCACAATAAATTAAAGGACAGAGTATCCTACTTCCACTTTTTTATAGAAAATACATTATTGTATAAATGTCACATCTCATTTTTGTGTACTTTGATGTTGGCCTGCTTGTTTGTGGTTTCCTTAACTTTGATCCACTCTAACTGAGGTTCACCTGATTTCTCCTTCCTATTCTAACCAGCTGCCATAAACTGACCACATAACTATCAGACTTTATCAGACTATAAAATGTACTGTAACACTCTGCCAGAGAATATTTTAGCATTAGAAGAGTGAATCCAAACTTTAGAGATGGTTAGAGAAGCATGAGACCAGCATTATTTCTGTAGGAGAAGGTCTGGGTGCCCTAGGCGGAGTTAGACATCTTCTAACTCTAGCATTACAGCCCTCACAGCCCTGACACTACGGCTATCCCCCTGGAGCACACCTTCTCTGCACTTCCTGTGTCCAGCAGGTTTGCTCTCCTCAGTGAAGCGCCTGCTGAGAAACCTGAAAATACTTTGGTTATTGGAGAGTCTATTCGGTGGCCACATCCAATTGAGTAATATGCTCTGGCTCCATTCCAATGCGACGTGGCAACCTATGTTACAGCAGGTATTGGTCACTAAACCGCTGGATATTCAGGTGGTGCTCCAACAATCTGGCCTGTTTGGGCTGGAGGGTGTCAAGTCAGAAAGCAGACGCTCAGGGTTCACCATATTGAGACTGTGTCTGTTCCTCGAGTTAAATACAAATTTTATAGTCTAATTAACATAGAATTAGACCACATCGAATGCATACAAAACACCTTTGATCTGAAGGGAGGATTGTTAAATATTAGATCTCAAAAATCTAAGATTCTAGCTGTTAATGAACGATCGATGTTCAGGAGTTTAATATACTGTTCTTTAACACAAACCAAGAGCAAGTACAAGCATTGAAACCAGACAATTGAATAAACAGTGATTTAGGTGATAAGCTAACTATATCAGATTAGCACCTAGAATATTTTGGGCCCCTTCCAGACACTGAATTAATTTTACTAATCTATTCAGCTAAACCATCAACCTGTGTAATAGATCCTTATTTAACTGATTGTTGTCAGTTTATAGATGCAAATGGTGACTATTCTACATGTACTAAAGATACAAGAAGAGGTTTGGTGTTCTGCAGGTTTCACCAGGCAGTAAAAGCAGGGGGGGGGGGGAAGGGGGGGGACTTATTTTTCTCAATATGCTTCATTTTTAACATAATTTGGAATTAGTTTCCCCTGTTATGCTCACGACACACAGGTATACATCTCAGCAAAGCCAGATGAGAGACACCAGCTTAATAAAGTTGAGCAATGTGTGAAATACATTAGACATTGGGTGTTAATTAACTTCTTTCTGCTTAATCCTGACAAGACAGAAGTACTGGTACTACACATGCAGCTCGAAGTAAGCTTTCTGATCTCACAGGAACTCTGGATGGCCGTTTTGTTCCATCAAGTGGAACAGTAAAAAAACATCAGTGTGATGTCTTTCATTTGAAGCTCCTGTAGATAATATTACCAGGATAGCATTCCTTCCACTCACCGCATACTGTCATTATTACTGTGATATACTATTGGTGCAATAATACTGTTGTATAGCTATATTATCTCATGATATAGTTACAATATCTTGAAATCGAACTGTGGGACGAAAAAAGGTATCTTATCTTTCATCTCAGAAATATTGTCAAGATAAGGAATATTGAAATAATAAAGGAATATTGTCACTAAACGGTACAGAAAAAAACAGTTCATGCTTTTATCACCTCTAGGTTGGACTATTGTAACGCCTTACTGTCTGGATGTTCAACTACTGTAGGTGTATAAACAAGCTCCAGTTACTTCAGAATTCAGCAGTGAGAGTCCTCACTACAACCAGAAGATACGAGCACATCACCCCTATATTGTCCACACTGCATTTGCTAACAGTGGCTCCTATTTCAAATTGAATTCTTCTATTGACGTATATATCATTAAACGGTCTCGCGCCGCAGTATCTAAGTGAACTGCTAGTGTCTTATGATCCACCACGCCCACTTTGATCAAAAGATGCAGGCTGCTTGTCAGTACCGCGTATTATTATGAAAACTACACCAGGAGACAAAGCCCCAAAGTTATGGACCCGCTGTACAATTATTGTTCGGGACTCAGACACAGTCTCAGTGTTTAAGTCCAGGCTAAAAACCTATTTATTAAGCCAAGCATTTTTGTTAATAGATTAGCCTTAGGTAAATGAACGTAGGACTCATGGACGTAGAGTATTACGGTGAACTGGTATGTTTAAATGCTGTCTTCCTCACTCTCATTGATCACTCAGGTTTGTTGATGGTGAAGTGATTGGTCGCTTTACATCCCAGTTCTCCCTCATGTCTTTTAGTGATGATGTCACAGTTAGTCCTGCCGGAGTCCCTGCTTCACTCTACACTAAATATTCATTCACACTATAGAGTGTGACTGTGACCATACCTAACTGTTATCTCTGCTCTCTCTCTTTGTTGAGCTACACATATCCTGAATTGCCAGTGATCCTGCCCCCTTCTGCCCCCTGGACCTGTCTGACTCATCCTGGTAAGTTGTCATTGCATGGAAGCAACTGGTTGCTGCTGAGCATGAGGGGCCTGGGATGTGTGTGGTGACCCTGGGGATGCGTGTCTGTGATGGCTTGTCACCACAGTAACTAATTGGTATAAGGACTGAAATTCCCACATATAGTTTTGTACCTGAGTCTTCGACAAGGAAAGAACACCTTGAACACTTTTCCTATTATATTGAACTTTCAGTCTTATAGTACACAAATATATCAGGGATTTATTGTCCCAGTCTGGTTCCCGTCAAGGTTTCTTCCTATTGCCATCTCAGGGAGTTTTTCCCTCAGCACCGTCGCCCTCGGCTTGTTCGTCAGGGACGATCTGAGAACTATAATTTCCAAATATATATATTTTTTTATTCTGTAAAGCTGCTTTGTGACAATGAACACTGTTAAATGCATTATATATATAAAACAATTAACGAATTTAATTAATTGAATAAATTTAACTTTTTTGTCAGGCTCATAAACATTGTAAACCTCACTATCAGACTCATAAACTGTGTAAAGCTCTGTCAAATAATATGTGCTGTAATCTTCTGTATTAGACTCATATATCCAGCAAACCTTTCTATAACCTTTCTCTCTTTTTCCTGTGATAAAATTTCTGAAAATCTTTTTATCAGAAATGGAAAGACTTGATACAGATCCGACTCTACAACACTCTAAACCTCTTCAGCAAAAACCCTCTCTATCCATATCCACATCATCTCCACCTGTTAGAAAACATAGAATTTGTCTTTGAGACAGAGCGCAAAGTTCCTCTCTCTCTCTCTCTCTCTCTCTCTCTCTCTTTCGCTCTCTCTATTCCTTGTTTTTTGTTATGACTCTCTCTTCCTATCTTTGTGATGAACAGTAATATGCAAAAGGAAGAGGAATAAAGACAGACAGAGACAGAAAGAGACGCTGATAAACAAGTGACTTAAAAACTTCAAAAGAAAAAAATCTACCATCAAAAAAAGGGAGGAGAGAAAAGATAAAGGCTAGTTTTTAAATTACAAGAATGGCGAAGAAGAAAAAGACTCAACTTCCTGTAGTTTATCACTTCCCGTGTTTTATTTGATCATTTCCTGTACTTTATTTAACCTAAACATTTTAGTCTCTTAGGAGCAACAGTAGTGAATGTTTGCAAGCAAAAATGATTTAAAAAAAAAAATAGAAAATTAGAAAGGGTTAGGGTTAACATCCAGCGAGAGAGAGAGAGAGAGAGAGAACCTGTGTATGCTGATCCTCTGCTTATGACAAATAAGGAATAAAACATGACATGGTGAGACGTTATGGGAAAATGATCTATGACGAGGTGCTGAAATGTTGATTCATTATCAATGTGTCAGTTAAAAGTCCCATATTTCCTAATTTCTTTAACAAGTTAACACTCACCTTAGAATTCCCACTGTGTGTGTGTGTGTGTGTTATTGCCCCAGCTGAAACACCCCTTAGATAATGCATTTTTTCATACATAAAACTCCCACTGTTTTAGTGTCTATGCAAATGAGCTACTGCTGAGCCACGCCTCCCAGAGAACTGCAGAGCTAAGCAGCAAGCCATGGGAGGGTCGTCTCTTACAGTATATGAGGTCACATTATAGGGCAATATAATCAAATTGACAGTCAATACAAAAAAAATTATAAACACACACAGACAAAAAGGGAATGTTTATTTCTTAGGTTTTTTGGTTTGTAAAACAAGCACACCAAAGACATCGTATCAACATCGAACCATGACAAAAAGGTGAATTTTGCATAATAGGCTTTAAGTCACCATCTCACTTATGTTATAGCAGCTCTAATCAGCCATTCACCAGGCTCACCTGCCTCTCTTGTATTGTATCTCTGCAAGTGAATGAGCCAACAACAACAACAACAACAACAACAACAACAACAACAGCAAAAAGCCACAGTCAAATAACTGAGAAACCTCAAACCCCAAACTCCCCAAACAGCACAACTTCCAAGCTAGCTTCCTTTCTTTTCTAGTAACAAAGATGGTGCCCCTGCCCCATGCCCACCTCCTCCATGCTGCTCTCATACCAAGAGCAATGCAGCCCAAGATCTCGAGTTCCACAAAATCACGTTCTGCACTTCACAGAGTATTTATAAAAAAGTTTTTTGTATCTTATTTTGATGTAAATTACACTAATGCAGCACCTTCTGAAGAGACGTAAAACTTTAACCAACGTCAACCTCAGTGTCATGCTCGATCTTCATCCATGCAGACAGTTTTTTCACTTTTTTTTTTCTTTTTGCATCATGATGATAGATGGAGACATTAGTGTGTTCATGAGAGGCCAGTAGATCACGTTATCTCTATGGGTTTTGTGAAACCTCTTGGAAACTGACACACCGTGCTGTTGGAGTGATATTTACTGGATGGCTTTTCTGAGTAAAGAATAACAGTGATGTTAAATTTGGTTTAAATTAATCACATTATACTTTTAATTTCTAAATATATTTATAAAGCCTCAAATATTTGTTTTTTATTATTAAACTAAAACAGAAGTAATATCAAAATAATTTTGCAGAGATAGACATTTAACATAGGATGTTTTTTTTGCTTTGTTTTTTATAAATGATAAAATAAGCATATAAAATATGATATTCTTTATTCACCCACAATAAAGACTTGAACACATGTCAGGTCAGTTGTCTACCACAGACTTTCGTGCAGCTCGAGCTTACAAGATGCAAAAGATTTGTATTTATATGTTAAAAATCCATTTAGATTTATGTAAAATAGTGTTAATAAGCAGCATTTAAAATTATGTTAATGAAAAGTATGCACAAGGTTCATAAGACAAATGTTTATATATATATATATATATATATATATATATATATGTGTGTGTGTGTGTGTTTGTGTGTGTGTGTTTAACTCAAACAGGAACAGAAATACTTCAAACCACCCTTTGGGAATCCTGCAGATTATACAATTAGAATAATTACACTAACCGGGGAGAGCTTTAGGCAAATAAACTCGACTCACAGGATTGAGTAATGCGTGACGGTAATAATCCTCCTGTTGGTTTTTTAATATGTACTTAGTGGGATGAGTGGGAATTTATTTAAACAGGTCCATGATACCTTAATTTATAGAAAATACCTTTAACTGGACGTGTGTTTCCCGAAACAAACACTGTGTTCACATGGAACTGATGAATGGGAATAAAAAATGGGGGAAACAATTATGAACACTTATGAACTTGAAGTATATTGGGCTTTTTAAACACACACACACACACACACACACACACACACACACACACACACACACACAAAAGCACAGTGTTATTATAGAGTTGAAGGTATATCCAGTGAGTTGGTTAAATGAAGCTGATTTGAAACACTCGGTGTGTGAGGTGTCTGAGGAGCCGACGGCGCATCTGGGGAACCATGAGCATCGCCATCGAACACCAACACAGTGATACTTCCTGCATCTGTATATGTTCCGTTCTCAGGTATTCCACACATTCTGTTTTGTTTCATTTTGTTGTTGTTGTTGTTGTTGTT
This sequence comes from Clarias platycephalus, assembly GCA_030068275.1. Lineage (NCBI taxonomy): Eukaryota > Metazoa > Chordata > Actinopteri > Siluriformes > Clariidae > Clarias > Clarias platycephalus. The sequence goes on along the minus strand of JAQQZT010000036.1, from coordinate 787,106 downwards.
TTTATTGAAAACTGAAGCCTCTTTGCAGAAACGCTGGAAAACGCAGATAAAAGCTCCGGAGTAGAAAGTCAGCAGCGTCAGGGTGGTGTGTGAGCTCGAACAGTTCCTCAGCAGCATCACTCACACGTTCACATGCGATCTCGACTAGAGAGTTCCATATGAATATCGTCGTCCGCCTTCATATCTGTATCGTTTCAGTAGAGCTGTGCGATTAAATCGATCATGTACGAGTCAATTCAGTAAACGTACAAACGTTAAATGCTGAAAGATTGTCACATTTATTCAAAGTATTGCATCATCCACAAAGTACCTACAAAATAACAAGTTTTGTGAGAGTATCATTAACGGGCAGTTGGTACAATACTGCCGCCTGCTGGACTGGAGTGTGGAGCAAAAGATCAGCCGGAAACAAAGATTATGGCTTTTTACAAGCTGTGACATTTGTACAAGTAACCACACAAGTTACGCAGTGTTTCAGTGGTTATTACATACTTTTTTTATAGTATATATTTTAAAACCTGTAAGAAATTTAGCTGCTTAAGACAAATCAGAAAATAAACGATTAAAAACAAATCATGGTACCAAAACATTTTAAATTTCTATCCATGATCATCACCACTTTGAGTAACATGTTCACCTTTGGGTTCATTTATTCCTTTATTCATTCATAAAGCACTATATAGCACTTTATTCTGTATACAGGGTCTCGGGGGCCTGGTGTCTATCCCAGTAGGCGGTGTACACCCTGAACAGGGCACGAGTTCATCTACTAATACTTAACTAAAGAAGATTGTGAGGAAAAATCTTTCCACAGTTCAATAATGTTGTAAAGATTTATCACCAATTATATACTGTGTGGACAAACTCAAGTCTAATCTACACTTAGTCCTACTCTAAGATCTCATTCAGTCACCTTTATCTTTGATTACACACTCTGTGGTGTCCAGTTTATGTGTGTAAATGATTCCTCACGCTCCCAGAACCTGGAATATGTCCGTGCCATCAGGGAAGAAGAAACCCTCCACAGATGTGATCCTCTGGTGATTCAGTACATTCAGGTGGTCAGCTGACTTCATTTTATTGC
>JAQQZT010000036.1:730178-742015 GCA_030068275.1 Clarias platycephalus | reverse complement strand
TAGTGCTCGTCTCTTACTGGTATAATCAACATCCGTGTGTGTGTGTGTGTGTGTGTGTGTGTTTTTCTTTCTCTTGCGCTGCAGAGTGTGTGTTATGTGTGTGCGCGCGCGTAATTTGACACATTTGACATTTATGCATCTGTGTGCATAAATGGAAACACTTATCTAGGTTAAATTTATTTTTTAGGGTAAAGGGCAGGTTAATTTATTTTATTTTTACTTTACATTTTGTATTAATTATTTTTATGTATTTAATTTATGTATTTATTTGAATTTCCATTATTTCTTATGGGAAAATTAAATTTGGTTTACGAGTGTTTTGCAATACGAGCCCGCTTCCGGAACGAATTATGCTCGTAATCCGAGGTTCCACTGTAATACATTTAACACATTGTTCTTCATGTTGTGATTCAGAATGGAATGTGCAGGGTGTCCAATGCATTTATGGATATGGAGCTTTACTCATTTTTTTCAACACACTGCTATTATTTTGAACACCACTGTATGTCCTAATTACTGTCAAGCGTTTATTGCAGCAAAAATATCAAAGGATTTACTCAAAATTCTCCAAATCCACACAAATGGTCAGACAAATGAACAACACCAGTGCTAAATCTTTAAGTTAATTTATTCACATCAAACACTTATCTAAATAAGCAAGACTTCATAAATGTTCAGTAAAAGACTTTTCTGTTTATTTCTGCATGTAAGTGAACCTTAATATGCGAATGAGTTTGACTATAGACACACAATATGTATTAGCAACAAGTCGCTCAGATTTGGGAAATAGGATTCCAAATCACACCGTCTACATGAATAGGAACACACATACACCTGCTTGTTTGTGAGGCGACAGTGCAATCAGATAAGCACTCTTTACCACCGCGGTGAGCAGAAAGGCACCTCAGAACAGGGTGACATCGAGCACACACTACAACAGCAGAAGGACATGGAACGTTCCATCCTGCCGGCCGAGCAGACGAATCCGAGGCTACCTGAGACCAGAGAGCTGAAGATCGCTCAGACGCCAGCGTGTTGGATGACTGGTTAACCAGATAATGGAGCAGAGGTACAGGTGTTCCAATTAAATTGTCACTAAGTGTATCTTCTGATAGAAAGGAATTTATGGGTCTATGGATGAGTGAGTAAAAGTTTTTTAATTGTGCAATTTTACAGCAATTATTATTGTAAAACACAATAGATTTCCTTACACAACCCAAGCAAAGTGCTTCATGTACATTCTGCATGTTTTACATCGTGCTTGGAACACTGCTTAATTAATCTGCCCTCGATAAAAAAAAGAAACAAAAATAAGACTGTGTATTGATATTTAGTTCCTCAGAGAAACTGAATGGAGTTAAATGTGCACCGGTCAACACAGAGGTGTAGTTTAACTCCATAACGCCACCTTCAGTCCCATTACAACCTGGAACTGAAGTAGACTTTACATTAAAAAGATGAAAAATGCTTCTTTTACAGTTAATAAAACAGGCATCATGACACAGTAGTGATCTTCTTGCCTTCTCCTGATTCATGTCTCCATGTCACGATTCTTGGTTCGGAAACACTACCGTCTAGCTTTGCTAATATACTTGTTCTGTTAGAAGGTAAAGCTCCGCCTCGTCTGAAGTCATCTGAATGCTTGACATGTTCTCTTCAAGGATTGCCCTGCAATTAACTCCATACATCTTGTCCTCTACCCTGAAGTGTTCATCAGTCCTCGCTGAGAAATAATATCTTTGTGAAATGATGCTCCCACCACCATGCTTCACCTTTTTTTTATGTATATCTGTAAACCTGTGCTCTTAATCCAAGTCTTTTTCAGTTCCAGGTTGTAACCCTCCAAAATGCGGAGAAGTTCAAGACTGTGCGTAATACTGTATTTGCATTCTTATGCCTTAACTATTGTACAGATATCTGGTGAATAAAGGAAGCAAGGAAGGAGTAAATGAGAAGATATGGATTAACCTGGGAAATAGAGAGAATTTTATTCCAATTTAAATTTAAATCTAAAATGAAAAACATAAGGGAAGCAGGCAAGAACATAGTGGTTATGAAATAAAAATAAAAATAAATGAATTACAGCAACATTCTTTTAATCCTCCAAGAACTCTTCAAAGGAATTAAACAATGTGAACATTCATTAATTTGGTTTTTAGATCCTTCATCCTGGAGTCCTAAACCTAAAGTAAGCAAAAACAAAGACAGGAGTAAAGCGCGTATTATCTCTGCAGATTGAGAGGTTTGAGGACGGATAGAACCAACAAAAGAAAAAGAAGGAAGATGTTGCATGTGTGGTGGCATGAGGCAGAGGACCAATCTACGTCCGGTATTTCAGGCGGGAGAGTGGAAGGTGGAGGAAGACATGAATCCATGCAGCCACTCCCACTTCCTGATCCACTTATTTCATCACCTAAGAGAGAGAGACAGAAAGAAGGAGAGATGGAAATACAGAGAATAAAAGAGAATATTCACTGAAGAATGTGACATTCAGTGTCTTACTGGAGTCGTCGTAATGTGACTGGTAGCCGTTATAAGCATGCTTTAGCGTGTTGATCATCGTCTGGAAGTCTATTAACTCTTCATCAAACACGTCCGTGATGTTCCTGGTTAAAAAAAAAAACACACACAAAGCAAAGAAAGTGTATGAAAGTGTGAGGTGAAAAATGACCTTCACTGCTTTGTAGGTTCACCTTATTAACGCACCAGCTTTGTTTCACTACGTCCCAACAGTCCGTGTCTTCGACTCGCGCTGCGACATTTTCATCCTGACACACAAACTCAGGCAGCGACAACCAGAACGACCTAAACTGGGACAGCTTCCCCTTAACGTCTGCCACCTGCAGCGAACAACGACAACAACGAAATATTTTAAACAGGAGTAAATGCAGTTCGTCTGTCTCGAGTGGTTTTAACATAAAAAGAGACGGAATGAAGGAGTGAGACGAGGCTGATTTCTTCATAACCCAAGCTGTAAAGCAGAATCACACAGTGACACGGGTTTAAAGGGAAGAGTTCACCAATCAAATCACATTTATCCCAGATCCATCTGAGGATGGAACCCAGTAGACGTGCACCAGACTCAGGACTGGACCACAGCCACAGTGTTTGGGGTCAGTGATTATTTGCATAACAATAATGTTTCCCTACATGTTTCTTTAAAGGTTAAATATTTTCCTGACCGTTTGGGTTTTTGCGTCATGTGAAATAACTGGTCATGTCCACAAAAGTACGCTTTACACAAAGCAGAAATACAGACGTAGTTGTTTGTGTTGGCGCAGCCCGGCTCGCTAAGAGATAGTTATTGTGGAATTTGCCGAAAACTGTAATTACACAACAGTATGGTTTCGCCCAGAATAAATAAGTAAAAGTACATTAAAAAAAAAACAGACTGGGTCACATAGAGAGATGTAAAGGGTCCAGCAATCTGTTTTGTGTGGTGTTGTTTTTTTTTTATGAAAATGCAAGAAAGGACAAAGTGTTGCTAAAATAATATTTGTATGTTAAAACATCGTTTCCTTTTCTCCTGATCTGGATTGAAATTAAGAACTAAATTACTCCAGGCTGTTTTTAATCTGTTTATTTTTTTGTTGTTATTGTTTTAAGATAATCCCAGAGTTAGGATTAAAGTTCAGGACGTAATGTTTTAGCAGTTGAAGATAGTATTCAGTTCAGGGATTATACCTGGGATAAGGTTGAAGATCAGGATTAGGGTTCAGTGTCCGGATTAGGGTTACTACCAGGTTTATGTTCATGGTTTAAAGGATTATGCTTAGAGCCAGGATTATGAGTTAAGGACTTTAACATTTAACACATGATTACAATTACGTTTTTATGGGTCAATTTGAAGTAAGAAAATAGATGCTTGAGAGCTAGCGGCGAGGCGACTAATGAGGTGTGCGCCGTGTCGAGTTCGGTTAAACTCGCGCATAAATCATCCACAGAGTGTTAGAAACACTGAAACATTACACGAGGCTAAATATAAATCCGACTGCTGCTTGAAGACGAAGGCAAATGTGCAGTGTGGGTCAGAACACTCTGTCTGTGGAAGTGGTTTACCACAGTCTCTCTCTCTCACACACACACACACACACACACACACATTTTCCAACTACAGGAAATCACTTAAGCAACTGAGTCTACGCCTGGGCACATGGATCATCGAAATTCCCCTAAAATTACTCACATTTTTCATTAAACTCTTAAAAGTAACAGAAACACAGAGAGAGAGAGAGACACACATGATGACCTGGTGGGTCAGTACATTCAGGTGGTCAGCTGATATAATAGGGTCAATCTGGACTCATCAGGTCATCACTCCAAAGTCCAGTCTTTACGCTCACTAGCAATTGGAGCCTTTGTTGCCTTGGTGAGTTTTTTTTCTACTAACGTTTTTTAAACACTTGATTTTAAGATTTTAAGTCTAAGTTGTCTCCGATCATGATCATTAACTTTTTTCCCCGACCACATTGCTTCCTCGAAGATGAGTCTGCATGATCCGTCCAGGTGTTATTAATGTGTTTTACAGTTCTTTACTATTTTAGTAATTTTACTTCATGTATCTCCTTAGTTGTTTTCTCTGCTTAATGCGGGACAATTTTGAAACAGAGCAACATCTTTGCCACGCCCACAGGATATGTCTTCTGACCTGGTTGTTTAACAAATGCAAAGCTTCTCACTGCATCATTTAGGGTTAAATAATTAGCTGAACCGCATTAATCACTGCCGTAATTATCTAACTGAAGTCTCTGAATTTAAATGTACTCTAAATGAACTTCTCCTCTGCAGCAGACGTAAGTTTTGATCTACTCGTTCTTCTGAGTCACGTTGAAAAATAACGAATCGTTCATGAGCGACCTATCACCTGTTCATATAACTCCTCTAGCTAGTGTTAGCTGTAAGATGTAAACTCTGTACTTAACAGTAGAAGTAGAGATATCACAGGCAACATATAACTCAAGTCAAAGCAGAGAGTGCTTCTTTTACATTTCGATCAGAGTAAAAGAACAACTTCAAATTGACTACAAAAGAGCTTGTTTTAGCTGCTAATAGCCTTTTTGATAGTCTTTCTCTCTCTCTCTGTCTCTCCCTCTCAGTGTCTCTCTCTGTGTGTCTCTCTCTGTTTTTATCGCTGTCTACAACCATCTCTACTTCTAATTTCAAACACCTGCTACATTGTTACGTGTTTCACAGAGGGAAGACAAATCCCACAATTATGTATAATAATCAGCAGGTGGCGCTATTCCCACTTTAACTACTACGCACTGCTGTGGTTATTTAATGCAACGTCACGCAGAAATGTGGGGAAGTTAAAAATACAAATATTTGTTGAATGATTCAAATAACGTACAGATAAATTCATCATGTCCTTCGTTACCTTCCACACCTGTGTGTAGCGTATTAAAATCTGATCTACCGTTAGCTCTAAATTGTGAATCGCATATTTCATTTGTTTCAGTTTAATTCCTATCCGCTCTGTAACTAGCTGCGTTAATCATGTTAATCAAGTTCATGTGTATTGTATTTACCAGTTTTTGAAGGTTTGTGCCAGAAGACTCAGTTGTTATAAATTCGTCAGCAAATTTGCCCGAGACATCGCGGGAAACTCTGCTTTTTTCCAAAAGCTCTGGTTTACCACAACCAAGAAAAACCTGCAATTACACAGAAAAACAGTAAAAGAAAGTAAAACAGGACATTGCATTCTGGAGTCGCGCAAGTTTTTTTTTTTTTTTTTTTTTACAACATTGCAGTTTGTTTATAACATTTATAATAACATATTAAATGCGACATACTTCCTCCGACAGCTCCATGGTTTTCTCTTGCATGGTCATGATGGCGTCTGAAATCTTGACGTCAATCGGCTCCATGACGGACTCGATGTTGAACGGCCCTTCGAGTCTCTCGATCAGCAGCAGCATCGCATCTGGAATGAAAAAATGATTTTTTCATTGTTCAAACAATGAAACAGAAAGAAATAGAGAGGTGGTAGTTGTGAATAAGAAGTATTTCAGCAGTGCTAGTTTAACTAATCATATTTTTTAAAAAAAATTTTTGTTGAAAAAAATGATCATTAATAGATAATTCTAAAAATAGATAATGGATCATTTAAAAATAAATTTCCAGTAAGATATAGTACTTTGATTTATCAACCCCGACTCCTGAAACACATCTACCAGATTTAATAATAATAATAATAATAATAATAATAATAATAATAATAATAATAATAATACATGTAGCATAATTAATTCTCTCTCTCTCTCTATTAAATTTTTTTTCTGATTGTTTTGGTCATCGCTTCCTGACAAAGAAGAGACAAAAAAAAAATAATTCCAGATAACGGGAAAAAATTATAACAAGAACTTAAATTTGTTTTATTATTATTATTATTATTATTATTATTATTATGTATAATAAGCAAGCCAGCTCTTTCACCCCACATCTACTCCTCGATTATATATATATATATATTCTTATTACTGGAATGAACTTTTGCAATTTCGAGGTGAACGAGGGCGAATCTCGGTGGTTTTTGTCCTGGACAGAAGGACACTTTCCATGCTCTTGTTCATTGGTTCCCAATTTATTTTGGTAACATTAAATCTGTCCAAACTGCCCGTAAAGCCACAAAAATGTTTGAGGAAATCCTTCGCTTCCTGGAAACATGCATTTTGCACATATTTGGGGATTACGTGAACACCACAAAACCATCCGGTGCGTCATGTGGACAGACTGGTCCTGCGCGCTAAAATATCAACAATCGAGGTGAACATGCCAGCAAAACTGTAACGGTTATTCTTTCTCATTAAACATAGTTGATATGATCATTTCCCAGAAGGAATCGTGGATTGCAAATTAGATTATTGAAAAATATACTCTAATAAGGAAGGGAACCTGCTTGGCTAGTCCGATGTTTGCTAATATTCGGCTAGACAGGGATATACTGTACGTGTGAGACTAGCGCTGTACATAAAAGAGCGCAGTCAGCAGACAGAGGACACACCTACGCTAATCACACGTTGTCTCTTCCAGGTTGGCTGCGAGATGCTTTTTTAAGAGTGATTATTAAGTTACTCTAGTCTTCTGCCTGTCAGTTGACATCAGTCCACCACTGTCCACTCACCACTCTGAGTAACGTCTACAGACTGTTGTGTGTGAAAAGCCCAGGAGATCACAGACATCAGATCTGTTCCACAATTCTGAACATTAACTGAAGCTCTAGTCTTGTATGTGCATTATTTTATGCATTGTTCTGGCTGGTCTCGCATGGAATGTGTGTGTGTTTGTGTGTGTGTGTGTGTGTGTGTGGTTAAGGGCAGCACAGCTGTAAGCCATTATCCTCGGCCTACAGCTGCTCCCCTGTCCACTTATTCACGTTTATTTAACCTCTAAAATAAAATAAAACCAAACCATGGAGGTCACATAAACACTCATTATAAACCCATTTAGGCCCCGTTCAGCCCGTGGCCTATATAGTGGGCAGGACGTGTGGTTTGGGACAATGTCCTCGATGTACTGCTGATGGCGAGACATTTGTACTGTTGTTTTCATTCAGCTAGCAGTCAGGAGGCTAGGCAGGCTAGCTGTGCTGCTGTGACGTACGGTGATCTCGGGCAAAGCCGCCGATTCTTACCGATGTATCGCGTCCAGTCGTCACTGATCCCGAGCTGGCTCCATAAACAGAGTTTCAGGACGTGAAGGCAGTAATCTTTACACGGCTTGGTCTGCGTCACGCCCTGGCAGTACGGGCAGTAAAGCATTTCAGTGACGTTGCTAACGCACTCCGGGCTCATGCTAACCTGAGAGAGACAGGAAATGACACAGAAATCATTGTTTTTAACATCGCTCCACATCGGCTCAGCGTACATCATAGTTACAGCACTGACTGTAAGTTCGACAGTTTAACCAGTTTTTTTAGATGAGGCTTACTCTCACACACACACACACACACACACACACACACACACACGTATGTGTGCTTGCTCTGCGATGGATTGGCACCCTGTCCTACAGTAGGTGTACCCTGGGACAGGCTCCAGGCCCCCTGCGACCATGAGTACAGGATAAAGTGGTATATATGATGACTGAGTGAGTGAGTGAGTGAGATAAACCTGAGGAGGATTATACTGTGTAGTCAGTTGCTAGGGGACGCGGGAAAAATGCTGCAAACATGGTCACTATAGACTTTTCACAACATCTTGTCTAAAACTCCCACAGGGGTTTTCACTGGTAGTTATATGTTAACACTAATCAAATTCACTTGACATCATCACTGGTGTCAGACAACAGTTTTATCCAAAAAAAATATATTCCCCCACAACTAAGCTAGCTACCTAACGTTATCTTAAATAAACGTTGTCAAAACATGCAAGAGGAAAATTAGCTAACCTTGGATGCATTGGTAGCTACTCCCTGTCCAAACTCGAGTCCCTGAACAAAGGTTCGAGCGATAACAAACGCCCTCGAGACTTGAGCCTTGACCTTTTTGGGCACATCCCCAAAGGGCTTCAGGTCATCCATGTGCTTGTTCACACACTCCATGTAATCATCATTGATGTTGTACTGTGAGTTCAGCAGCTGGAACATGCGCTCCATCAGGCGGGTCCAGAAATCGTCCATCGTCTCGTCCAGGTTCACGTTTCCACCAATGTAGTAGAGTTTCAGTTCAGAAAACAGTCTTTGGAAAACATCGGCGTTTTGAGTGTAAAGATCTCCGTAAGTACGAACAAACATCTCATTCAGCGAGCGCTCGGTATTCTCCAGGAGCTCCAGAAAGAAATCTATCCAGAGGAAAAGGTGACAAGGAGTTAGAACTCTGAGACCCTGTTGGAGTGTGTACGACTACATTTAGCATCGTGTTTGAACAATTTGAGATGATGACTATATTACACTTTAACACTAATCAAAGACCTCATCACTGATCTTTTACATATAAGATTATACTTAAGTCTGTTAAATTTCTCCATCACAGAAAATGATAAAATAAGTAAAATAATAATATCTAACCTCAGTTAGTCTGTCTTAAATCATCTCTGTTAAAATTGTAGCAATATTTACTTTATTAATATAGATATTATTTAATAAATCCAATATATTAGTAAAACAGTTGTTTGGGATGCATGTTTTTTTTTTTTTTTTTTTTTTCATGTGACCCATTTGGCTTTCCATAATCACAGCTCCACCTTGTGCACTTCAGCATCTGATCGACCATGAAACACCGGGGCTGTGTTCCAATCGGCTAGCGGTTTCTTGCGAAGAAGTGGACAGCACAGGGTGTTCAGCAATGTTACAGTAAGATTCCGGACTGTAGTGAGCAAAACTACTCTGTTTAAAGGGAACTGTGAACTGTGTAGGGAACAAGTGAACAATGATTTATCCCTTTTGGACAAGAAAAATGAGTCAACAGTCACCGCACATCTCTGGAGCACAATTATAAGGACTATAAAGTCTCCTGTAAAAGTTAGCAATGGAGTAGACACTATAGCTACAATTTCCGCAATAGTTAAAAATATTGTAAGCTTTTAAAAACTATATTAGTCAGTTTGCTATTTTATTCAAGAGCTAACTAATTTGGACGAATAGCTCATGAAATAATTAATGCGAGAAATCCAAGATCTTCACATTGGAAAATATATATATATTTTTTAGCTTGAGCAAAATATAAAGAGTGCGGTCGTACCATCAAACCTTTTATATCTGGACTCAAACGTGTTCCTCAGGTCTTCGGTCGCCTCATCCACAAACTTCCCAAACTCGTGTTTACTCCTCTCAATGAAATTCTCCTCCATTTCAGAATTACAGCATGTCGAGTTCTGAGTGCACACTTGCAGGTTGTCACCTGGAAACAAAGGGAAACGATAAAGTCTAACATCCATTGGAACATTGATGTAGCTGATGTGTTAAAGCAGAACCGTAGTAAAAACTGTGGACAATTAATATAGTCAGTGATGACAACATAAACTGTGATATTCTGAGACTGTATGTGAAGAGTTTTGCCGCAAAATGAGAGAACTCCATTTTTATAAGTTTTGAGATTTAGAGTAATGCATGTTCATTGAAAGTATTTTTTTTTCTGTGATCTTTGAGGCACAAGACTGATTCAAAGCACAAATTTCCGAAATATTTTGTTAAACTGGTTTTGGTTATACAGTATAATTGTGAATTTTGTTTGATTTTTCAAAAAGCTATAAATCCACCAACAGTAGTTTTGGCTAAATCAGGATTGGCTAAGGATAAATCAGCCTGCAGTTGTGTTTGTGGTTATTTGAGTACACATTTAGCATCAATTATATGTTGGTTGTGTTTCAATTTAAGATAAATAAATAAATAAATAAAAGGTCTATATACAAATATAAGGCGGCGCGGTGGTGTAGTGGTTAGCACTGTCGCCTAGCACCTCCAGAGTCCTGGTTCGATTCCTGTCTCTGCATGGAATTTGTATGTTCTCCGTGTGCTTGGTGAGTTTCATTCGGCTACTCCAGATTCCTCCCAAAGACCTGCAGATTAGCCTAATTGGCGTTCCCAAATTGCCTGTAGTGTGTACCCTGAATACAGGATAAAGCGGTATAGATGATGTGAGAGTGGCTACAAGTTTTGTGGCACAGAAACCATTAATTAATACGAGGCAGATTGAAAAAGTTTTGAGATTTGCGCGCCACGGGTCCAACCGATTCGCTGTGAGTCCTCTCTCAGAAGCCTTAAAACCTGGAAGCAGAATTCATTATGGACGAAGCTGAAAAAGACGATGAGGTTGCATTTCATCATAAAGATACAGTAGCTCTGGTGCATACTGGGAAATATCTTTGGCGTACCAGAAATATTTTGTGTGGTTGGGCAAAGAGTTTTCTGTTGCGCTGCTCAAAATAATATTCCAGTATTAAACTGTATAACTGTAGTTATACTGTTAGTATTAAACTGAGATTATGTGAACCATATGCGTAACATGATGATGGTAAATATGGCGGAAGTTAGTGTAATAAATAAGACGAGGACATTATCTATTCAGCAAAAAAATGGCATTCTTCATAGCTGATCTAGTGTGCTAACATTAAGAACTCATGGAAGGTGCAATTTATTTATTTGTTTGTTTGTTTGTTTATTTATTTTGGAAAACAAAGATTTAAGCGTGTATATCATTACTTCTATCTAGTTTCAGCTGGGATTACTTCTCTCTCTTCTCTGTGTTCTCTCTCTCTGTACCATGTCTCAGCACCATAGTCACTTTTATACCCACAAGTCCAGTTTAAAAAAATATATATCTACCCAGCATGTTGGTCAAAATCCTAACCCATGGGGTAAAACAACCCATGATGGGGACTTTGAGATTCCAAATGGACCCAAACAGGGTTATTTTTACCCCAGCTATATATACGTTGTAGGTTGTTCAGCTGATCCATGATGATCTTGTTGTGGCTAAGTGGAAACATCACTCTAGGTGCTAGCTCTAAATATTACATGGAGCTAAAGACTGTGTACTAAATCTAAATCTAATTTAAGTCCACTCATGTCTGCCAAAGATGCTTCTGAGCCTGACCTCCCAATAATTAGCAGCATGGTTTGTTGTTGGATGTTGTTGTAACGGGCGTCCATACGCTAAATTTGGTTGTTCTCAAGACAGTAATTTCTAAGCATATCGAGCTGACTCATGTTCAGTAACCGCTTCATCCTCCTGTCAGGGTCGCGGTGGACCTGGAGCCTGTCCCGGGAACACTGGGCATGAGGCAGGGATACACCCCAGATGAGACGCCAGGCCATTGCAGGGCACACGCGCACACACACACACACACACACACACACACACACACACACACACACACACACACACACACACACACACA
>JAQQZT010000036.1:700284-718164 GCA_030068275.1 Clarias platycephalus | reverse complement strand
TTCACGTTAATTCGGATGTACAAAGAGAATATGCGTGGGATTCCGCGTACGCAGTGTTTCATACATCTGATTTTTTTACTGCGTACGCACATTTACAGCTTTGTCCGCACGCAATGTTTTAGTATGAATTCTACGCAAGTCTTTGTACATGAGGCCCCTGGAGAGAGAGAGAGAGAGAGAGAGAGAGAGGGGTTCTCACTGGGTTTACCGATTAGGGATGGAAGCTAAATTTCCCTCCTGGAGGCTAATCATCTAATGTTAGGTGATGTGACGCTGTGCTTTTACTGTATAGTATTCCAATAAATGATTTTATATTTTCATTCCAACTCAACAAAAACAGTGGGTTCAGGTGAAACATGGCTTATATTTACTTACTGAATGGATTATCAATGGTTTACACCCCGCTCTCATTCCTCAGGCCAGATCGGATCAGAAAGTTGACAGATGTAACAGTCTGTTAGCAGAGATGAAACCGTTTCATACAGGGGGTGAGACTCGTTCTCCTGCAGTGATGAATCCATCTTCGCTGCCATCCTCCTGTCTCCCATCCCCAGGGGAATCCCCAGTACTGTGCTGGTCTCTTCCTGTCCGCAGTGGCGATGCTGCTGAACGCTCCAGCAGAACGCTCCATAGATGGCTGATGTTCTTCACTGGTGCTTCCTGCACTCCAGAAGAGTCGTAGTCTCCTCAGCATAAACTACATCTGTGACCACATCTCACTAGCATTTACTCACCCCTGACGAGAGTTAACAACCCAGTGACTGGCGTTAAAGCAGCTTCAAAATGTGCTAAAGTTGTTCCTAGACCAGCATCTCAACAGCTCGGGTTATTGGTGATGTTTTGCGAGATAAAACTGAAGGAGCATTCACGTTACCCCACCCGTCTGCTGTGACCGATCATGTCGCCTGCCTCTCCTGTCAGCCAGGTGATCAGGTGAAGTTTGATGGGTTGGATGTTTGAGTCTCTTCCTGCCTGAAAGACCTTGAATGCAAAGTGATAGGGGGGGGTGATCTTGTTCTTTTTATTATTTAATTATTTTTGAGCCATTTTTTATTATTGAGCCAGGTTGTGATTTATAGTTATAATATTCACTTTCTTCTCTTTGAAATGCATGATGGCTGATGTTTAAAAAATCTTCCATTTCATCTTTTCATTTATACTCTTAATTATTAATGAACTTCATTCTTTTCATGACGTCGTTTAACAGCGATTCAATTAACTTTTTTTCCCCTCCTAAGAAATTTTCCTAACTTTGTTTAACTGGTAAGTCAGGGTCTGCTTTAATTTCATCACTTAACATCTATTTTTCTAATCACTGCATTCCTGCGGTATTTCTCATGTGTGTGCATATGTTTATAAAATGTTTGAAGGGTGTAAGCAGGAATATTTAAATTCATAAATGATTAATAACCACTAATATTAAAATTGTACTTGCACACTGATCATGTCTGTCCCAGCTCAATCACCGCTCCATGCCTTGGGGTGTGTGTGTGCGCGAGAGACATCATGTAGCAGAATTTTCTTTTTATTCCATCACCATCTAGTGGTGTAAATGCAAAAGTGCTCAGACATGCAAACCCCATTTAACACATGGTGTACTAGTCTTGTGGTGAATTCTGACATATCGGCACAGGATATTGAAGCATCCTTTATAGAAAGCAGTCCGTCAACTGATGTAGGACATCCTCTGACCAATCAGAATGCAGATGCTCATTGTAGAAAACAATGATTGGCACATTTTAGACACCCAGTCAAAATTCAACTGATTTCCCAAAATTCTGATCCATGTATTTTAAAGAAAAATCAACATAACTCACTTAAACAGGGTAAATTCGCCAGTCTAGTCACATTTATCGCTTAACGCCCCTGATGATTATGTTTGGGTTTTTTTGTTCTAGCTAGCAAGGGGTTCTGGCTAAACTCTTTACATAAACCCTGCCTCCTCTCCAGGCGGAAAACGCCTCCATGTTCATGTCTCTCTGGATAGTGACGAGTTCACCAGCATCATATAATCAGTGTAAATCAATACTGAATACGTTTTGTGGTGTTTAGTGCTGATGCTGTGAGCGGCCATGTTGGTTTGACATCAATGCATAAACCTCGTAGATCAGAAGACGATGAGCTGGAGTTTTAGTTCGCTCTGCGGCGTACAACTAAAAACGATTGTAGTGATTAACTTTCATGACATTTATTATCAGAGCGTCACAGAACACACCATCACACAGTCCGCTAGAGAATTCAGTCCAGAGTTTATTGCGATAATCATTTAGGCAACAACATCAGAAAAACAATTCCTGCTCACAATATCTGCACTGATCCTCTTCCACCCGTGTTAAATATCATCAGGAGCGTGAAACACACGGCGACTAACCCGGTGCTCTCCACAGGCCGGGACAAGTGCAATATTTCATCCAAAGAAAAACATTGCGGCCGATCCCGACCTGCCGAGAAACGGGAAAAGTAACCAAGAGATAATTCTGAAGAGGAAAATAATTATTCTCTAAATTTCAATGTAATATTTGTAAACATTCAGTTGTTTTTTTCGTAAACAAAGTTCAGTTAAATGACAGTGTGTTCAAGTTCTCAATTCGCATAAAGCAACAAAGAATTTGTAGAAAATGAAGAGGGAAGAAAATTCAGGAGCAAATCAAAAACACTTCAAAGAAACAAAAAGTTGAGAAAAAAAAGTCAACATTGTGAAACCCAAATCCTCACCTTTTATTCACAGCTACAATCAGTTTTGCATGGATTTGCACAGCCGAATTCAGACCGAACGCTGAATGCAAACCAGCAAAACTAACCAGAGCCGTGCAGTGTGAAGGGACCCTCGGCGGTGTGTCGGCTTTTCCTGCCTGGAAGTACTTTAAGTGCTCACACTGCAGTAGAAGCGTTAAAGACCAGACTACCTGCACTATAAGCACTTTAATACTGCCGCGGAGAACGCAGACAGGAAGTGACGTCGGCTGGCGAGACCGCTGTCAGTTTTGCATAGATTTGCACAACTCCATTTTTCTTGTGGTGCAACGATGCAAAACTGACAGAGGGCCGCGATGGAACAATAAAAATAATTTTTAAAATAATAAGAGGCAAGAACTGGGCACGGAGACGGAAGAACATTCCGGCTTTCTCATGCCAGAAGGAGCACTTAGGGCAGTAGGTGCCGGTCCAATCCACTATCTGCACTAGATGCACCTTAGCAAAAGAAGCAGTTTAATGAAATTAAATGGTATTCACCTTTTATTCACATTTCATCTCACTCTCATACGGGTCTCAGGTTAACCAAACTGCCTTAACTGATGCTTCCGTGGCTGTTTAAGTGCCAAACGAAGGCATATACCAAGAACTTCTCCCTAAAAAGTAGCTAAATAAGCACAATAGATTTTATAATCCTCATAACGCTATAGAGGACAGTGTGTGCAAAATGAAACGCGACTGTAAATGTGCTAGTATGTTGTATTTATGTAGTCTAAGTGTTGAAAACTGATTAAGCTACTAACATATGATGGGTTATATTTTACACTCTAGTTGTGAAAACACTGAGAATGAGGTTTATTTCTTTAATAACAGGTTGGTGATGTCTTCCTACAATTTAGCTCTTAAACTTAAATTGTTAACATTATTATTTTTTTAAATGCATTTAATAATACATGTAAAATTTTAACAAACACTTACAATTAGCTCATTAAACTTGGCTTTGTTTCTGGTTAATCTAATGCGACTTACCCATCAACAGTTTAGTATTAAGCCGATCATTCTGCAAACTCTGTGCCAACCCGCCGCCCTCCGTTAGCCGCGCGGCCATGGCGGGCGAAGCGTTTGGAGCGTGTAGGGCTTGAAGTGCCTCCACTGCAGTAGACGTCATACTGAACTACCTGCACTGTAAGCACTTTGACTCTACACACACACTCGGCCCTGGGAACAGAATCGGCGTGGAGGCGACGCGACGTTCCGTGATGAACAGAGGGTGACCGATGATGAATATCTGGAGGAACGAAAAAGAAGAGAGAAAGCGGATTACAGATAAATCTAGTGAGTTGTCACGCGGTGTAGCTGCTACATAAAAGAATAAAACAGCATTTGCCCAAGAAAACTTTTACTCCTGATTCAAGACTTGAGAGTTACAGGGTTGCGAGGTGACAAAATCTAGTCAGTCACATTTAATACAGCAAACACACAAAGTCGAACCAGCCACTGACACTGGAGACTCCTTCCCTAAAGGTTCAACACTTTACCAAAGGAAACCAGATTACAGCCCATTTTTAAACTGCAACATGAAACGTGTGTTGGTCGCGTCCCCGTGAACGAGACGTTACAACAAAAACTACCATGCGCCGGCCGAGTACAAAGGCACGAGTCGGCACGATCCCCATCACAAGCCGTGCGATTGCACCTCCGCCGAACCCAGTTCTCGGGCGCTCTGTGTAAATCCCCGGGCGGAGGTCTCGCGCCGTGAGGATCGTCTTCAACGCTGAAACTTTCGTGCATCCGCAAAACATCGGTGCTGTCGTCCCTGTAAACATCTTGAAGCAGAGAGCGAGACCATCAACTGTGGGAGAGTCGGGTACAGCGATGCAAACGCCTGGTCTGTGATGGAGACTGTGTCGAGTCGGACCCTGTGCTGAGGAGTTTCATAAAGAAATTATGGCAAATTGTGCTTTATTTTGGGTACAGACGAGCAGATTAACACTTCACAAATTACACAACACAAATATAGAATAAATATGACAGAGTGACGTGTGTGTACTGTTGAAAGGTGTGTTAGAGCCCAGATAACCTCATGTTTTGAGAAACACCATCACACTGATCCCAACACAGGAGAAGGAAACTCACACACACACATTTTAATCTCAGGGACACTTTAGATAAAGGGATGGGCTTTGAGTCACAGCTCTGGTACTTAAATGTTTAAACGTTAATTAGAGAAGAGAAGTAAAGTAAGCAGCGTGTGTGTGTGTGTGTGTAAAAATCACTGCGATTTCTGACTGGATGTGTTCACCAGCAGTGTGTTTTTTATTTTTTATGGGGGTGTTTCGAGTCCCGCGCATGCGCAGCTAATCCTACAACGAGCGCGCACTCGTCCTTACTACAAAAAAAATAATAAGTGCGCATGCGCGGTGCCTCCTCTATCCCTCCCCTCCCCCCACAGAGCGACTCCAACATGGCGCCCCCGAGTCCCGCGGTGTGTTTGGACTCAGAAACTCAGCCCGAAAAATCACACAGTCCCGCACTGAGAGCGCCGAGGACCAGACGCGACGCTGGCCTGTTGTCTCAGCGGGTAAAAGCGCGGTACAGTCTGCTCGGAATACCGAGCGAAAGGGAAAACGAGCATTAAAACCGCCTAAAACAGGAATAAACAAGCTAGCCATGCTAATGTCCAGCTCACTCTCCCGGGCTTCACACTCCTGAGCGGTTTATATACACACAGGTTCTCCATTAAAAAAAAAAAACGAAAGATGAAGTTAATAAAAGTCATAGATTAGAAAGTGAGCACAACTCACGCACACGCGCTACCCGGCCTGCGCACGCGCGCACACACACCACGCGCAATGTGTATACACACTTCTAAGTTTAATTTTTATAACATAACCTAAAAACCCACGCGGTTTGTGTGAGAACACACGTGAGAGTTACACGTATTTAATTTTTCCCCCTTAATAATCCATGCGTGTGTGTATGGGCTTAGCATTAGCCACAGTGCTAACAGGTCTCGTGCGGCCTGCAGCCCCCCATGTGCTTTCAGTGCTTTGTTCTGCAGGCACTTACACAACTCTCTCTCTCACACACACACAAACACTCTCTCTCCGTTTCTCTCCTACACACACTCTGGAGAACAAGTCCACAACTCTCGGGTGTGAACTTTTAAACTTCACTGCAGTTTTATTTACACGGTTTAAATGCCGCACGCGCTGTTTTTTTTCCCCAGCACTAAAGTTGCCCGGCGCGTGCGCGGGCTCTCGCGCACATCCTTCATCATCACTACTACTGCTGCTCACACGCATGCGGGTTAGTTTGCGGGAATTAACGCGCGCTCGGAGCAGACCGGCCCGCGTGCGCACACAGACGCGCGCGAACCTCGCGCTACAACAGGTCGCACGTCAACAGCGCGCCAGCACGCGCCCGCTGAATATCCACCATCTTACACACACACACATGGAGAGAGAGAGAGAGAGAGAGAGAGACACTTACCGTCCGCGGGCGCTGATCCGAGTGGATAAATAAAGGAGAGAGAGGAAAGCGCGCGTGAGAGCCGCACACACAGTGTGTACATGTGTGACAGAGCGCGAGAGAGACGCACGCGCAGCACCGCATCTCAGCCGCACCGCGTGCTTGAATGAAGGGCGGCGCCCGCGCGCCAGAACTCCAACTACTTCATTAGCATAACTAGGCTGCATGCGCCAATCAGAGCGCGCCGCTCTACTACAGCCACAAGTGCGACTGACATCATCATCTTCATCATCATCATCAGTATAAACGGTACCCTGTCAAGTCGTTTATTACTCCGAGTTTAAGAGACACATTAACACCAGCTGCTCTTTCCGTAAGTCGTGAAACCGCTGTGCGTTACGTTTGTACAAAATAAATAAATAAATAAATACATTTTAATTCAGTATATTCAGGATATTTTTGTTTTAATGCTAAGTTTGTTCCCTGAGTTTTCTTTTTATTTCGTTGTTTTTGGATTTGGACTTTGACTACGAAAGCGAGGATAAGGATAAACTTTTTCTAATCAATTTAATCTTTATAATTGCTTAGATTTCTGTTCATAAATGTAATAACACTTTACGCCTCTTTCTTGTTTTCAGAAATGACAAATTTATACAGTACAGTCAATATGATGACCAACATATTAAGTTTAAAAAAAAAAAAAACTTCAAGGCTGTTAAAATTGTATTTTTCTGTAAGTTAAATGAAACATTTTTTTTAGTGCTTTATTCACTTTTTCTATCTTCTTTTGTGTCTGTTGTAAATTTGCTATTTACTGCCCCTTTTATCCTCCCTGTCTATGTTGATTTGGAGTGTGTTTGTTATTGTTTTGTTCCAAATAATAATAATAATAATAATAATACACAAAGAATGTAATGATTTACTATATATTATGAAAATTTCAGTTTATAACAGTTTATTTAAAATTTGTTATATTTATATGTTTATATTGTTATGATAGATAGATACTTTATTCATCCCTGTGGGGAAATACATAGATAGACATGTTGTTATGTTAATCATATGATATCAATCATATTCTTAAAAGCATTTGAAATTTAGCTTGTTTGTTATTTCATTTATTAATTGATTTTTTCTTCTTGTTTCACACATAAATGATTTTATTTGATTTATCAACTCTGTAGTCCTGAGCAGTTCACATTGTACATCGTGAAACAAACACAGTATGGAATGAATCATAAAGAACTGCGCCAATAACTGGTGTAGAGCAAAAACAATGTCTTCAAAAATATTTCTACATTAAAAGTAATTAGTGAAACAAATTAATCAGTATGATGAGCCTTTGATTAAAATATAGTCTCAGGTTCAGTGTGTGTGTGAGTGTGTGTGTATGTGTGCTGCTTAGTTTTATTGAATATCCTGCAGAGTCAGCTTCTTTTTTTCATGCAGAAAAACCCAGAAGATTTCTTTTATTAGTTTGTTTAGATTTTTGTTTTGTCTGAAAATTGCTTCTTCTTCTTCTTCTTCTTTTTTTTACATTATCCGCTGCTTTCTTTTCTGGCCTGCACATATATTCCTGTAAAATTATTATTATTATTATTATTATTATTATTATTATTATTTTGTTATTTTGCTGTAGTATTAAAGTTTTACTTCTTTTAGTTATACATAAAAGATAATCAAATAAACGTGTATAACAAAGTTTGTACAAAAAAATAAAAATAAAACAGGGTGCCTAAGACTTTTTCTCCGTACTGTATATGATCGTTTGGTATCTTTTTATTTATT
The DNA here is from genome assembly GCA_030068275.1 of Clarias platycephalus. Classification (NCBI taxonomy): domain Eukaryota; kingdom Metazoa; phylum Chordata; class Actinopteri; order Siluriformes; family Clariidae; genus Clarias; species Clarias platycephalus. The sequence continues at coordinate 710,211 of JAQQZT010000036.1, read as the reverse complement.
TATTTATTTATTTATTTACTTACGCACATATTTCTTTTTTTATTTATTCATTTATTAATTATTTATTTATTATTAAAAATTATTTTCATTGTCTTCAGCAGGTGAACTGCACCATCAAAACTTTACTGATGGAATCCTCATCTCACAGGATTTGTTACAGTACATAATTTTTTATGCTTATACTTAATAATACACAGATTATGTGTGTTTTATTGAAAGTGGTCTTGACATACTGATTCTTCCATATAGCACAGATATCAAGCTTGTTCAGTTTATACTTCACACTTTGTTAAATTATTGAATTGAATTTAAATTATTCAGCTCACAGTATGTAAGGATTAAATGCTACACGTTATAACATTATAAGAACTGGATGAGTGTTGCGGTAGACTGATGCTGCGGCGTTGCTGTTACCGTACACACGCTGATTATTCTCTGTAAGGCATTAAATTCCTCCGATAACCACAGTGGTGTGCTAAAAGTCAATATTTTGAACTGGTTAATGAACAACATGTGGCAACTAAAGTTGTGTTCTGTCTGTGAAACAAGTTTTTTTTGTCCGTTTATAGGAGGGGTGTTCGAGTCAAAGCAGGACTTTTAATTGTACAGAATAACAGTGTGTACTGTGCATACTGGAGAGTAAAACCTCCCTTTATTTCTCTGTATAATCGTCTGCTACACTAATACACTTATCCCAGGAAGCTTTAAGGGCTCCAGGCCCAAACAGGTGTGAATGTCTTGGAGCGAGGTCAGGACTGGAGGGGAGGGAGGGACGCTGTGTTTTGCTGTCAGTAATGACTTATTAAAGTTTTTTCCCTATCTTGAGGCGGCGAGAGAACGCACAAGGCAATGCAGAAATAAATTGCCTGAGAATTTCCTTCCTGATATTTTAACATCAACCCTTTTTTCCAAGCCGAAGGTCTCATCGAGCGTTTGCTCCTCCATAGGCGACGCTGCAGCCCTGATCGGGACAGAACAGCTACTGCAGATCGATTGATTAATTGATGTTAATGTATCATTAAATGCTGCATTCCCTTAGTTGTGTTTGTGTCTTCTATAAATTTCCGTTTCATTTTGTGAAGCTGCTTTGACGCAATGACCGTTGTTAAAAGCGCTATAAAAAATACATTGAAATTGTTTGACAATGATTCAGGAGCACACACACAGCAGAGAGGTTTAGCACTGTCGACCAGCGTCGACCAGCGTCGCCCTCTGCAGTGATCCAGCTCGCTGAATATCATGTGACGGCGCAGACCCCGCCCCCCTCATCACCTCTCTCACTCTGCCTCTCCGCTCGCTCTCCGTGTTCTCCCACTCACTATCCCCAAACCCAAACATCAGAACAGGGACCCATGTGGACAATGAACCGAGAACCCAGGCTCATGTGCCACTTTCGACAACTATGGAGTGAGATGAACGAACGGAACTAAGGGACACTACAGATTTATCACCACAATCTCTTGAAACCTGCATCTGGTGATGATCGTTCCCTAAAGTGCAGAATTAGGACCAGATGTAAGTCCAGTTCACCCTGGTCCTCTGTCTCATGGACAGAATTACCCATCAACACTAAGGCAGAACAGACGGTGTGTCTGGCTATGATGTGGGCGGTCCCCACTTTCCTACCGGGGACCCAGTCACCCTCGGTTTTACGATCATGAACCCCTCCATTTGTTCCACAGAACTTGTTGGTGCTTTAGGATTTAAAGGTCCACAGGCTGGGGCAGAGCTGGCCTTCACAGATTTCCCTTCTGCTCCCGGCTGAGGCGGCAGGTGGGTGGTGTGTGGAATCAGGGCGCAGTAGTGTGTTGCCCACACAGACAAGGGCAGGTGAAAATAGCAGGTGAAACAAATGGCTTTCTGTCCACCTGTGGATAATCACGGTTTATTTATTGGTGTTATTTGTATGTGTGGTCCAGGAAAGAGATTAGAGCTCAGAAACCAGCATGAACATATGAGTGTGTGTGTGTGTGTGTGTGTGTGTGTGTGTGTGTTTCACAATGAGAAGTTTGAAAAACAAGACTGCCAACTTATGTCAAACCTTCCGCATCCATCCTACATTCTACTGAACATTTATTTTTCACAATAAGTGCAGACCTGAGGAAGAAGTCTAGTTTAAACACAAGTATGATGTCCAGTATGAACCTGATTATTATGTTCAGTATAATCACGAGTATGACGTCCCATATGGACATGAATAGTATGTCCAGAATAGACATTTGTATGATGTCCAGTGTAGACCTGAGTATGATGTCCAGTAAATATGATGTCTCCTATGAACCTAAATGACTTAAGTTTCAGTATATTATTCTAGCTGTACTTAAGGTTATCTTGTTCCATTATACAACACTCGTACAGCTGAACTAATCTACAGATAAACATGCAGTTAATTATTTCTGAAACATGATGCATTTACTCTTCATGCGTTTCCTCACTGTTTCAGTGTCCAGTGTGGATCTGAGTATCATGTTCAATATGCAGCTGAGTATAATGTCTGGTGTGCACATTACACTCTTGCTCTAATCTGAAGACAATGCTGTTTTTGCGCTAGACTACGGAGTTAGTGGTCATGTGAGTCATCTCACTTATATAACACCCTCACGCCTTCTCTTCCTTCACGTCCCCATCTGCATCTTCAGGCACGTTAAAGTCTGACTGTGCCGAGGACTCGAGCCCGGGGCTCCGTCTCACTGCAGCCTGCGCTCCCTCGGTGGAACCATCTCGGTCATCAGCTGCACCTTGACCACGGTGTGTTAAGCACGGTTTATAAAAATACCCCAGTGACTTTACTTTCATTAAAAGAAAACTTAATTTTTTTTATTGTTTCAAGTGTTCAGCATGGTGTTCTTCACAGTGGCCCTGTCACAAACGGCTCCTCCTCTACACTTCGGTGCCGGTGTGAGATCAAGACGGAGAGTCACAAACTCACTTTCGCTGTTCTGCACATTGTTCCTACGTACGTGCATGAAATAATTAGAAATAACTGTGACCAGTGAAAACTTTATTTTCCATTTAGAAACAAATGAAGTTCACAGTCACACCAACAAATTCACCTGAAAGCAACTGTTTCGAACATAAAATAAACACAGCACTAACACACTTGTAACAAAAATACCAACAACTTTCAAATCAATTTGAAATGCATATATTTAAACTGTGATTATATTTGAAAAATTAGTGCAATGTCAGGGCTAACTATCCAACCACGCCCCATAAAGGGGAAAAAAATCTAAATAAATAAGCAAATCATTATTATACGTATGTACATAATTTATCAGGAAGAGTTGCAGGACTAAACTGAGTTTAAGGACCTGGAGTTAGTCATGTTGTCATTTTTAAGATTTTTATGCTGTTAGTTGTTAATTTCGGTATCAAAAAAGACTAAGAAAAAGAAATAGTTTTACTATATAAATTAAGTCAATGCTTGAAACAATATCTATAACATAAATATAACAAATATAAATAATAACAAAGAAATAATAAAAAAAAAATTAAACACATTAAATGATATAATGGGAAAAGCTGTTGTTGTACAGAAAATAAATAGAACAAATCTTGATGTAATTGGTGAATAAAAGGACAAAAGTTTTCTTTTGTTTATGGCTCTAGTTTAACTCACACAGCTGTTTCTGTGGTTCGGTAAACAAAACGCAAAATGTAGAAAACTGCCACACGCTGCCCATAAAAACGCTTATTAATAAAATGCAATTTTTATTGCTATGTCCTTTATTAAAAGCAAATGAAGAGCTGAAAGGGGAAAGGAAGCTGCGTGTTTCATCTTTAAACGCTGTCTAAACTCCACATTACAGCATTTAACCTAAAGGTTCAGACAAAGAGCCTCTGAAAGCATAACGTGACCTGAATTGTCATCGCACTGTTTGATTTCGCTGTAACCCTTCCTTACGAGTTGTACAAAACAAGCCCTTCCTGAGAGAGAGAGAGAGAGAGAGAGAGAGAGAGATGCAGCTCCTGAAGCTGGCTGTTTAATGGCTGCACACCTGCATGTGTGTCATGTGATCATGCTTTAGAACTGCATGTGATATTTCAGCCTCTGCAAGGAGGTTACGACTCGAACCGAACCAACATAGCGCATCAGATGTGCTGCGGCGAGGAGCGGTCCTGATCCCAATACAAACGGCTCGCGGATAAATGTGCGCTCCTCAAATAAATCACGTTAAGCTACAAATATTCCTCACTGCGCGAGGTGTTCATTACGCGATGTCGTCTAACACGCGTGCACGGGGAGAGCGCGGATGATCCTGGGGTGAATTTTGTGACTTATATTTCCAGACCTGTACAGATGGCCGACGTTTCCAGATCATTTCTCGACCGACTCCCAGACTAGACCGCTTCCTCAGGAGCACCTCAAAGCTCCTTCATTTACTCCTACAAAACATTACGTTAATGGGCGAGGGTTTAGGAGGGCTCCAAGAGCGGCGTCTCACACTGTTAATCTTCGAGATCTTAATATAGTAATCTATTAACTATTTATAAAATATGAGAAACAAAGTACTAATGGCTGTTGGAGGAACAATGAAGCACGTCCGGTTGCTATGTTCATTTCATCTCAGGAGTTAAGCGGTACACTATACTATACTGTACTGTACTGTACTGTATGTAAACTGTAAATATGAATCAACACAGATTTCTCTCAGACGCTGACTGCGCGGTGTACAGTAAACTAACATTTACAGTTTCAGCAGCCAAAAAGAGACAAAAAAAAATGTCTTCTAGTAAACTGTTTTCTAATCTTAAGTGGTCTTTTTGGTAAAAGATCAGGGGTAAGATCTCAGTGCTTACATTAAAACCCAATTCCTCTTCTTCTATTAAAACATGCTTACCAAGGCCTTGCTAGACAAGGAAGACGAGCCAGATCAGCCTAGTGGTGGCGCTGTTGCCGTGTGTGTTTTTTTTTTTTTTTTTTTTTTTTTGGACCGATATCTATTGAGTATTGTGATTGTAATCTGCATGTCTTTGGACTCACATACAAACCAGCAGGTGGGACCCTGAACCCTGGAGGCGCGAGGCCACAGTGCTAACCGCTGCAAAAAATATATATTTAATTGTACTCAAACTGGTTTCCTCAAAAAGCTAGAATGCATGTTCAGCACAGAACTCATGAGACGTCTTTAAAGTTTGAGGCCTGGGCATCGATGGTGTACAAAGTGGAGATCAGAGTTTCTCAGGGGAAGGAAGTCAGATCGGTTTACAGCATCGTTATGCCAATCTGTACATGGATTTCTGACCAGCCAATTAGCTTTCAGTAGGCATTTCAAAGGGTTAGTGAAGAATCTTAAAACCGTTTTTCTATCTGTGGACATATAGACAAGTTATGTGTAACTTTGCAAGACCTGGCCACTGGGGGGTGCAATTTGAACTGAAAAAAAAAGGGTGCTTGGTCCCCTCAGATTTATGGAGCCAGTTCCTCTTCTTCTTTTTTTCATGAACATGAAAACATAAGAACATGAGACATAATTTAGAACTAATGTTATTTATACACATCTGGTGCACTTCCACTGGTTTGTGTTTTGTTGGTTGTTCAGTTTGCAGTAGTCATACTTCATGAAGAAGATCTACTCTGAAGAGTACCTCTTACTCCTTGCCAAGAGTTGCTCTAAAAACCTGCATAACACATTTCATCTTCCAGATTTGAACTTGTTTTTTTGTTCTTAGACTTGTAGGAGTTATTCCCAGAGGGTTTATACATAACAGCCCTGCTATGGACAAAATCCAAAACAAAGAACATTTGTTTCAACTCAAAACTGAGTGAAGGTTGTCCTTTTCTCATGAACCTCCAGATAGTCCGGCTCAAAATTAAGCTGTGCTTTTAACTCCCAATATTCACCCCGGTTGGGCTTTACGTGCACCGTTGCTTGTTGCAGTCTTTCTGGGTGCAAATACTGAGGTGTAACATTGTACTCGGGCAAATAGTGTGTCGAACTATGTTTGCACGGTAAACTGGACCTGCAGGAGCCTTGGTGGCCTCTCGGCAGCATGTCTCGATAAAAAAGGTCATCGTCGTGTAGAGGGGAAGGCCTGTTACTCGCGCCGAACTCCGAGCCATTTACGATGCTTCTCAATTCGTCATCAGAGGTAAACGACAAAGCGTTCTGCTCATCAAAATCAGTGTACCGTTCTTCCAGAAGCCCGCACTTAGATGATGGAAGAGGAGGCACATATTCATAAACGTGACCCGCAGACGTCCTAACCTTTGCTCCAGGTCTGTCTACGTAAACGATATCAAAGGAACTAGAGTCTGTGTTTTTGCTCTTGTCCTTTTTGTGCTTTTTCATTTTGAACATCGTGAACAGACCGGCGGTAATGAACACAGTCGCGATGAAAATAAGGAACAAAGCGAGAATGAGAACGGAGAGAGGCACTGTAGGATCTACTGAATTGTAATCCGGTGACGTTTCGACAGTAACAGTGCTGCCCGGGAAGGATTCCTCTGACGGAGGAGACGAGGAAGTTCGAACGTTTAAATCAACTGGGCAAAGATCAGAGGAATGAACAACACGTAAATCCTCTCCGGTCAGTTTTGGTGGAGATTCACAAATGACATCGTTCACAATGGTTCCAGACCCGAGCTCTTCCAACCATTTTTTCATTTCCACAATCGAGCAGAAGCAATCCCAGGGGTTCTCAAACAGATCGATCTGCACCAACAATGTCAAATCTTCCAAAACACCATCGACCGGCAAGTTCCGTAAGTGATTGTTGCGCAGATTCAACCGTGCCAGGTTTAAACCTCTGAAAACCCCCATTGGCAATGCTTTGAGAAGGTTGTTGTTAAGGAACAGGAGTTGAAGATTGGGAACCTGCTCAAAGGTTCCAGTTTCTATCTCTCTGATCACGTTGTACTCCAAGTAGAGGAACTGGAGGTGTTCTAAGCCCGAGAACATATCATCAGTGAGACGCTCGATTAAGTTTCCGTTTAAATAAAGTCTTCGTAAGTTACGTAGCTCCACAAATGCTTTGCTATGAATGATGGATATCCGATTGTTGCCCAGGTGAAGCAGATCCAAGCCAGTGGCGTGAAGAAAGTCTGAACTGTGCAACATGCTGATGTAATTTCCTGTAAGGTACATCTTTTTGGGATTATATGGTTTGGGATTAAGATCTGAGATGCAGTTGATTTTCCGCTCTTGGCAGTTCACGTTCAAGCCGAGATCTGAAATTTGGAGATTGCAAGTGCATACAGTTGGACACTCAAGAGAGACCGGGGCTTTGGTTTGGTACGCCACCACTGGGTCGTAATTCTGCGGTTTGCTGGAGGAAACCCTTGCCGTCGGTTTGGTACGTAGCTTCCCTGATTGACGGCTGCCCCTTGGGGGTTGGGTAGCACGTATGATATTTGAAGACGCGATTGCCTCGGGTTCGTGCAATGCCTCAGCACCCATCTCATACTCGGCTATGGCTCTTTTTGGACAAAGTTCCTGCTTGGAGATCACGTCAAGGTCCCTGCCATGAAGCCTGAAGGGCGCTTCACACACTATGTCTCCTGCTAACGACTTATACGAGATGCTTTCTAGCCAGTCTTTGAGCCCAATAAGCTCGCATGTACAGTTCCAAGGATTCTCTTCAAGTTGTATTTCTACAATTTTGGATAAGTGTTCAAGGAGTCCATTATAAGGGAGAACCTTAAGCTGGTTCCCTCGTAGGTCGAGGTGGGTCAATGAAACAAACTGGAAAACATATTTGGGTAAGGAGTAGAGCAAGTTGTCGTTCAGAATCAGCACGTCAAGACAGCGTAACCTGTTGAGGGTGTTCGGTTCAATGCGGCTGATGTAATTATAGTCGACTTGAAGGTACTCCAGACTTTCCAGGCCAATAAAAGTGTCGTCCCTTAGCACCTCGATTTTGTTGTTGTTCAAGTGCAAGCGCTTCAGCGCACTGAGTCCGTTAAAAGCCCCGCTCTCAATCTCGGCTATGTCGTTACTGCCGAGATGCAAGATCCTGAGTCCTTCGTGACGTGAGAAATCATCAAGCGAAAGTTTCTGCAGCAGATTTCCTGTGAGAAACAGATGATGTGTGTTGAAGCGCAGAAATCCCACTTCAGAGAGATTTACGATTCCGCGTCGTTCACAGCTGGTTATCAAATCTCCGTCTTTTTCTTCGCAAACACACAACCCTTCGCAAACGTCCTCGTAAATATCAAACGTCTCGCTAAAACAAACAGATATGGTGATAAACGATATCACAGTTGCGCAGACTTTCATGTTTATCAGCGTGGATGGTGATAATCACTTCAGTTTCGTCGTTTGTTCTAGAAGAAGAGAAAGAGAGAGAGAGAGAATAATACATTCATGATATAAATAATCCATATTAATATTTAGAATTGAGCGAACCACTGTGTAGTGATATTCTGATTAACACAGGCTGTTATGTAAAGAATACACAGATTATAGCTTTATCTCTAACTGTTACAAAGCACTGAGACTGGAGACTCCTTCCACAATTAGTACAAAAGAAATACCAGTCGTGTCTATAATAAATTGTTGCTACAGTAATGACTTAAAGCTGACATTACTGTGTGATAAATGCTGTTTGTAATGGTGTGGACAACACCTGCTGACCAATCAGATTCGAGCCTTAAACAGCACCTGTATGATGTAAGAACGTAGACACACACATACACACACACACACATATATATATATATATATATATATATATATATATATACCTGCACATGTTCTTCTATAAAACACAAACCTCATTAAGTGGAGTTTAGTTTCTTGCGTCTTGTCTTTTCCCGTTGCAGATGTTTTTCATTCTAAGCATTTGCACTGAAAACTAAAGTTTCATTATAAATGAATGCACACGAATATTATTATTTTTTAACTCTTACTAAACATCATAACTAAATAAAGGTCCCGATCTAAGACACCCCGTGAAATGCTGCTTGCTGAGTCCCACACAGTTTATCAAATAAATAAATAAATAAATAGAACACGAGAAACATTGGTGATGACATGCATGTAAATAACGTGTCAAGCCCGAAGCGCATGACCTACATCTTATACATGTAAATATTTATTTTCTCTAATTTTTCATACATATTTTAAGGACATTTTCTCAGCGTGATCCACTTACCGGTGATGTTAAGATCCACAAAACATTTGTTAATAAACGAGAACTGTTGATCCATTATTGTGAAGATGACGAATTCCGCCACATCTCCGTCCTCTGCCTGTCTCCTTCTTCTCTCGTCTTTCTTTCCTCCCTTTCTCTCTTCTCCGTCTCTTTGGCTCGTCTTCCTCTTTTAATCCTCCCACTCCTCTGCTTCCTTTTCTCCACCTCTACTGCATTATTCTAAAGATCTCCCTGTCATGTGTGTTTAATATTTATGTAACAAGGCTGATTTACCAGAGGACAGGACATGAGCTGCAGTGTCTCCCTCTCTGTCTTTCCTCTCCCTCCCACTCTCTCTCTCTCTCTCTCTCTCACACACACACACTCTCTTTCTTTCTCTTTGCCTGTTTAGCCTGCCTCTGATTGGCTCTCCTCTTTTTTTAATCACCCCTTGCCTTATCATGATTCGCAGCTGAATATTTTCACTAAGAATAAAACAAACATCTACATTTGCGTTGCATAACTGCATGTGTTATATTTCACAGTGGAAAAACACCTTCAGGTGAATCAGGACAAAACCAACGCAGCAGGAACGAGTGTGAAGAAAACTTCAGTTCTTAATGACACAGAAAATATACAGATATAAAATGTTATGTATTTGATAAGAATTATTTATGCTGCAAAAATAATCTAATAAAAAATATAATACATGGGCCTCAAGCCACACCTCCTTCACTGAGACTGACACAGCACATATACAAGCCACGCCCCCTCCACTGAGACTGACAGATACACAAGCCACGCCTCCTTCACTGAGACTGACAGATACACAAGCCACGCCTCCTTCACTGA